>JAQJVK010000120.1:0-526987 GCA_035578135.1 Flexamia atlantica | reverse complement strand
GGTAACTTGGGTGGTATAGTACTAAAGTTCTGGGTCCTATTCTTTCATCCTATGTGTACGTAATGTTGGCACACTTCCGTAATTTATTTTATTTTTCATGTCATACTTTGACAAATCGCTGTCCGCACATCTCAATGCGACTACTTTAATCAGCCATATTTCCAAAACCTAAGTTTTTACGGTAACTTGGGTGGTATAATACAGAAGTTCTGGACCTATTTCATCACCCTACGTGTACGTCATGCTGACACATTGCCGTATTTATTTTATATTTTATGTCAAACTTAGGTGGATCACTGTCCACACATCCAAAGCGACTATTTTAATCACCCGTATTTCCAAAACCTTAGTTTTTAAGGTAACTTGGGGTGGTATAGTACTAAAGTTCTGGTCCTATTCTTTCATCCTACGTGTACGTCATGCTGACACACTGCCGTATTTATTTATATTTTATGTCAAACTTCGACAAATCGTTGTCCGCACATCGCATAGTGACTAATTTAATCACCCCATATTTCCAAAACCTAAGTTTTTACGGTAACTTGGGTGGTATAATACTAAGTTTCAGGACCTATTCTATCATCCTATGTGTACGTCATGTTGGCACACCTCCGTATTTATTATTATATTTCATGTCAAACTTAAACAAATCGTTGTCCGCACATCGCATAGCGACTAATTTAATCACCAATATTTCAAAAACCTAAGTTTTTAAGGTAACTTGAGTGGTATAGTACTAAAGTTCTGGTCCTATTCTATCACCCTATGTGTACGTCATGTATCCACAATTCCGTATTTATTTTTATATTTCATGTCAAACTTAGACAAATCGTTGTCCATACATCACATAGCGACTAATTTAATCACCCATATTTCCAAAACCTAAGTTTTTAAGGTAACTTGGGGTGGTATAATACTAAATTTCTGGTGCTATTTTATCACCCTATGTGAACGTCATGTATCCACAATTCCGTATTTATTTTTAAATTTCATGTCAAACTTAGACAAATCGCTGACCGCACATCTCAATTCGACTAATTTAATCACCCATATTTCCAACACCTAAGTTTTTAAGGTAACTTGGGTGGTATAATACTAAATTTCGAGGACCTATTCTATCATCCTATGTGTACGTCATGTTGGCACACTTCCGTATTTATTTTATTTTTCATGTCATACTTTGACAAATCGCTGTCCGCACATCTCAATGCGACTACTTTAATCAGCCATATTTCCAAACCTAAGTTTTTACGGTAACTTGGGTGGTATAATACAGAAGTTCTGGTCCTATTCTATCACCCTATGTGTACGTCATGTATCCACAATTCCGTATTTATTTTTATATTTCATGTCAAACTTAGACAAATCGTTGTCCGCACATCGCATAGCGACTAATTTAATCACCCATATTTCCAAAACCTAAGTTTTTAAGGTAACTTGGGTGGTATAATACTAAATTTTCAGGACCTATTCTATCATCCTATGTGTACGTCATGTTGGCACACTTCCGTATTTATTTTATTTTTTCATGTCATACTTTGAAAAATCGCTGTCCGCACATCTCAATGCGACTACTTTAATCAGCCATATTTCCAAAACCTAAGTTTTTACGGTAACTTGGGTGGTATAATACAGACGTTCTGGTCCTATTTCATCACCCTACGTGTAAGTCATGCTGACACACTGCCGTATTTATTTTATATTTTATGTCAAACTTAGGTGGATCACTGTCCACACATCCAAAGCGACTATTTTAATCACCCTTATTTCCAAAACCTAAGTTTTTAAGGTACTTGGGTGGTCTAGTACTAAAGTTCTGGACCTATTCTATCATCCTATGTGTACGTCATGTTGGCACACCTCCGTATTTTTATTATATTTCGTGTCAAACTTCGACAAATCTCTGTCCGCACATCTCAATGCGACTACTTTAATCAGCCATATTTCCAAAACCTAAGTTTTTACGGTAACTTGGGTGGTATAATACAGAAGTTCTGGTCCTATTCTATCACCCTATATGTACGTAATGTTGGCACACCTCCGTATTTATTATTATATTTCATGTCAAACTTAGACAAATCGCTGTCCGCACATCTCAATGCGACTACTTTAATCAGCCATATTTCCAAAACCTAAGATTTTAAGGTAACTTGGGTGGTATAGTACAGAAGTTCTGGTCCTATTCTATCACCCTATGTGTACGTCATGTATCCACAATTCCGTATATATTTTTATATTTCATGTCAAACTTAGACAAATCGTTGTCCGCACATCGCATAGCGACTAATTTAATCACCCATATTTCCAACACCTAAGTTTTTACGGTAACTTGGGTGGTATAGTACTAAAGTTCTGGACCTATTCTATCATCCTATATGTACGTCATGTTGGCACACCTCCGTATTTTTTTTATATTTCGTGTCAAACTTCGGCAAATCGTTGTCCGCACATCGCATAGCGACTAATTTAATCACCCATATTTCCAAAACCTACGTTTTTACGGTAACTTGGGTGGTATAGTACTAAAGTTCTGGACCTATTCTATCATCCTATGTGTACGTCATGTATCCACAATTCCGTATTTATTTTTATATTTCATGTCAAACTTAGACAAATCGCTGTCCGCACATCTCAATGCGACTACTTTAATCAGCCATATTTCCAAAACCTAAGTTTTTACGGTAACTTGGTTGGTATAATACAGAAGTTCTGGTCCTCTTCTATCACCCTATGTGTACGTCATGTATCCACAATTCCGTATTTATTTTTATATTTCATGTCAAACTTAGACAAATCGTTGTCCGCACATCGCATAGCGACTAATTTAATCACCCATATTTCCAAAACCTTAGTTTTTAAGGTAACTTGGGTGGTATAATACTAAATTTCAGGACCTATTCTATCATCCTATGTGTACGTCATGTTGGCACACTTGCGTATTTATTTTATTTTTCTTGTCATACTTTGACAAATCGCTGTCCGCACATCTCAATGCGACTACTTTAATCAGCCATATTTCCAAAACCTAAGTTTTTACGGTAACTTGGGTGGTATAATACAGAAGTTCTGGTCCTATTCTATCACCCTATGTGTACGTCATGTATCCACAATTCCTTATTTATTTTTATATTTCATGTCAAACTTAGACAAATCGTTGTCCGCACATCGCATAGCGACTAATTTAATCACCCATATTTCCAAAACCTAATTTTTTAAGGTAACTTGGGTGGTATAATACTAAATTTCAGGACCTATTCTATCATCCTATGTGTACGTCATGTTGGCACACCTCCGTATTTATTTTATTTTTCATGTCATACTTTGACAAATCGCTGTCCGCACATCTCAATGCGACTACTTTAATCAGCCATATTTACAAAACCTAAGTTTTTACGGTAACTTGGGTGGTATAATACAGAAGTTCTGGTACTATTCTATCACCCTATGTGTAAGTCATGTATCCACAATTCCGTATTTATTTTTATATTTCATGTCAAACTTAGACAAATCGTTGTCCGCACATCGCATAGCGACTAATTTAATCACCCATATTTCCAAAACCTAAGTTTTTAAGATAACTTGGGTGGTATAATACTAAATTTCAGGACCTATTCTATCATCCTATGTGTACGTCATGTTGGCACACCTCCGTATTTATTATTATATTTCGTGTCAAACTTCGACAAATCTCTGTCTGCACATCTCAATGCGACTACTTTAATCAGCCATATTTCCAAAACCTAAGTTTTTACGGTAACTTGGGTGGTATAATACAGAAGTTCTGGTCCTATTCTATCACCCCACGTGTACGTAATGTTGGCACACCTCCGTATTTATTATTATATTTCATGTCATACTTAGACAAATCGTTGTCCGCACATCGCATAGCGACTAATTTAATCACCCATATTTCCAAAACCTAAGTTTTTAAGGTAACTTGGGTGGTATAGTACTAAAGTTCTGGTCCTATTCTTTCATCCTATGTGTACGTAATGTTGGCACACTTCCGTATTTATTTTATTTTTCATGTCATACTTTGACAAATCGCTGTCCGCACATCGCATAGCGACTAATTTAATCAGCCATATTTCCAAAACCTAAGTTTTTAAGGTAACTTGGGTGGTATAATACTAAATTTCAGGACCTATTCTATCATCCTATGTGTACGTCATGTTGGCACACTTCCGTATTTATTTTATTTTTCATGTCATACTTTGACAAATCGCTGTCCGCACATCTCAATGCGACTACTTTAATCAGCCATATTTCCAAAACCTAAGTTTTTACGGTAACTTGGGTGGTATAATACAGAAGTTCTGGACCTATTTCATCACCCTACGTGTACGTCATGCTGACACATTGCCGTATTTATTTTATATTTTATGTCAAACTTAGGTGAATCACTGTCCACACATCCAAAGCGACTATTTTAATCACCCGTATTTCCAAAACCTTAGTTTTTAAGGTAACTTGGGTGGTATAGTACTAAAGTTCTGGTCCAATTCTTTCATCCTACGTGTACGTCATGCTGACACACTGCCGTATTTATTTTATATTTTATGTCAAACCTCGACAAATCGTTGTCCGCACATCGCATAGTGACTAATTTAATCACCCATATTTCCAAAACCTAAGTTTTTACGGTAACTTGGGTGGTATAATACTAAGTTTCAGGACCTATTCTATCATCCTATGTGTACGTCATGTTGGCACACCTCCGTATTTATTATTATATTTCATGTCAAACTTAGACAAATCGTTGTCCGCACATCGCATAGCGACTAATTTAATCACCAATATTTCAAAAACCTAAGTTTTTAAGGTAACTTGAGTGGTAGAGTACTAAAGTTCTGGTCCTATTCTATCACCCTATGTGTACGTCATGTATCCACAATTCCGTATTTATTTTTATATTTCATGTCAAACTTAGACAAATCGTTGTCCATACATCACATAGCGACTAATTTAATCACCCATATTTCCAAAACCTTAGTTTTTAAGGTAACTTGGGTGGTATAATACTAAATTTCTGGTCCTATTTTATCACCCTATGTGAACGTCATGTATCCACAATTCCGTATTTATTTTTAAATTTCATGTCAAACTTAGACAAATCGCTGACCGCACATCTCAATTCGACTAATTTAATCACCCATATTTCCAACACCTAAGTTTTTAAGGTAACTTGGGTGGTATAATACTAAATTTCAGGACCTATTCTATCATCCTATGTGTACGTCATGTTGGCACACTTCCGTATTTATTTTATTTTTCATGTCATACTTTGACAAATCGCTGTCCGCACATCTCAATGCGACTACTTTAATCAGCCATATTTCCAAAACCTAAGTTTTTTACGGTAACTTGGGTGGTATAATACAGAAGTTCTGGTCCTATTCTATCACCCTATGTGTACGTCATGTATCCACAATTCCGTATTTATTTTTATATTTCATGTCAAACTTAGACAAATCGTTGTCCGCACATCGCATAGCGACTAATTTAATCACCCATATTTCCAAAACCTAAGTTTTTAAGGTAACTTGGGTGGTATAATACTAAATTTCAGGACCTATTCTATCATCCTATGTGTACGTCATGTTGGCACACTTCCGTATTTATTTTATTTTTCATGTCATACTTTGAAAAATCGCTGTCCGCACATCTCAATGCGACTACTTTAATCAGCCATATTTCCAAAACCTAAGTTTTTACGGTAACTTGGGTGGTATAATACAGACGTTCTGGTCCTATTTCATCACCCTACGTGTAAGTCATGCTGACACACTGCCGTATTTATTTTATAATTTATGTCAAACTTAGGTGGATCACTGTCCACACATCCAAAGCGACTATTTTAATCACCCCTATTTCCAAAACCTAAGTTTTTAAGGTACTTGGGTGGTCTAGTACTAAAGTTCTGGACCTATTCTATCATCCTATGTGTACGTCATGTTGGCACACCTCCGTATTTTTATTATATTTCGTGTCAAACTTCGACAAATCTCTGTCCGCACATCTCAATGCGACTACTTTAATCAGCCATATTTCCAAAACCTAAGTTTTTACGGTAACTTGGGTGGTATAATACAGAAGTTCTGGTCCTATTCTATCACCCTATATGTACGTAATGTTGGCACACCTCCGTATTTATTATTATATTTCATGTCAAACTTAGACAAATCGTTGTCCGCACATCGCATAGCGACTAATTTAATCACCCATATTTCCAAAACCTAAGTTTTTACGGTAACTTGGGTGGTATAGTACTAAAGTTCTGGACCTATTCTATCATCCTATATGTACGTCATGTTGGCACACCTCCGTATTTTTTTTATATTTCGTGTCAAACTTCGGCAAATCGTTGTCCGCACATCGCATAGCGACTAATTTAATCACCCATATTTCCAAAACCTACGTTTTTACGGTAACTTGGGTGGTATAGTACTAAAGTTCTGGACCTATTCTATCATCCTATGTGTACGTCATGTATCCACAATTCCGTATTTATTTTTATATTTCATGTCAAACTTAGACAAATCGCTGTCCGCACATCTCAATGCGACTACTTTAATCAGCCATATTTCCAAAACCTAAGTTTTTACGGTAACTTGGGTGGTATAATACAGAAGTTCTGGTCCTATTCTATCCCCCTATGTGTACGTCATGTATCCACAATTCCGTATTTATTTTTATATTTCATGTCAAACTTAGACAAATCGTTGTCCGCACATCGCATAGCGACTAATTTAATCACCCATATTTACAAAACCTAAGTTTTTAAGGTAACTTGGGTGGTATAATACTAAATTTCAGGACCTATTCTATCATCCCATGTGTACGTCCTGTTGGCACACTTCCGTATTTATTTTATTTTTCATGTCATACTTTGACAAATCGCTGTCCGCACATCTCAATGCGACTACTTTAATCAGCCATATTTCCAAAACCTAAGTTTTTACGGTACCTTGGGTGGTATAATACAGAAGTTCTGGTCCTATTCTATCACCCTATGTGTACGTCATGTATCCACAATTCCGTATTTATTTTTATATTTCATGTCAAACTTAGACAAATCGTTGTCCGCACATCGCATAGCGACTAATTTAATCACCCATATTTCCAAAACCTAAGTTTTTAAGGTAACTTGGGTGGTATAATACTAAATTTCAGGACCTATTCTATCATCCTATGTGTACGTCATGTTGGCACACCTCCGTATTTATTATTATATTTCGTGTCAAACTTCGACAAATCTCTGTCCGCACATCTCAATGCGACTACTTTAATCAGCCATATTTCCAAAACCTAAGTTTTTACGGTAACTTGAGTGGTATAATACAGAAGTTCTGGTCCTATTCTATCACTCTACGTGTACGAAATGTTGGCACACCTCCGTATTTATTATTATATTTCATGTCATACTTAGACAAATCGTTGTCCGCACATCGCATAGCGACTAATTTAATCACCCATATTTCCAAAACCTAATATTTTAAGGTAACTTGGGTGGTATAGTACTAAAGTTCTGGTCCTATTCTTTCATCCTACGTGTACGTCATGTATCCACAATTCAGTATTAATTTTTATATTTCATGTTAAACTTAGACAAATCGTTGTCCGCACATCGCATAGCGACTAATTTAATAACCCATATTTCCAAAACCTAAGTTTTTACGGTAACTTGGGTGGTATAATACAGAAGTTCTGGTCCTATTCTATCACCCTATGTGTACGTCATGTATCCACAATTCCGTATTTATTTTTATATTTCATGTCAAACTTAGACAAATCGTTGTCTGCACATCGCATAGCGACTAATTTATTCACACATATTTCCAAAACCTAAGTTTTTACGGTAACTTGGGTGGTATAATACTAAATTTCAGGACCTATTCTATCATCCTATGTGTACGTCATGTTGGCACACTTCCGTATTTATTTTATTTTTCATGTCATACTTTGACAAATAGCTGTCCGCACATCTCAATGCGACTACTTTAATCAGCCATATTTCCAAAACCTAAGTTTTTACGGTAACTTGGGTGGTATAATACAGAAGTTCTGGTCCTATTTCATCACCCTACGTGTACGTCATGCTGACACACTGCCGTATTTATTTTATATTTTATGTCAAACTTAGGTGGATCACTGTCCACACATCCAAATGGACTATTTTAATCATTGTATTTCCAAAATCTAAGTTTTAAGGTAACTTGGGTGGTATAGTACTAAAGTTTTGGACCTATTCTATCATCCTATGTGTACGTCATGTTGGCACACCTCCGTATTTTTTATATTTCGTGTCAAACTTCGACAAATCTCTGTCCGCACATCTCAATGCGACTACTTTAATCAGCCATATTTCCAAAACCTAAGTTTTTACGGTAACTTGGGTGGTATAATACAGAAGTTCTGGTCCTATTCTATCACCCTATGTGTACGTCATGTATCCACAATTCCGTATTTATTTTTATATTTCATGTCAAACTTAGACAAATCGTTGTCCGCACATCGCATAGCGACTAATTTAATCACCCATATTTCCAAAACCTAAGTTTTTAAGGTAACTTGGGTGGTATAATACTAAATTTCAGGACCTATTCTATCATCCTATGTGTACGTCATGTTGGCACACCTCCGTATTTATTTTATTTTTCATGTCATACTTTGACAAATCGCTGTCCGCACATCTCAATGCGACTACTTTAATCAGCCATATTTCCAAAACCTAAGTTTTTACGGTAACTTGGGTGGTATAATACAGAAGTTCTGGTCCTATTCTATCACCCTATGTGTACGTCATGTATCCACAATTCCGTATTTATTTTTATATTTCATGTCAAACTTAGACAAATCGTTGTCCGCACATCGCATAGCGACTAATTTAATCACCCATATTTCCAAAACCTAGGTTTTTAAGGTAACTTGGGTGGTATAATACTAAATTTCAGGACCTATTCTATCATCCTATGTGTACGTCATGTTGGCACACCTCCGTATTTATTATTATATTTCGTGTCAAACTTCGACAAATCTCTGTCCGCACATCTCAATGCGACTACTTTAATCAGCCATATTTCCAAAACCTAAGTTTTTACGGTAACTTGGGTGGTATAATACAGAAGTTCTGGTCCTATTCTATCACCCTACGTGTACGTAATGTTGGCACACCTCCGTATTTATTATTATATTTCATGTCATACTTAGACAAATCGTTGTCCGCACATCGCATAGCGACTAATTTAATCACCCATATTTCCAAAACCTAATATTTTAAGGTAACTTGGGTGGTATAGTACTAAAGTTCTGGTCCTATTCTTTCATCCTACGTGTACGTCATGTATCCACAATTCAGTATTAATTTTTATATTTCATGTTAAACTTTGACAAATCGTTGTCCGCACATCGCATAGCGATTAATTTAATCACCCATATTTCCAAAACCTAAGTTTTTACGGTAACTTGGGTGGTATAATACTAAATTTCAGGACCTATTCTATCATCCTATGTGTACGTCATGTTGGCACACGTCCGTATTTATTTTATTTTTCATGTCATACTTTGACAAATCACTGTCCGCACATCTCAATGCGACTACTTTAATCAGCCATATTTCCAAAACCTAAGTTTTTACGGTAACTTGGGTGGTATAATACAGAAGTTCTGGTCCTATTTCATCACCCTACGTGTACGTCATGCTGACACACTGCCGTATTTATTTTAAATTTTATGTCAAACTTAGGTGGATCACTGTCCACACATCCAAAGCGACTATTTTAATCACCCGATTTTCCGAAACCTAAGTTTTTTAGGTAACTTGGGTGGTATAGTACTAAAGTTCTGGACCTATTCTATCATCCTATGTGTACGTCATGTTGGCACACCTCCGTATTTTTTTTATATTTCGTGTCAAACTTCGACAAATCTCTGTCCGCACATCTCAATGCGACTACTTTATTCAGCCATATTTCCAAAACCTAAGTTTTTACGGTAACTTGGGTGGTATAATACAGAAGTTCTGGTCCTATCTTATCACCCTACGTGTACGTAATGTTGGCACACCTCCGTATTTATTATTATATTTCATGTCATACTTAGACAAATCGTTGTCCGCACATCGCATAGCGACTAATTTAATCACCCATATTTCCAAAACCTAAGTTTTTTAGGTAACTTGGGTGGTATAGTACTAAAGTTCTGGTCCTATTCTTTCATGCTACGTGTACGTCATGTATCCACAATTCAGTATTTATTTTTATATTTCATGTTAAACTTAGACAAATCGTTGTCCGCACATCGCATAGCGACTAATTTAATCACCCATATTTCCAAAACCTAAGTTTTTACGGTAACTTGGGTGGTATAATACAGAAGTTCTGGTCCTATTCTATCACCATATGTGTACGTCATGTATCCACAATTCCGTATTTATTTTTATATTTCATGTCAAACTTAGACAAATCGTTGTCCGCACATCGCATAGCGACTAATTTAATCACCCATATTTCCAAAACCTAAGTTTTTACGGTAACTTGGGTGGTATAGTACTAAAGTTCTGGACCTATTCTATCATCCTATGTGTACGTCATGTTGGCACACCTCCGTATTTATTATTATATTTCGTGTCAAACTTCTACAAATCTCTGTCCGCACATCTCAATGCGACTACTTTAATCAGCCATATTTCCAAAACCTAAGTTTTTACGGTAACTTGGGTGGTATAATACAGAAGTTCTGGTCCTATTTTATCACCCTACGTGTACGTAATGTTGGCACACCTCCGTATTTATTATTATATTTCATGTCATACTTAGACAAATCGTTGTCCGCACATCGCATAGCGACTAATTTAATCACCCATATTTCCAAAACCTAAGTTTTTAAGGTAACTTGGGTGGTATAGTACTAAAGTTCTGGTCCTATTCTTTCATCCTACGTGTACGTCATGTATCCACAATTCAGTATTAATTTTTATATTTCATGATAAACTTAGACAATTCGTTGTCCGCACATCGCATAGCGACTAATTTAATCACCCATATTTCCAAAACCTAAGTTTTTACGATAACTTGGGTGGTATAATACAGAAGTTCTGGTCCTATTCTATCACCCTATGTGTACGTCATGTATCCACAATTCCGTATTTATTTTTATATTTCATGTCAAACTTAGACAAATCGTTGTCCGCACATCGCATAGCGACTAATTTAATCACCCATATTTCCAAAACCTAAGTTTTTATGGTAACTTGGGTGGTATAATACTAAATTTCAGGACCTATTCTATCATCCTATGTGTACGTCATGTTGGCACACTTCCGTATTTATTTTATTTTTCATGTCATACTTTGACAAATCGCTGTCCGCACATCTCAATGCGACTACTTTAATCAGCCATATTTCCAAAACCTAAGTTTTTACGGTAAATTGGGTGGTATAATACAGAAGTTCTGGTCCTATTTCATCACCCTACGTGTACGTCATGCTGACACACTGCCGTATTTATTTTATATTTTATGTCAAACTTAGGTGGATCACTGTCCACACATCCAAAGCGACTATTTTAATCACCCGTATTTCCAAAACCTAAGTTTTTAAGGTAACTTGGGTGGTATAGTACTAAAGTTCTGGTCCTATTCTTTCATCCTACGTGTACGTCATGTATCCACAATTCAGTATTTATTTTTATATTTCATGTTAAAATTACACAAATCGTTGTCCGCACATCGCATAGCGACTAATTTAATCACCCATATTTCCAAAACCTAAGTTTTTACGGTAACTTGGGTGGTATAATACTAAATTTCAGGACCTATTCTATCATCCTATGTGTACGTCATGTTGGCACACTTCCGTATTTATTTTATTTTTCATGTCATACTTTGACAAATCGCTGTCCGCACATCTCAATGCGACTACTTTAATCAGCCATATTTCCAAAACCTAAGTTTTTACGGTAACTTGGGTGGTATAATACAGAAGTTCTGGTCCTATTTCATCACCCTACGTGTACGTCATGCTGACACACTGCCGTATTTATTTTATATTTTATGTCAAACTTAGGTGGATCACTGTCCACACATCCAAAGCGACTATTTTAATCACCCGTATTTCCAAAACCTAAGTTTTTAAGGTAACTTGGGTGGTATAATACTAAATTTCAGGACCTATTCTATCATCCTATGTGTACGTCATGTTGGCACACCTCCGTATTTATTATTATATTTCGTGTCAAACTTCGACAAATCTCTGTCCGCACATCTCAATGCGACTAATTTAATCAGCCATATTTCCAAAACCTAAGTTTTTACGGTAACTTGGGTGGTATAATACAGAAGTGCTGGTCCTATTTTATCACCCTACGTGTACGTAATGTTGGCACACCTCCGTATTTATTATTATATTTCATGTCATACTTAGACAAATCGTTGTCCGCACATCGCATAGCGACTAATTTAATCACCCATAGTTCCAAAACCTAAGTTTTTAAGGTAACTTGGGTGGTATAGTACTAAAGTTCTGGTCCTATTCTATCACCCTAAGTGTACGTCATGTATCCACAATTCCGTATTTATTTTTATATTTCATGTCAAACTTAGACAAATCGTTGTCCGCACATCGCATAGAGACTAATTTAATCACCCATATTTCCAAAACCTAAGTTTTTAAGGTAACTTGGGTGGTATAATACTAAATTTCAGGACCTATTCTATCATCCTATGTGTACGTCATGTTGGCACACCTCCGTATTTATTATTATATTTCGTGTCAAACTTCGACAAATCTCTGTCCGCACATCTCAATGCGACTAATTAAATCAGCCATATTTCCAAAACCTAAGTTTTTACGGTAACTTGGGTGGTATAATACAGAAGTTCTGGTCCTATTTTATCACCCTACGTGTACGTAATGTTGGCACACCTCCGTATTTATTATTATATTTCATGTCATACTTAGACAAATCGTTGTCCGCACATCGCATAGCGACTAATTTAATCACCCATATTTCCAAAACCTAAGTTTTTAAGGTAACTTGGGTGGTATAGTACTAAAGTTCTGGTCCTATTCTTTCATCCTACGTGTACGTCATGTATCCACAATTCAGTATTTATTTTTATATTTCATGTTAAACTTAGACAAATCGTTGTCCGCACATCGCATAGCGACTAATTTAATCACCCATATTTCCAAAACCTAAGTTTTTACGGTAACTTGGGTTGTATAATACAGAAGTTCTGGTCCTATTCTATCACCCTATGTGTACGTCATGTATCCACAATTCCGTATTTATTTTTATATTTCATGTCAAACTTAGACAAATCGTTGTCCGCACATCGCATAGCGACTAATTTAATCACCCATATTTCCAAAACCTAAGTTTTTAAGGTAACTTGGGTGGTATAATACTAAATTGCAGGACCTATTCTATCATCCTATGTGTATGTCATGTTGGCACACTTCCGTATTTATTTTATTTTTCATGTCATACTTTGACAAATCGCTGTCCGCACATCTCAATGCGACTACTTTAATCAACCATATTTCTAAAACCTAAGTTTTTACGGTAACTTGGGTGGTATAATACAGACGTTCTGGTCCTATTTCATCACCCTACGTGTACGTCATGCTGACACACTGCCGTATTTATTTTATATTTTATGTCAAACTTAGGTGGATCACTGTCCACACATCCAAAGCGACTATTTTAATCACCCGTATTTCCAAAACCTAAGTTTTTCAGGTAACTTGGGTGGTCTAGTACTAAAGTTCTGGACCTATTCTATCATCCTATGTGTACGTCATGTTGGCACACCTCCGTATTTTTTTTATATTTCGTGTCAAACTTCGACAAATCTCTGTCCGCACATCTCAATGCGACTACTTTAATCAGCGATATTTCCAAAACCTAAGTTTTTACGGTAACTTGGGTGGTATAATACAGAAGTTAAGTCCTATACTATCACCCTATATGTACGTAATGTTGGCACACCTCCGTATTTATTATTATATTTCATGTCATACTTAGACAAATCGTTGTCCGCACATCGCATAGCGACTAATTTAATCACCCATATATCCAAAACCTAAGATTTTAAGGTAACTTGGCTGGTATAGTACAGAAGTTCTGGTCCTATTCTATCACCCTATGTGTACGTCATGTATCCACAATTCCGTATTTATTTTTATATTTCATGTCAAACGTAGACAAATCGTTGTCCGCACATCGCATAGCGACTAATTTAATCACCCATATTTCCAAAACCTAAGTTTTTACGGTAACTTGGGTGGTATAGTACTAAAGTTCTGGACCTATTCTATCATCCTATGTGTACTTCATGTTGGCACACCTCCGTATTTTTTTTATATTTCGTGTCAAACTTCGACAAATCGTTGTCCGCACATCGCATAGCGACTAATTTGATCGCCCATATTTCCAAAACCTAAGTTTTTACGGTAACTATGGTGGTATAGTACTAAAGTTCTGGTCCTATTTCATCACCCTACGTGTACGTCATGCTGACACACTGCCGTATTTATTTTATATTTTATGTCAAACTTAGGTGGATCACTGTCCACACATCCAAAGCGACTATTTTAATCACCCGTATTTCCAAAACCTAAGTTTTTAAGGTAACTTGGGTGGTATAGTACTAAAGTTCTGGTCCTATTCTTTCATCCTACGTGTACGTCATGTATCCACAATTCAGTATTTATTTTTATATTTCATGTTAAACTTAGACAAATCGTTGTCCGCACATCGCATAGCGACTAATTTAATCACCCATATTTCCAAAACCTAAGTTTTTACGGTAACTTGGGTGGTATAATACTAAATTTCAGGACCTATTCCATCATCCTATGTGTACGTCATGTTGGCACACTTCCGTATTTATTTTATTTTTCATGTCATACTTTGACAAATCGCTGTCCGCACATCTCAATGCGACTACTTTAATCAGCCATATTTCCAAAACCTAAGTTTTTACGGTAACTTGGGTGGTATAATACAGAAGTTCTGGTCCTATTTCATCACCCTACGTGTACGTCATGCTGACACACTGCCGTATTTATTTTATATTTTATGTCAAACTTAGGTGGATCACTGTCCACACATCCAAAGCGACTATTTTAATCACCCGTATTTCCAAAACCTACGTTTTTAAGGTAACTTGGGTGGTATAATACTAAATTTCAGGACCTATTCTATCATCCTATGTGTACGTCATGTTGGCACACCTCCGTATTTATTATTATATTTCGTGTCAAACTTCGACAAATCTCTGTCCGCACATCTCAATGCGACTAATTTAATCAGCCATATTTCCAAAACCTAAGTTTTTACGGTAACTTGGGTGGTATAATACAGAAGTTCTGGTCCTATTTTATCACCCTACGTGTACGTAATGTTGGCACACCTCCGTATTTATTATTATATTTCATGTCATACTTAGACAAATCGTTGTCCGCACATCGCATAGCGACTAATTTAATCACCCATATTTCCAAAACCTAAGTTTTTAAGGTAACTTGGGTGGTATAGTACCAAAGGTCCTGGTCCTATTCGTTCATCCTACGTGTACGTCATGTATCCACAATTCAGTATTTATTTTTATATTTCATGTTAAACTTAGACAAATCGTTGTCCGCACATCGCATAGCGACTAATTTAATCACCCATATTTCCAAAACCTAAGTTTTTACGGTAACTTGCGTGGTATAATACTAAATTTCAGGACCTATTCTATCATCCTATGTGTACGTCATGTTGGCACACTTCCGTATTTATTTTATTTTTCATGTCATACTTTGACAAATCGCTGTCCGCACATCTCAATGCGACTACTTTAATCAGCCATATTTCCAAAACCTAAGTTTTTACGGTAACTTGGGTGGTATATACAGAAGTTCTGGTCCTATTTCATCACCCTACGTGTACGTCATGCTGACACACTGCCGTATTTATTTTATATTTTATGTCAAACTTAGGTGGATCACTGTCCACATATCCAAAGCGACTATTTTAATCACCCGTATTTCCAAAACCTAAGTTTTAAGGTAACTTGGGTGGTATAGTACTAAGGTTCTGGACCTATTCTATCATCCTATGTGTACGTCATGTTGGCACACCTCCGTATTTTTTTTATATTTCGTGTCAAACTTCGACAAATCTCTGTCCGCACATCTCAATGCGACTACTTTAATCAGCCATATTTCCAAAACCTAAGTTTTTACGGTAACTTGGGTGGTATAATACAGAAGTTCTGGTCCTATTCTATCACCCTATGTGTACGTCATGTATCCACAATTCCGTATTTATTTTTATATTTCATGTCAAACTTAGACAAATCGTTGTCCGCACATCGCATAGCGACTAATTTAATCACCCATATTTCCAAAACCTAAGTTTTTAAGGTAACTTGGGTGGTATAATACTAAATTTCAGGACCTATTCTATCATCCTATGTGTACGTCATGTTGGCACACCTCCGTATTTATTATTATATTTCGTGTCAAACTTCGACAAATCTCTGTCCGCACATCTCAATGCGATTAATTAAATCAGCCATATTTCCAAAACCTAAGTTTTTACGGTAACTTGGGTGGTATAATACAGAAGTTCTGGTCCTATTTTATCACCCTACTTGTACGTAATGTTGGCACACCTCCGTATTTATTATTATATTTCATGTCATACTTAGACAAATCGTTGTCCGCACATCGCATAGCGACTAATTTAATCACCCATATTTCCAAAACCTAAGTTTTTAAGGTAACTTGGGTGGTATAGTACTAAAGTTCTGGTCCTATTCTTTCATCCTACGTGTACGTCATGTATCCACAATTCAGTATTTATTTTTATATTTCATGTTAAACTTAGACAAATCGTTGTCCGCACATCGCATAGCGACTAATTTAATCACCCATATTTCCAAAACCTAAGTTTTTACGGTAACTTGGGTTTTATAATACAGAAGTTCTGGTCCTATTCTATCACCCTATGTGTACGTCATGTATCCACAATTCCGTATTTATTTTTATATTTCATGTCACACTTAGACAGATCGTTGTCCGCACATCGCATAGCGACTAATTTAATCACCCATATTTCCAAAACCTAAGTTTTTAAGGTAACTTGGGTGGTATAATACTAAATTGCAGGACCTATTCTATCATCCTATGTGTACGTCATGTTGGCACACTTCCGTATTTATTTTATTTTTCATGTCATACTTTGACAAATCGCTGTCCGCACATCTCAATGCGACTACTTTAATCAACCATATTTCTAAAACCTAAGTTTTTACGGTAACTTGGGTGGTATAATACAGACGTTCTGGTCCTATTTCATCACCCTACGTGTACGTCATGCTGACACACTGCCGTATTTATTTTATATTTTATGTCATACTTAGACAAATCGTTGTCCGCACATCGCATAGCGACTAATTTAATCACCCATATTTCCAAAACCTAAGTTTTTAAGGTAACTTGGGTGGTCTAGTACTAAAGTTCTGGTCCTATTCTTTCATCCTACGTGTACGTCATGTATCCACAATTCAGTATTTATTTTTATATTTCATGTTAAACTTAGACAAATCGTTGTCCGCACATCGCATAGCGACTAATTTAATCGCCCATATTTCCAAAACCTAAGTTTTTACGGTAACTTGGGTGGTATAATACTAAATTTCAGGACCTATTCTATCATCCTATGTGTACGTCATGTTGGCACACTTCCGTATTTATTTTATTTTTCATGTCATACTTTGACAAATCGCTGTCCGCACATCTCAATGCGACTACTTTAATCAGCCATATTTCCAAAACCTAAGTTTTTACGGTAACTTGGGTGGTATAATACAGAAGTTCTGGTCCTATTTCATCACCCTACGTGTACGTCATGCTGACACACTGCCGTATTTATTTTATATTTTATGTCAAACTTAGGTGGATCACTGTCCACACATCCAAAGCGACTATTTTAATCACCCGTATTTCCAAAACCTAAGTTTTTAAGGTAACTTGGGTGGTATAATACTAAATTTCAGGACCTATTCTATCATCCTATGTGTACGTCATGTTGGCACACCTCCGTATTTATTATTATATTTCGTGTCAAACTTCGACAAATCTCTGTCCGCACATCTCAATGCGACTAATTTAATCAGCCATATTTCCAAAACCTAAGTTTTTACGGTAACTTGGGTGGTATAATACAGAAGTGCTGGTCCTATTTTATCACTCTACGTGTACGTAATGTTGGCACACCTCCGTATTTATTATTATATTTCATGTCATACTTCGACAAATCGTTGTCCGCACATCGCATAGCGACTAATTTAATCACCCATATTTCCAAAACCTAAGTTTTTAAGGTAACTTGGGTGGTATAGTACTAAAGTTCTGGTCCTATTCTATCACCCTATGTGTACGTCATGTATCCACAATTCCGTATTTATTTTTATATTTCATGTCAAACTTAGACAAATCGTTGTCCGCACATCGCATAGAGACTAATTTAATCACCCATATTTCCAAAACCTAAGTTTTTAAGGTAACTTGGGTGGTATAATACTAAATTTCAGGACCTATTCTATCATCCTATGTGTACGTCATGTTGGCACACCTCCGTATTTATTATTATATTTCGTGTCAAACTTCGACAAATCTCTGTCCGCACATCTCAATGCGACTAATTAAATCAGCCATATTTCCAAAACCTAAGTTTTTACGGTAACTTGGGTGGTATAATACAGAAGTTCTGGTCCTATTTTATCACCCTACGTGTACGTAATGTTGGCACACCTCCGTATTTATTATTATATTTCATGTCATACTTAGACAAATCGTTGTCCGCACATCGCATAGCGACTAATTTAATCACCCATATTTCCAAAACCTAAGTTTTTAAGGTAACTTGGGTGGTATAGTACTAAAGTTCTGGTCCTATTCTTTCATCCTACGTGTACGTCATGTATCCACAATTCAGTATTTATTTTTATATTTCATGTTAAACTTAGACAAATCGTTGTCCGCACATCGCATAGCGACTAATTTAATCACCCATATTTCCAAAACCTAAGTTTTTACGGTAACTTGGGTTGTATAATACAAAAGTTCTGGTCCTATTCTATCACCCTATGTGTACGTCATGTATCCACAATTCCGTATTTATTTTTATATTTCATGTCAAACTTAGACAAATCGTTTTCCGCACATCGCATAGCGACTAATTTAATCACCCATATTTCCAAAACCTAAGTTTTTAAGGTAACTTGGGTGGTATAATACTAAATTGCAGGACCTATTCTATCATCCTATGTGTACGTCATGTTGGCACACTTCCGTATTTATTTTATTTTTCATGTCATACTTTGACAAATCGCTGTCCGCACATCTCAATGCGACTACTTTAATCAACCATATTTCCAAAACCTAAGTTTTTACGGTAACTTGGGTGGTATAATACAGACGTTCTGGTCCTATTTCATCACCCTACGTGTACGTCATGCTGACACACTGCCGTATTTATTTTATATTTTATGTCAAACTTAGGTGGATCACTGTCCACACATCCAAAGCGACTATTTTAATCACCCGTATTTCCAAAACCTAAGTTTTTCAGGTAACTTGGGTGGTCTAGTACTAAAGTTCTGGACCTATTCTATCATCCTATGTGTACGTCATGTTGGCACACCTCCGTATTTTTTTTATATTTCGTGTCAAACTTCGACAAATCTCTGTCCGCACATCTCAATGCGACTACTTTAATCAGCGATATTTCCAAAACCTAAGTTTTTACGGTAACTTGGGTGGTATAATACAGAAGTTAAGTCCTATACTATCACCCTATATGTACGTAATGTTGGCACACCTCCGTATTTATTATTATATTTCATGTCATACTTAGACAAATCGTTGTCCGCACATCGCATAGCGACTAATTTAATCACCCATATATCCAAAACCTAAGATTTTAAGGTAACTTGGCTGGTATAGTACAGAAGTTCTGGTCCTATTCTATCACCCTATGTGTACGTCATGTATCCACAATTCCGTATTTATTTTTATATTTCATGTCAAACGTAGACAAATCGTTGTCCGCACATCGCATAGCGACTAATTTAATCACCCATATTTCCAAAACCTAAGTTTTTACGGTAACTTGGGTGGTATAGTACTAAAGTTCTGGACCTATTCTATCATCCTATGTGTACGTCATGTTGGCACACCTCCGTATTTTTTTATATTTCGTGTCAAACTTCGACAAATCGTTGTCCGCACATCGCATAGCGACTAATTTGATCGCCCATATTTCCAAAACCTAAGTTTTTACGGTAACTATGGTGGTATAGTACTAAAGTTCTGGTCCTATTTCATCACCCTACGTGTACGTCATGCTGACACACTGCCGTATTTATTTTATATTTTATGTCAAACTTAGGTGGATCACTGTCCACACATCCAAAGCGACTATTTTAATCACCCGTATTTCCAAAACCTAAGTTTTTAAGGTAACTTGGGTGGTATAGTACTAAAGTTCTGGTCCTATTCTTTCATCCTACGTGTACGTCATGTATCCACAATTCAGTATTTATTTTTATATTTCATGTTAAACTTAGACAAATCGTTGTCCGCACATCGCATAGCGACTAATTTAATCACCCATATTTCCAAAACCTAAGTTTTTACGGTAACTTGGGTGGTATAATACTAAATTTCAGGACCTATTCCATCATCCTATGTGTACGTCATGTTGGCACACTTCCGTATTTATTTTATTTTTCATGTCATACTTTGACAAATCGCTGTCCGCACATCTCAATGCGACTACTTTAATCAGCCATATTTCCAAAACCTAAGTTTTTACGGTAACTTGGGTGGTATAATACAGAAGTTCTGGTCCTATTTCATCACCCTACGTGTACGTCATGCTGACACACTGCCGTATTTATTTTATATTTTATGTCAAACTTAGGTGGATCACTGTCCA
Organism: Flexamia atlantica; assembly: GCA_035578135.1. NCBI lineage: Eukaryota > Metazoa > Arthropoda > Insecta > Hemiptera > Cicadellidae > Flexamia > Flexamia atlantica. Next base: position 505,990 of record JAQJVK010000120.1, on the reverse strand, counting down.
CACATCCAAAGCGACTATTTTAATCACCCGTATTTCCAAAACCTACGTTTTTAAGGTAACTTGGGTGGTATAATACTAAATTTCAGGACCTATTCTATCATCCTATGTGTACGTCATGTTGGCACACCTCCGTATTTATTATTATATTTCGTGTCAAACTTCGACAAATCTCTGTCCGCACATCTCAATGCGACTAATTTAATCAGCCATATTTCCAAAACCTAAGTTTTTACGGTAACTTGGGTGGTATAATACAGAAGTTCTGGTCCTATTTCATCACCCTACGTGTACGTCATGCTGACACACTGCCGTATTTATTTTATATTTTATGTCAAACTTAGGTGGATCACTGTCCACACATCCAAAGCGACTATTTTAATCACCCGTATTTCCAAAACCTACGTTTTTAAGGTAACTTGGGTGGTATAATACTAAATTTCAGGACCTATTCTATCATCCTATGTGTACGTCATGTTGGCACACCTCCGTATTTATTATTATATTTCATGTCATACTTAGACAAATCGTTGTCCGCACATCGCATAGCGACTAATTTAATCACCCATATTTCCAAAACCTAAGTTTTTAAGGTAACTTGGGTGGTATAGTACCAAAGGTCCTGGTCCTATTCTTTCATCCTACGTGTACGTCATGTATCCACAATTCAGTATTTATTTTTATATTTCATGTTAAACTTAGACAAATCGTTGTCCGCACATCGCATAGCGACTAATTTAATCACCCATATTTCCAAAACCTAAGTTTTTACGGTAACTTGGGTGGTATAATACTAAATTTCAGGACCTATTCTATCATCCTATGTGTACGTCATGTTGGCACACTTCCGTATTTATTTTATTTTTCATGTCATACTTTGACAAATCGCTGTCCGCACATCTCAATGCGACTACTTTAATCAGCCATATTTCCAAAACCTAAGTTTTTACGGTAACTTGGGTGGTATATACAGAAGTTCTGGTCCTATTTCATCACCCTACGTGTACGTCATGCTGACACACTGCCGTATTTATTTTATATTTTATGTCAAACTTAGGTGGATCACTGTCCACACATCCAAAGCGACTATTTTAATCACCCGTATTTCCAAAACCTAAGTTTTAAGGTAACTTGGGTGGTATAGTACTAAGGTTCTGGACCTATTCTATCATCCTATGTGTACGTCATGTTGGCACACCTCCGTATTTTTTTTATATTTCGTGTCAAACTTCGACAAATCTCTGTCCGCACATCTCAATGCGACTACTTTAATCAGCCATATTTCCAAAACCTAAGTTTTTACGGTAACTTGGGTGGTATAATACAGAAGTTCTGGTCCTATTCTATCACCCTATGTGTACGTCATGTATCCACAATTCCGTATTTATTTTTATATTTCATGTCAAACTTAGACAAATCGTTGTCCGCACATCGCATAGCGACTAATTTAATCACCCATATTTCCAAAACCTAAGTTTTTAAGGTAACTTGGGTGGTATAATACTAAATTTCAGGACCTATTCTATCATCCTATGTGTACGTCATGTTGGCACACCTCCGTATTTATTATTATATTTCGTGTCAAACTTCGACAAATCTCTGTCCGCACATCTCAATGCGATTAATTAAATCAGCCATATTTCCAAAACCTAAGTTTTTACGGTAACTTGGGTGGTATAATACAGAAGTTCTGGTCCTATTTTATCACCCTACGTGTACGTAATGTTGGCACACCTCCGTATTTATTATTATATTTCATGTCATACTTAGACAAATCGTTGTCCGCACATCGCATAGCGACTAATTTAATCACCCATATTTCCAAAACCTAAGTTTTTAAGGTAACTTGGGTGGTATAGTACTAAAGTTCTGGTCCTATTCTTTCATCCTACGTGTACGTCATGTATCCACAATTCAGTATTTATTTTTATATTTCATGTTAAACTTAGACAAATCGTTGTCCGCACATCGCATAGCGACTAATTTAATCACCCATATTTCCAAAACCTAAGTTTTTACGGTAACTTGGGTTTTATAATACAGAAGTTCTGGTCCTATTCTATCACCCTATGTATACGTCATGTATCCACAATTCCGTATTTATTTTTATATTTCATGTCACACTTAGACAGATCGTTGTCCGCACATCGCATAGCGACTAATTTAATCACCCATATTTCCAAAACCTAAGTTTTTAAGGTAACTTGGGTGGTATAATACTAAATTGCAGGACCTATTCTATCATCCTATGTGTACGTCATGTTGGCACACTTCCGTATTTATTTTATTTTTCATGTCATACTTTGACAAATCGCTGTCCGCACATCTCAATGCGACTACTTTAATCAACCATATTTCTAAAACCTAAGTTTTTACGGTAACTTGGGTGGTATAATACAGATGTTCTGGTCCTATTTCATCACCCTACGTGTACGTCATGCTGACACACTGCCGTATTTATTTTATATTTTATGTCATACTTAGACAAATCGTTGTCCGCACATCGCATAGCGACTAATTTAATCACCCATATTTCCAAAACCTAAGTTTTTAAGGTAACTTGGGTGGTATAGTACTAAAGTTCTGGTCCTATTCTTTCATCCTACGTGTACGTCATGTATCCACAATTCAGTATTTATTTTTATATTTCATGTTAAACTTAGACAAATCGTTGTCCGCACATCGCATAGCGACTAATTTAATCACCCATATTTCCAAAACCTAAGTTTTTACGGTAACTTGGGTGGTATAATACTAAATTTCAGGACCTATTCTATCATCCTATGTGTACGTCATGTTGGCACACTTCCGTATTTATTTTATTTTTCATGTCATACTTTGACAAATCGCTGTCCGCACATCTCAATGCGACTACTTTAATCAGCCATATTTCCAAAACCTAAGTTTTTACGGTAACTTGGGTGGTATAATACAGAAGTTCTGGTCCTATTTCATCACCCTACGTGTACGTCATGCTGACACACTGCCGTATTTATTTTATATTTTATGTCAAACTTAGGTGGATCACTGTCCACACATCCAAAGCGACTATTTTAATCACCCGTATTTCCAAAACCTAAGTTTTAAGGTAACTTGGGTGGTATAGTACTAAGGTTCTGGACCTATTCTATCATCCTATGTGTACGTCATGTTGGCACACCTCCGTATTTTTTTTATATTTCGTGTCAAACTTCGACAAATCTCTGTCCGCACATCTCAATGCGACTACTTTAATCAGCCATATTTCCAAAACCTAAGTTTTTACGGTAACTTGGGTGGTATAATACAGAAGTTCTGGTCCTATTCTATCACCCTATGTGTACGTCATGTATCCACAATTCCGTATTTATTTTTATATTTCATGTCAAACTTAGACAAATCGTTGTCCGCACATCGCATAGCGACTAATTTAATCACCCATATTTCCAAAACCTAAGTTTTTAAGGTAACTTGGGTGGTATAATACTAAATTTCAGGACCTATTCTATCATCCTATGTGTACGTCATGTTGGCACACCTCCGTATTTATTATTATATTTCGTGTCAAACTTTGACAAATCTCTGTCCGCACATCTCAATGCGATTAATTAAATCAGCCATATTTCCAAAACCTAAGTTTTTACGGTAACTTGGGTGGTATAATACAGAAGTTCTGGTCCTATTTTATCACCCTACGTGTACGTAATGTTGGCACACCTCCGTATTTATTATTATATTTCATGTCATACTTAGACAAATCGTTGTCCGCACATCGCATAGCGACTAATTTAATCACCCATATTTCCAAAACCTAAGTTTTTAAGGTAACTTGGGTGGTATAGTACTAAAGTTCTGGTCCTATTCTTTCATCCTACGTGTACGTCATGTATCCACAATTCAGTATTTATTTTTATATTTCATGTTAAACCTAGACAAATCGTTGTCCGCACATCGCATAGCGACTAATTTAATCACCCATATTTCCAAAACCTAAGTTTTTACGGTAACTTGGGTTGTATAATACAGAAGTTCTGGTCCTATTCTATCACCCTATGTGTACGTCATGTATCCACAATTCCGTATTTATTTTTATATTTCATGTCAAACTTAGACAAATCGTTGTCCGCACATCGCATAGCGACTAATTTAATCACCCATATTTCCAAAACCTAAGTTTTTAAGGTAACTTGGGTGGTATAATACTAAATTGCAGGACCTATTCTATCATCCTATGTGTACGTCATGTTGGCACACTTCCGTATTTATTTTATTTTTCATGTCATACTTTGACAAATCGCTGTCCGCACATCTCAATGCGACTACTTTAATCAACCATATTTCTAAAACCTAAGTTTTTACGGTAACTTGGGTGGTATAATACAGACGTTCTGGTCCTATTTCATCACCCTACGTGTACGTCATGCTGACACACTGCCGTATTTATTTTATATTTTATGTCAAACTTAGGTGGATCACTGTCCACACATCCAAAGCGACTATTTTAATTACCCGTATTTCCAAAACCTAAGTTTTTCAGGTAACTTGGGTGGTCTAGTACTAAAGTTCTGGACCTATTCTATCATCCTATGTGTACGTCATGTTGGCACACCTCCGTATTTTTTTTATATTTCGTGTCAAACTTCGACAAATCTCTGTCCGCACATCTCAATGCGACTACTTATATCAGCGATATTTCCAAAACCTAAGTTTTTACGGTAACTTGGGTGGTATAATACAGAAGTTAAGTCCTATACTATCACCCTATATGTACGTAATGTTGGCACACCTCCGTATTTATTATTATATTTCATGTCATACTTAGACAAATCGTTGTCCGCACATCGCATAGCTACTAATTTAATCACCCATATATCCAAAACCTAAGATTTTAAGGTAACTTGGCTGGTATAGTACAGAAGTTCTGGTCCTATTCTATCACCCTATGTGTACGTCATGTATCCACAATTCCGTATTTATTTTTATATTTCATGTCAAACGTAGAAAAATCGTTGTCCGCACATCGCATAGCGACTAATTTAATCACCCATATTTCCAAAACCTAAGTTTTTACGGTAACTTGGGTGGTATAGTACTAAAGTTCTGGACCTATTCTATCATCCTATGTGTACGTCATGTTGGCACACCTCCGTATTTTTTTATATTTCGTGTCAAACTTCGACAAATCGTTGTCCGCACATCGCATAGCGACTAATTTGATCACCCATATTTCCAAAACCTAAGTTTTTACGGTAACTATGGTGGTATAGTACTAAAGTTCTGGTCCTATTATATCACCCTATGTGTACGTCATGTATCCAGAATTCCGTATTTATTTTTATATTTCATGTCAAACTTAGACAAATCGCTGTCCGCACATCTCAATGCGAATACTTTAATCAGCCATATTTCCAAAACCTAAGTTTTTAAGGTAACTTGGGTGGTATAATACAGAAATTCTGGTCCTATTCTATCACCCTATGTGTACGTCATGTATCCACAATTCCGTATTTATTTTTATATTTCATGTCAAACTTAGACAAATCGTTGTCCGCAAATCGCAAAGCGACTAATTTAATCACCGATATTTCCAAAACCTAAGTTTTTAAGGTAACTTGGGTGGTATAATAATAAATTTCAGGACCTATTCTATCATCCCATGTGTACGTCATGTTGGCACACTTCCGTATTTATTTTATTTTTCATGTCATACTTTGACAAATCGCTGTCCGCACATCTCAATGCGACTACTTTAATCAGCCATATTTCCAAAACCTAAGTTTTTACGGTAACTTGGGTGGTATAATACAGAAGTTCTGGTCCTATTCTATCACCCTATGTGTACGTCATGTATCCACAATTCCGTATTTATTTTTATATTTCATGTCAAACTTAGACAAATCGTTGTCCGCACATCGCATAGCGACTAATTTAATCACCCATATTTCCAAAACCTAAGTTTTTAAGGTAACTTGGGTGGTATAATACTAAATTTCAGGACCTATTCTATCATCCTATGTGTACGTAATGTTGGCACACCTCCGTATTTATTTTATTTTTCATGTCATACTTTGACAAATCACTGTCCGCACATCTCAATGCGACTACTTTAATCAGCCATATTTCCAAAACCTAAGTTTTTACGGTAACTTGGGTGGTATAATACAGAAGTTCTGGTCCTATTTCATCACCCTACGTGTACGTCATGCTGACACACTGCCGTATTTATTTTATATTTTATGTCAAACTTAGGTGGATCACTGTCCACACATCCAAAGCGACTATTTTAATCACCCGTATTTCCAAAACCTAAGTTTTTTAGGTAACTTGGGTGGTATAGTACTAAAGTTCTGGACCTATTCTATCATCCTATGTGTACGTCATGTTGGCACACCTCCGTATTTTTTTTATATTTCGTGTCAAACTTCGACAAATCTCTGTCCGCACATCTCAATGCGACTACTTTATTCAGCCTTATTTCCAAAACCTAAGTTTTTACGGTAACTTGGGTGGTATAATACAGAAGTTCTGGTCCTTTTTCATCACCCTACGTGTACGTCATGCTGACACACTGCCGTATTTATTTTATATTTTATGTCAAACTTAGGTGGATCGCTGTCCACACATCCAAAGCGACTATTTTAATCACCCGTATTTCCAAAACCTAAGTTTTTAAGGTAACTTGGGTGGTATAGTACTAAAGTTCTGGACCTATTCTATCATCCTATGTGTACGTCATGTTGGCACACCTCCGTATTTTTTTTATATTTCGTGTCAAACTTAGACAAATCGCTGTCCGCACATCGCAAAGCGACTAATTTAATCAGCCATATTTCCAAAACCTTAGTTTCTACGGTAACTTGGGTGGTATAATACAGAATTTCTGGTCCTATTCTATCACCCTACGTGTACGTAATGTTGGCACTTCTCCGTATTTATTTTTATATTTCATGTCATACTTAGACAAATCGTTGTCCGCACATCGCATAGCGACTAATTTAATCACCCATATTTCCAAAACCTATTTTTTTAAGGTAACTTAGGGTGGTATGGTACTAAAGTTCTAGTCCTATTCTTTTCATCCTATATAAACGTCATGCTGGCACACTTCCGTGTTTATTTTATATTTCATGTCAAAATTAGACAAATCGCTGTCCGCACATCGCAAAGCGACTAATTTAATCAGCCATATTTCCAAAACCTTAGTTTCTACGGTAACTTGGGTGGTATAATACAGACTTTCTTGTCCTATTCTATCACCCTATGTGACCGTAATGTTGGCACACTTCCGTATTTATTTCTATATTACATGTCAAACTTAGACAAATCGCTGTCCGCACATCTCAATGCGACTACTTTAATCAGCCATATTTCCAAAACCTAAGTTTTTAATGTAACTTGGGTGGTATAGTACTAAAGTTCTGGTCCTATTCTATCACCCTACGTGTACTTAATGTTGGCACACTTCCGTATTTATTTTATTTTTCATGTCAAACTTAGACAAATCGTTGTCCGCACATCGCATAGCGACTAATTTAATCACCCATATTTCCAAAACCTAAGTTTTTAAGGTAACTTGGGTGGTATAATATTAAATTACAGGACCTATTTTATCATCCTATGTGTACGTCATGTATCCACAATTCCGTATTTATTTTTATATTTCATGTCAAACTTAGACAAATCGTTGTCCGCACATCGCATAGCGACTAATTTAATCACCCATATTTCCAAAACCTAAGTTTTTACGGTAACTTGGGTGGTATAATACAGAAGTTCTGGTCCTATTCTATCACCCTATGTGTACGTCATGTATCCACAATTCCGTATTTATTTTTATATTTCATGTCAAACTTAGACAAATCGTTGTCCGCACATCGCATAGCGACTAATTTAATCACCCATATTTCCAAAACCTAAGTTTTTAAGGTAACTTGGGTGGTATAATACTAAATTTCAGGACCTATTCTATCATCCTATGTGTACGTCATGTTGGCACACTTCCGTATTTATTTTATTTTTCATGTCATACTTTGACAAATCGCTGTCCGCACATCTCAATGCGACTACTTTAATCAGCCATATTTCCAAAACCTAAGTTTTTACGGTAACTTTGGTGGTATAATACAGAAGTTCTGGTCCTATTCTATCACCCTATATTTACGTAATGTTGGCACACTTCCGTATTTATTATTATATTTCATGTCATACTTAGACAAATCGTTGTCCGCACATCGCATAGCGACTAATTTAATCACCCATATTTCCAAAACCTAAGTTTTTAAGGTAATTTGGGTGATATAGTACTAAAGTTCTGGTCCTATTCTATCATCCTATGTGTACGTCATATTGGCACACCTCCGTATTTTTTTTATATTTCATGTCATACTAAGACAAATCGTTATCCGCACATCGCATAGCGACTAATTTAATCACCCATATTTCCAAAACCTAAGTTTTTACGGTAACTTGGGTTGTATAATACAGAAGTTCTGGTCCTATTCTATCACCCTATGTGACCGTAATGTTGGCACACTTCCGTATTTATTTCTATATTACATGTCAAACTTAGACAAATCGCTGTCCGCACATCTCAATGCGACTACTTTAATCAGCCATATTTCCAAAACCTAAGTTTTTAATGTAACTTGGGTGGTATAGTACTAAAGTTCTGGTCCTATTCTATCACCCTACGTGTACGTAATGTTGGCACACCTCCGTATTTATTATTATATTTCATGTCATACTTAGACAAATCGTTGTCCGCACATCGCATAGCGACTAATTTAATCACCCATATTTCCAAAACCTAAGTTTTTAAGGTAACTTGGGTGGTATAGTACTAAAGTTCTGGTCCTATTCTTTCATCCTACGTGTACGTCATGTATCCACAATTCAGTATTTATTTTTATATTTCATGTTAAACTTAGACAAATCGTTGTCCGCACATCGCATAGCGACTAATTTAATCACCCATATTTCCAAAACCTAAGTTTTTACGGTAACTTGGGTTGTATAATACAGAAGTTCTGGTCCTATTCTATCACCCTATGTGTACGTCATGTATCCACAATTCCGTATTTATTTTTATATTTCATGTCAAACTTAGACAAATCGCTGTCCGCACATCTCAATGCGACTACTTTAATCAGCCATATTTCCAAAACCTAAGTTTTTACGGTAACTTGGGTGGTATAGTACTAAAGTTCTGGACCTATTCTATCATCCTATGTGTACGTCATGTTGGCACACCTCCGTATTTTTTTATATTTCGTGTCAAACTTAGACAAATCGTTGTCCGCACATCGCATAGCGACTAATTTAATCACCCATATTTCCAAAACCTAAGTTTTTACGGTAACTTGGGTTGTATAATACAGAAGTTCTGGTCCTATTCTATCACCCTACGTGTACGTCATGTATCCACAATTCCGTATTTATTTTTTATATTTCGTGTCAAACTTAGACAAATCGTTGTCCGCACATCGCATAGCGACTAATTTAATCACCCATATTTCCAAAACCTAAGTTTTTACGGTAACTTGGGTGGTATAGTACTAAGGTTCTGGACCTATTCTATCATCCTATGTGTACGTCATAATGGCACACCTCCGTATTTTATTTATATTTCGTGTCATACTTAGACAAATCGTTGTCCGCACATCGCATAGCGACTAATTTAATCACCCATATTTCCAAAACCTAAGTTTTTAAGGTAACTTGGGTGGTATAGTACTAAAGTTCTGGTCCTATTCTTTCATCCTACGTGTACGTCATGCTTACACACTGCCGTATTTATTATATATTTTATGTCAAACTTAGGTGGATCGCTGTCCACACATCCAAAGCGACTATTTTAATCACCCGTATTTCCAAAACCTAAGTTTTGACGGTAACCTGAGTGGTATAATAATATAGTTCTAATCCTATTCTATCACCCAATGTGTACGTCATGTATCCAAAATTCCGTATTTATTTTTATATTTCATGTCAAACTTAGAAAAATCGTTGTGCGCACATCCCATAGCGACTAATTTAATCACCCATATTTCCAAAACCTAAGTTTTTACGGTAATTTGGGTGGTATAATACAGAAGTTCTGGTCCTATTTTATCACCCTATGTGTACGTCATGTATCCACAATTCCGTATTTATTTTTATTTTTCATGTCATACTTTGACAAATCGCTGTCCGCACATCTCAATGCGACTACTTTAATCAGCCATATTTCCAAAACCTAAGTTTTTACGGTAACTTGGGTGGTATAATACAGACGTTCTGGTACTATTCTATCACCCTATGTGTACGTCATGTATCCACAATTCCGTATTTATTTTTATATTTCATGTCAAACTTAGACAAATCGTTGTCCACACATCCAAAGCGACTATTTTAATCACCCGTATTTCCAAAACCTATGTTTTTAAGGTAACTTGGGTGGTATAGTACTAAAGTTCTGGTCCTATTCTATCACCCTACGTGTACGTAATGTTGGCACACCTCCGTATTTTTTTTATATTTCATGTCATACTTAGACAAATCGTTGTCCGCACATCGCATAGCGACTAATTTAATCACCCATATTTCCAAAACCTAAGTTTTTAAGGTAACTTGGGTGGTATAGTACTAAAGTTCTGGTCCTATTCTTTCATCCTACGTGTACGTCATGTATCCACAATTCAGTATTTATTTTTATATTTCATGTTAAACTTAGACAAATCGTTGTCCGCACATCCCATAGCGACTAATTTAATCACCCATATTTCCAAAACCTAGGTTTTTACGGTAACTTGGGTGGTATAATACAGAGGTTCTGGTCCTATTCTATCACCCTATGTGTACGTCATGTATCCACAATTCCGTATTTATTTTTATATTTCATGTCAAACTTAGACAAATCGTTGTCCGCACATCGCATAGCGACTAATTTATTCACCCATATTTCCAAAACCTAAGTTTTTACGGTAACTTGGGTGGTATTATACTAAATTTCAGGACCTATTCTATCATCCTATGTGTACGTCATGTTGGCACACTTCCATATTTATTTTATTTTTCATGTCATACTTTGACAAATCGCTGTCCGCACATCTCAATGCGACTACTTTAATCAGCCATATTTCCAAAACCTAAGTTTTTACGGTAACTTGGGTGGTATAATACAGAAGTTCTGGTCCTATTCTATCACCCTACGTGTACGTAATGTTGGCACACCTCCGTATTTATTATTATATTTCATGTCTTACTTAGACAAATCGTTGTCCGCACATCGCATAGCGACTAATTTAATCACCCATATTTCCAAAACCTAAGTTTTTACGGTAACTTGGGTTGTATAGTACAGAAGTTCTGGTCCTATTCTATCACCCTACGTGTACGTCATGTATCCACAATTCCGTATTTATTTTTTATATTTCGTGTCAAACTTAGACAAATCGTTGTCCGCACATCGCATAGCGACTAATTTAATCACCCATATTTCCAAAACCTAAGTTTTTACGGTAACTTGGGTGGTATAATACAGAAGTTCTGGTCCTATTTCATCACCCTACGTGTACGTCATGCTGACACACTGCCGTATTTATTTTATATTTTATGTCAAACTTAGGTGGATCACTGTCCACACATCCAAAGCGACTATTTTAATCACCCGTATTTCCAAAACCTAAGTTTTTTAGGTAACTTGGGTGGTATAGTACTAAAGTTCTGGACCTATTCTATCATCCTATGTGTACGTCATGTTGGCACACCTCCGTATTTTTTTTATATTTCGTGTCAAACTTCGACAAATCTCTGTCCGCACATCTCAATGCGACTACTTTATTCAGCCTTATTTCCAAAACCTAAGTTTTTACGGTAACTTGGGTGGTATAATACAGAAGTTCTGGTCCTTTTTCATCACCCTACGTGTACGTCATGCTGACACACTGCCGTATTTATTTTATATTTTATGTCAAACTTAGGTGGATCACTGTCCACACATCCAAAGCGACTATTTTAATCACCCGTATTTCCAAAACCTAAGTTTTTAAGGTAACTTGGGTGGTATAGTACTAAAGTTCTGGACCTATTCTATCATCCTATGTGTACGTCATGTTGGCACACCTCCGTATTTTTTTTATATTTCGTGTCAAACTTAGACAAATCGCTGTCCGCACATCGCAAAGCGACTAATTTAATCAGCCATATTTCCAAAACCTTAGTTTCTACGGTAACTTGGGTGGTATAATACAGAATTTCTGGTCCTATTCTATCACCCTACGTGTACGTAATGTTGGCACTTCTCCGTATTTATTTTTATATTTCATGTCAAAATTAGACAAATCGCTGTCCGCACATCGCAAAGCGACTAATTTAATCAGCCATATTTCCAAAACCTTAGTTTCTACGGTAACTTGGGTGGTATAATACAGACTTTCTTGTCCTATTCTATCACCCTATGTGACCGTAATGTTGGCACACTTCCGTATTTATTTCTATATTACATGTCAAACTTAGACAAATCGCTGTCCGCACATCTCAATGCGACTACTTTAATCAGCCATATTTCCAAAACCTAAGTTTTTAATGTAACTTGGGTGGTATAGTACTAAAGTTCTGGTCCTATTCTATCACCCTACGTGTACTTAATGTTGGCACACTTCCGTATTTATTTTATTTTTCATGTCAAACTTAGACAAATCGTTGTCCGCACATCGCATAGCGACTAATTTAATCACCCATATTTCCAAAACCTAAGTTTTTAAGGTAACTTGGGTGGTATAATATTAAATTACAGGACCTATTTTATCATCCTATGTGTACGTCATGTATCCACAATTCCGTATTTATTTTTATATTTCATGTCAAACTTAGACAAATCGTTGTCCGCACATCGCATAGCGACTAATTTAATCACCCATATTTCCAAAACCTAAGTTTTTACGGTAACTTGGGTGGTATAATACAGAAGTTCTGGTCCTATTCTATCACCCTATGTGTACGTCATGTATCCACAATTCCGTATTTATTTTTATATTTCATGTCAAACTTAGACAAATCGTTGTCCGCACATCGCATAACGACTAATTTAATCACCCATATTTCCAAAACCTAAGTTTTTAAGGTAACTTGGGTGGTATAATACTAAATTTCAGGACCTATTCTATCATCCTATGTGTACGTCATGTTGGCACACTTCCGTATTTATTTTATTTTTCACGTCATACTTTGACAAATCGCTGTCCGCACATCTCAATGCGACTACTTTAATCAGCCATATTTCCAAAACCTAAGTTTTTACGGTAACTTGGGTGGTATAATACAGAGGTTCTGGTCCTATTCTATCACCCTATATTTACGTAATGTTGGCACACTTCCGTATTTATTATTATATTTCATGTCATACTTAGAAAAATCGTTGTCCGCACATCGCATAGCGACTAATTTAATCACCCATATTTCCAAAACCTAAGTTTTTAAGGTAATTTGGGTGATATAGTACTAAAGTTCTGGTCCTATTCTATCATCCTATGTGTACGTCATATTGGCACACCTCCGTATTTTTTTTATATTTCATGTCATACTAAGACAAATCGTTATCCGCACATCGCATAGCGACTAATTTAATCACCCATATTTCCAAAACCTAAGTTTTTACGGTAACTTGGGTGGTATAATACAGAAGTTCTGGTCCTATTCTATCACCCTATTTGTACGTCATGTATCCACAATTCCGTATTTATTTTTATATTTCATGTCAAACTTAGACAAATCGCTGTCCGCACATCTCAATGCGACTACTTTAATCAGCCATATTTCCAAAACCTAAGTTTTTACGGTAACTTGGGTGGTATAGTACTAAAGTTCTGGACCTATTCTATCATCCTATGTGTACGTCATGTTGGCACACCTCCGTATTTTTTTATATTTCGTGTCAAACTTAGACAAATCGTTGTCCGCACATCGCATAGCGACTAATTTAATCACCCATACTTCCAAAACCTAAGTTTTTACGGTAACTTGGGTTGTATAATACAGAAGTTCTGGTCCTATTCTATCACCCTACGTGTACGTCATGTATCCACAATTCCGTATTTATTTTTTATATTTCGTGTCAAACTTAGACAAATCGTTGTCCGCACATCGCATAGCGACTAATTTAATCACCCATATTTCCAAAACCTAAGTTTTTACGGTAACTTGGGTGGTATAGTACTAAGGTTCTGGACCTATTCTATCATCCTATGTGTACGTCATAATGGCACACCTCCGTATTTTATTTATATTTCGTGTCATACTTAGACAAATCGTTGTCCGCACATCGCATAGCGACTAATTTAATCACCCATATTTCCAAAACCTAAGTTTTTAAGGTAACTTGGGTGGTATAGTACTAAAGTTCTGGTCCTATTCTTTCATCCTACGTGTACGTCATGCTTACACACTGCCGTATTTATTATATATTTTATGTCAAACTTAGGTGGATCGCTGTCCACACATCCAAAGCGACTATTTTAATCACCCGTATTTCCAAAACCTAAGTTTTGACGGTAACCTGAGTGGTATAAAAATATAGTTCTAATCCTATTCTATCACCCAATGTGTACGTCATGTATCCAAAATTCCGTATTTATTTTTATATTTCATGTCAAACTTAGAAAAATCGTTGTGCGCACATCCCATAGCGACTAATTTAATCACCCATATTTCCAAAACCTAAGTTTTTACGGTAACTTGGGTGGTATAATACAGAAGTTCTGGTCCTATTTTATCACCCTATGTGTACGTCATGTATCCACAATTCCGTATTTATTTTTATTTTTCATGTCATACTTTGACAAATCGCTGTCCGCACATCTCAATGCGACTACTTTAATCAGCCATATTTCCAAAACCTAAGTTTTTACGGTAACTTGGGTGGTATAATACAGACGTTCTGGTCCTATTCTATCACCCTATGTGTACGTCATGTATCCACAATTCCGTATTTATTTTTATATTTCATGTCAAACTTAGACAAATCGTTGTCCACACATCCAAAGCGACTATTTTAATCACCCGTATTTCCAAAACCTATGTTTTTAAGGTAACTTGGGTGGTATAGTACTAAAGTTCTGGTCCTATTCTATCACCCTACGTGTACGTAATGTTGGCACACCTCCGTATTTTTTTTATATTTCATGTCATACTTAGACAAATCGTTGTCCGCACATCGCATAGCGACTAATTTAATCACCCATATTTCCAAAACCTAAGTTTTTAAGGTAACTTGGGTGGTATAGTACTAAAGTTCTGGTCCTATTCTTTCATCCTACGTGTACGTCATGTATCCACAATTCAGTATTTATTTTTATATTTCATGTTAAACTTAGACAAATCGTTGTCCGCACATCCCATAGCGACTAATTTAATCACCCATATTTCCAAAACCTAAGTTTTTACGGTAACTTGGGTGGTATAATACAGAGGTTCTGGTCCTATTCTATCACCCTATGTGTACGTCATGTATCCACAATTCCGTATTTATTTTTATATTTCATGTCAAACTTAGACAAATCGTTGTCCGCACATCGCATAGCGACTAATTTATTCACCCATATTTCCAAAACCTAAGTTTTTACGGTAACTTGGGTGGTATAATACTAAATTTCAGGACCTATTCTATCATCCTATGTGTACGTCATGTTGGCACACTTCCATATTTATTTTATTTTTCATGTCATACTTTGACAAATCGCTGTCCGCACATCTCAATGCGACTACTTTAATCAGCCATATTTCCAAAACCTAAGTTTTTACGGTAACTTGGGTGGTATAATACAGAAGTTCTGGTCCTATTCTATCACCCTACGTGTACGTAATGTTGGCACACCTCCGTATTTATTATTATATTTCATGTCATACTTAGACAAATCGTTGTCCGCACATCGCATAGCGACTAATTTAATCACCCATATTTCCAAAACCTAAGTTTTTACGGTAACTTGGGTTGTATAGTACAGAAGTTCTGGTCCTATTCTATCACCCTACGTGTACGTCATGTATCCACAATTCCGTATTTATTTTTTATATTTCGTGTCAAACTTAGACAAATCGTTGTCCGCACATCGCATAGCGACTAATTTAATCACCCATATTTCCAAAACCTAAGTTTTTACGGTAACTTGGGTGGTATAGTACTAAGGTTCTGGACCTATTCTATCATCCTATGTGTACGTCATGTTGGCACACCTCCGTATTTTTTTTATATTTCGTGTCATACTTAGACAAATCGTTGTCCGCACATCGCATAGCGACTTATTTAATCACCCATATTTCCAAAACCTAAGTTTTTAAGGTAACTTGGGTGGTATAGTACTAAAGTTCTGGTCCTATTCTTTCATCCTACGTGTACGTCATGCTTACACACTGCCGTATTTATTTTATATTTTATGTCAAACTTAGGTGGATCGCTGTCCACACATCCAAAGCGACTATTTTAATCACCCGTATTTCCAAAACCTAAGTTTTGACGGTAACCTGAGTGGTATAATAATATAGTTCTAATCCTATTCTATCACCCAATGTGTACGTCATGTATCCACAATTCCGTATTTATTTTTATATTTCATGTCAAACTTAAGACAAATCGTTGTCCGCACATCGCATAGCGACAAATTTAATCACTCATATTTCCAAAACCTAAGTTTTTAAGGTAACTTGGGTGGTATAGTACTAAAGTTCTGGACCTATTCTATCATCCTATGTGTACGTCATTTTGGCACACCTCCGTATTTTTTTTATATTTCGTGTCAAACTTCGACAAATCTCTGTCCGCACATCTCAATGCGACTACTTTAATCAGTCATATTTCCAAAACCTAAGTTTTTACGGTAACTTGGGTGGTATAATACAGAAGTTCTGGTCCTATTCTATCACCCTACGTGTACGTAATGTTGGCACACCTCCGTATTTATTATTATATTTTATGTCATACTTAGACAAATCGTTGTCCGCACATCGCATAGCGACTAATTTAATCACCCATATTTCCAAAACCTAAGTTTTTAAGGTAACTTGGGTGGTATAGTACTAAAGTTCTGGTCCTATTCTTTCATCCTACGTGTACGTCATGCTGACACACTTCCGTATTTATTTTATTTTTCATGTCATACTTTGACAAATCGCTCTCCGCACATCTCAATGCGACTACTTTAATCAGCCATATTTCCAAAACCTAAGTTTTTACGGTAACTTGGGTGGTATAATACAGAAGTTCTGGTCCTATTTCATCACCCTACGTTTACGTCATGCTGACACACTGCCGTATTTATTTTATATTTTATGTCAAACTTAGGTGGATCACTGTCCACACATCCAAAGCGACTATTTTAATCACCCGTATTTCCAAAACCTAAGTTTTTAAGGTAACTTGGGTGGTATAGTACTAAAGTTCTGGACCTATTCTATCATCCTATGTGTACGTCATGTTGGCACACCTCCGTATTTTTTTTATATTTCGTGTCAAACTTCGACATATCTCTGTCCGCACATCTCATTGCAACTACTTTAATCAGCCATATTTCCAAAACCTAAGTTTTTACGGTAACTTGGGTGGTATAATACAGAAGTTCTGGTCCTATTCTATCACCCTATATGTACGTAATGTTGGCACACCTCCGTATTTATTATTATATTTCATGTCATACTTAGACAAATCGTTGTCCGCACATCGCATAGCGACTAATTTAATCACCCATATATCCAAAACCTAAGATTTTAAGGTAACTTGGGTGGTATAGTACAGAAGTTCTGGTCCTATTCTATCACCCTATGTGTACGTCATGTATCCACAATTCCGTATTTATTTTTATATTTCATGTCAAACTTAGACAAATCGCTGTCCGCACATCTCAATGCGACTACTTTTATCAGCTATATTTCCAAAACCTAAGTATTTACGGTAACTTGGGTGGTATAATACAGAAGTTCTGGTCCTATTCTATCACCCTATGTGTACGTCATGTATCCACAATTCCGTATTTATTTTTATATTTCATGTCAAACTTAGACAAATCGTTGTCCGCACATCGCATAGCGACTAATTTAATCACCCATATTTCCAAAACCTAAGTTTTTAAGGTAACTTGGGTGGTATTATACTAAATTTCAGGACCTATTCTATCATCCTATGTGTACGTCATGTTGGCACACTTCCGTATTTATTTTATTTTTCATGTCACACTTTGACAAATCGCTGTCCGCACATCTCAATGCGACTACTTTAATCAGCCATATTTCCAAAACCTAAGTTTTTACGGTAACTTGGGTGGTATAGTACTAAAGTTCTGGTCCTATTCTTTCATCCTATGTGTACGTCATGTTGGGACACTTCCGTATTTATTTTATTTTTCATGTCATACTTTGACAAATCGCTGTCCGCACATCTCAATGCGACTACTTTAATCACCCATATTTCCAAAACCTAAGTTTTTACGGTAACTTGGGTGGTATAATACAGAAGTTCTGGTCCTATTCTATCACCCTACGTGTACGTAATGTCGGCACACCTCCGTATTTATTATTATATTTCATGTCATACTTAGACAAATCGTTGTCCGCACATCGCATAGCGACTAATTTAATCACCCATATTTCCAAAACCTAAGTTTTTACGGTAACTTGGGTGGTATAATACAGAAGTTCTGGTCCTATTCTATCACCCTACGTGTACGTCATGTATCCACAATTCCGTATTTATTTTTTATATTTCGTGTCAAACTTAGACAAATCGTTGTCCGCACATCGCATAGCGACTAATTTAATCACCCATATTTCCAAAACCTAAGTTTTTACGGTAACTTGGGTGGTATAGTACTAAGGTTCTGGACCTATTCTATCATCCTATGTGTACGTCATGTTGGCACACCTCCGTATTTTTTTTATATTTCGTGTCATACTTAGACAAATCGTTGTCCGCACATCGCATAGCGACTAATTTAATCACCCATATTTCCAAAACCTAAGTTTTTAAGGTAACTTGGGTGGTATAGTACTAAAGTTCTGGTCCTATTCTTTCATCCTACGTGTACGTCATGCTTACACACTGCCGTATTTATTTTATATTTTATGTCAAACTTAGGTGGATCGCTGTCCACACATCCAAAGCGACTATTTTAATCACCCGTATTTCCAAAACCTATTTTTTGACGGTAACCTGAGTGGTATAATAATATAGTTCTAATCCTATTCTATCACCCAATGTGTACGTCATGTATCCAAAATTCCGTATTTATTTTTATATTTCATGTCAAACTTAAGTCAAATCGTTGTCCGCACATCGCATAGCGACAAATTTAATCAACCATATTTCCAAAACCTAAGTTTTTAAGGTAACTTGGGTGGTATAGTACTAAAGTTCTGGACCTATTCTATCATCCTATGTGTACGTCATGTTGGCACACCTCCGTATTTTT
This sequence comes from Flexamia atlantica, assembly GCA_035578135.1. Taxonomy (NCBI): domain Eukaryota; kingdom Metazoa; phylum Arthropoda; class Insecta; order Hemiptera; family Cicadellidae; genus Flexamia; species Flexamia atlantica. Next base: position 486,581 of record JAQJVK010000120.1, on the reverse strand, counting down.
TTTATATTTCGTGTCAAACTTCGACAAATCTCTGTCCGCACATCTCAATGCGACTACTTTAATCAGCCATATTTCCAAAACCTAAGTTTTTACGGTAACTTGGGTGGTATAATACAGAAGTTCTGGTCCTATTCTATCACCCTACGTGTACGTAATGTTGGCACACCTACGTATTTATTATTATATTTCATGTCATACTGAGACAAATCGTTGTCCGCACATCGCATAGCGACTAATTTAATCACCCATATTTCCAAAACCTAAGTTTTTAAGGTAACTTGGGTGGTATAGTACTAAAGTTCTGGTCCTATTCTTTCATCCTACGTGTACGTCATGCTGACACACCTCCGTATTTCTTTTATATTTCGTGTCAAACTTCGACAAATCTCTGTCCGCACATCTCAATGCGACTACTTTAATCAGCCATATTTCCAAAACCTAAGTTTTTACGGTAACTTGGGTGGTATAATACAAAAGTTCTGGTCCTATTCTATCACCCTACGTGTACGTAATGTTGGAACACCTCCGTATTTATTATTATATTTCATGTCATACTTAGACAAATCGTTGCCCGCACATCGCATAGCGACTAATTTAATCACCCATATTTCCAAAACCTAAGTTTTTAAGGTAACTTGGGTGGTATAGTACTAAAGTTCTGGTCCTATTCTTTCATCCTATGTGTACGTCATGTTGGCACACTTCCGTATTTATTTTATTTTTCATGTCATACTTTGACAAATCGCTGTTCGCACATCGCAAAGCGACTAATTTAATCAGCCATATTTCCAAAACCTTAGTTTTTACGGTAACTTGGGTGGTATAATACAGACTTTCTGGTCCTATTCTATCACCCTATGTGACCGTAATGTTGGCACACTTCCGTATTTATTTCTATATTACATGTCAAACTTAGACAAATCGCTGTCCGCAAATCTCAATGCGACTACTTTAATCAGCCATATTTCCAAAACCTAAGTTTTTACGGTAACTTGGGTGGTATAGTACTAAAGTTCTGGTCCTATTCTATCACCCTACGTGTACGTAATGTTGGCACACTTCCGTATTTATTTTATTTTTCATGTCAAACTTAGACAAATCGTTGTCCGCACATCGCATAGCGACTAATTTAATCACCCATATTTCCAAAACCTAAGTTTTTAAGGTAACTTGGGTGATATAATACTAAATTTCAGGACCTATTCTATCATCCTATGTGTACGTCATATATCCACAATTCCGTATTTATTTTTATATTTCATGTCAAACGTAGACAAATCGTTGTCCGCACATCGCATAGCGACTAATTTAATCACCCATATTTCCAAAACCTAAGTTTTTACGGTAACTTGGGTGGTATAATACAGAAGTTCTGGTCCTATTCTATCACCCTATGTGTACGTCATGTATCCACAATTCCGTATTTATTTTTATATTTCATGTCAAACTTAGACAAATCGTTGTCCGCACATCGCATAGCGACTAATTTAATCACCCATATTTCCAAAACCTAAGTTTTTAAGGTAAATTGGGTGGTATAATACTAAATTTCAGGACCTATTCTATCATCCTATGTGTACGTCATGTTGGCACACTTCCGTATTTATTTTATTTTTCATGTCATACTTTGACAAATCGCTGTCCGCACATCTCAATGCGACTACTTTAATCAGCCATATTTCCAAAACCTAAGTTTTTACGGTAACTTGGGTGGTATAATACAGAGGTTCTGGTCCTATTCTATCACCCTATATTTACATAATGTTGGCACACTTCCGTATTTATTATTATATTTCATGTCATACTTAGACAAATCGTTGTCCGCACATCGCATAGCGACTAATTTAATCACCCATATTTCCAAAACCTAAGTTTTTAAGGTAATTTGGGTGATATAGTACTAAAGTTCTGGTCCTATTCTATCATCCTATGTGTACGTCATATTGGCACACCTCCGTATTTTCTTTATATTTCATGTCATACTTAGACAAATCGTTATCCGCACATCGCATAGCGACTAATTTAATCACCCATATTTCCAAAACCTAAGTTTTTACGGTAACTTGGGTGGTATAAAACAGAAGTTCTGGTCCTATTCTATCACCCTATTTGTACGTCATGTATCCACAATTCCGTATTTATTTTTATATTTAATGTCAAACTTAGACAAATCGCTGTCCGCACATCTCAATGCGACTACTTTAATCAGCCATATTTCCAAAAGCTAAGTTTTTACGGTAACTTGGGTGGTATAGTACTAAAGTTCTGGACCTATTCTATCATCCTATGTGTACGTCATGTTGGCACACCTCCGTATTTTTTTTATATTTCGTGTCAAACTTAGACAAATCGTTGTCCGCACATCGCATAGCGACTAATTTAATCACCCATATTTCCAAAACCTAAGTTTTTACGGTAACTTGGGTTGTATAATACAGAAGTTCTGGTCCTATTCTATCACCCTACGTGTACGTCATGTATCCACCATTCCGTATTTATTTTTTATATTTCGTGTCAAACTTAGACAAATCGTTGTCCGCACATCGCATAGCGACTAATTTAATCACCCATATTTCCAAAACCTACGTTTTTACGGTAACTTGGGTGGTATAGTACTAAGGTTCTGGACCTATTCTATCATCCTATGTGTACGTCATAATGGCACACCTCCGTATTTTCTTTATATTTCGTGTCATACTTAGACAAATCGTTGTCCGCACATCGCATAGCGACTAATTTAATCACCCATATTTCCAAAACCTAAGTTTTTAAGGTAACTTGGGTGGTATAGTACTAAAGTTCTGGTCCTATTCTTTCATCCTACGTGTACGTCATGCTTACACACTGCCGTATTTATTATATATTTTATGTCAAACTTAGGTGGATCGCTGTCCACACATCCAAAGCGACTATTTTAATCACCCGTATTTCCAAAACCTAAGTTTTGACGGTAACCTGAGTGGTATAATAATATAGTTCTAATCCTATTCTATCACCTAATGTGTACGTCATGTATCCAAAATTCCGTATTTATTTTTATATTTCATGTCAAACTTAGACAAATCGTTGTGCGCACATCCCATAGCGACTAATTTAATCACCCATATTTCCAAAACCTAAGTTTTTACGGTAACTTGGGTGGTATAATACAGAAGTTCTGGTCCTATTTTATCACCCTATGTGTACGTCATGTATCCACAATTCCGTATTTATTTTTATTTTTCATGTCATACTTTGACAAATCGCTGTCCGCACATCTCAATGCGACTACTTTAATCAGCCATATTTCCAAAACCTAAGTTTTTACGGTAACTTGGGTGGTATAATACAGACGTTCTGGTCCTATTCTATCACCCTATGTGTACGTCATGTATCCACAATTCCGTATTTATTTTTATATTTCATGTCAAACTTAGACAAATCGTTGTCCACACATCCAAAGCGACTATTTTAATCACCCGTATTTCCAAAACCTATGTTTTTAAGGTAACTTGGGTGGTATAGTACTAAAGTTCTGGTCCTATTCTATCACCCTACGTGTACGTAATGTTGGCACACCTCCGTATTTTTTTTATATTTCATGTCATACTTAGACAAATCGTTGTCCGCACATCGCATAGCGACTAATTTAATCACCCATATTTCCAAAACCTAAGTTTTTAAGGTAACTTGGGTGGTATAATACTAAATTTCAGGACCTATTCTATCATCGTATGTGTACATCATATATCCACAATTCCGTATTTATTTTTATATTTCATGTCAAACTTAGACAAATCGTTGTCCGCACATCGCATAGCGACTAATTTAATCACCCATATTTCCAAAACCTAAGTTTTTACGGTAACTTGGGTGGTATAATACAGAAGTTCTGGTCCTATTCTATCACCCTATGTGTACGTCATGTATCCACAATTCCGTATTTATTTTTATATTTCATGTCAAACTTAGACAAATCGTTGTCCGCACATCGCATAGCGACTAATTTAATCACCCATATTTCCAAAACCTAAGTTTTTAAGGTAACTTGTGTGGTATAATACTAAATTTCAGGACCTATTCTATCATCCTATGTGTACGTCATGTTGGCACACTTCCGTATTTATTTTATTTTTCATGTCATACTTTGACAAATCGCTGTCCGCACATCTCAATGCGACTACTTTAATCAGCCATATTTCCAAAACCTAAGTTTTTACGGTAACTTGGGTGGTATAATACAGAGGTTCTGGTCCTATTCTATCACCCTATATTTACGTAATGTTGGCACACTTCCGTATTTATTATTATATTTCATGTCATACTTAGACAAATCGTCGTCCGCACATCGCATAGCGACTAATTTAATCACCCATATTTCCAAAACCTAAGTTTTTAAGGTAATTTGGGTGATATAGTACTAAAGTTCTGGTCCTATTCTATCATCCTATGTGTACGTCATATTGGCACACCTCCGTATTTTCTTTATATTTCATGTCATACTTAGACAAATCGTTATCCGCACATCGCATAGCGACTAATTTAATCACCCATATTTCCAAAACCTAAGTTTTTACGGTAACTTGGGTGGTATAATACAGAAGTTCTGGTCCTATTCTATCACCCTATTTGTACGTCATGTATCCACAATTCCGTATTTATTTTTATATTTCATGTCAAACTTAGACAAATCGTTGTCCGCACATCGCATAGCGACTAATTTAATCACCCATATTTCCAAAACCTAAGTTTTTAAGGTAACTTGGGTGGTATAATACTAAATTTCAGGACCTATTCTATCATCCTATGTGTACGTCATGTTGGCACACTTCCGTATTTATTTTATTTTTCATGTCATACTTTGACAAATCGCTGTCCGCACATCTCAATGCGACTACTTTAATCAGCCACATTTCCAAAACCTAAGTTTTTACGGTAACTTGGGTGGTATAATACAGAGGTTCTGGTCCTATTCTATCACCCTATATTTACGTAATGTTGGCACACTTCCGTATTTATTATTATATTTCATGTCATACTTAGACAAATCGTTGTCCGCACATCGCATAGCGACTAATTTAATCACCCATATTTCCAAAACCTAAGTTTTTAAGGTAATTTGGGTGATATAGTACTAAAGTTCTGGTCCTATTCTATCATCCTATGTGTACGTCATATTGGCACACCTCCGTATTTTCTTTATATTTCATGTCATACTTAGACAAATCGTTATCCGCACATCGCATAGCGACTAATTTAATCACCCATATTTCCAAAACCTAAGTTTTTACGGTAACTTGGGTGGTATAATACAGAAGTTCTGGTCCTATTCTATCACCCTATTTGTACGTCATGTATCCACAATTCCGTATTTATTTTTATATTTCATGTCAAACTTAGACAAATCGCTGTCCGCACATCTCAATGCGACTACTTTAATCAGCCATATTTCCAAAACCTAAGTTTTTACGGTAACTTGGGTGGTATAGTACTAAAGTTCTGGACCTATTCTATCATCCTATGTGTACGTCATGTTGGCACACCTCCGTATTTTTTTTATATTTCGTGTCAAACTTAGACAAATCGTTGTCCGCACATCGCATAGCGACTAATTTAATCACCCATATTTCCAAAACCTAAGTTTTTACGGTAACTTGGGTTGTATAATACAGAAGTTCTGGTCCTATTCTATCACCCTACGTGTACGTCATGTATCCACAATTCCGTATTTATTTTTTATATTTCGTGTCAAACTTAGACAAATCGTTGTCCGCACATCGCATAGCGACTAATTTAATCACCCATATTTCCAAAACCTAAGTTTTTACGGTAACTTGGGTGGTATAGTACTAAGGTTCTGGACCTATTCTATCATCCTATGTGTACGTCATAATGGCACACCTCCGTATTTTTTTTATATTTCGTGTCATACTTAGACAAATCGTTGTCCGCACATCGCATAGCGACTAATTTAATCACCCATATTTCCAAAACCTAAGTTTTTAAGGTAACTTGGGTGGTATAGTACTAAAGTTCTGGTCCTATTCTTTCATCCTACGTGTACGTCATACTTACACACTGCCGTATTTATTATATATTTTATGTCAAACTTAGGTGGATCGCTGTCCACACATCCAAAGCGACTATTTTAATCACCCGTATTTCCAAAACCTAAGTTTTGACGGTAACCTGAGTGGTATAATAATATAGTTCCAATCCTATTCTATCACCCAATGTGTACGTCATGTATCCAAAATTCCGTATTTATTTTTATATTTCATGTCAAACTTAGACAAATCGTTGTGCGCACATCCCATAGCGACTAATTTAAACACCCATATTTCCAAAACCTAAGTTTTTACGGTAACTTGGGTGGTATAATACAGAAGTTCTGGTCCTATTTTATCACCCTATGTGTACGTCATGTATCCACAATTCCGTATTTATTTTTATTTTTCATGTCATACTTTGACAAATCGCTGTCCGCACATCTCATTGCGACTACTTTAATCAGCCATATTTCCAAAACCTAAGTTTTTACGGTAACTTGGGTGGTATAATACAGACGTTCTGGTCCTATTCTATCACCCTATGTGTACGTCATGTATCCACAATTCCGTATTTATTTTTATATTTCATGTCAAACTTAGACAAATCGTTGTCCACACATCCAAAGCGACTATTTTAATCACCCGTATTTCCAAAACCTATGTTTTTAAGGTAACTTGGGTGGTATAGTACTAAAGTTCTGGTCCTATTCTATCACCCTACGTGTACGTAATGTTGGCACACCTCCGTATTTTTTTTATATTTCATGTCATACCTAGACAAATCGTTGTCCGCACATCGCATAGCGACTAATTTAATCACCCATATTTCCAAAACCTAAGTTTTTAAGGTAACTTGGGTGGTATAGTACTAAAGTTCTGGTCCTATTCTTTCATCCTACGTGTACGTCATGTATCCACAATTCAGTATTTATTTTTATATTTCATGTTAAACTTAGACAAATCGTTGTCCGCACATCCCATAGCGACTAATTTAATCACCCATATTTCCAAAACCTAAGTTTTTACGGTAACTTGGGTGGTATAATACAGAGGTTCTGGTCCTATTCTATCACCCTATGTGTACGTCATGTATCCACAATTCCGTATTTATTTTTATATTTCATGTCAAACTTAGACAAATCGTTGTCCGCACATCGCATAGCGACTAATTTATTCACCCATATTTCCAAAACCTAAGTTTTTACGGTAACTTGGGTGGTATAATACTAAATTTCAGGACCTATTCTATCATCCTATGTGTACGTCATGTTGGCACACTTCCATATTTATTTTATTTTTCATGTCATACTTTGACAAATCGCTGTCTGCACATCTCAATGCGACTACTTTAATCAGCCATATTTCCAAAACCTAAGTTTTTACGGTAACTTGGGTGGTATAATAAAGAAGTTCTGGTCCTATTCTATCACCCTACGTGTACGTAATGTTGGCACACCTCCGTATTTATTATTATATTTCATGTCATACTTAGACAAATCGTTGTCCGCACATCGCATAGCGACTAATTTAATCACCCATATTTCCAAAACCTAAGTTTTTACGGTAACTTGGGTTGTATAGTACAGAAGTTCTGGTCCTATTCTATCACCCTACGTGTACGTCATGTATCCACAATTCCGTATTTATTTTTTATATTTCGTGTCAAACTTAGACAAATCGTTGTCCGCACATCGCATGGCGACTAATTTAATCACCCATATTTCCAAAACCTAAGTTTTTACGGTAACTTGGGTGGTATAGTACTAAGGTTCTGGACCTATTCTATCATCCTATGTGTACGTCATGTTGGCACACCTCCGTATTTTTTTTTTATATTTCGTGTCATACTTAGACAAATCGTTGTCCGCACATCGCATAGCGACTAATTTAATCACCCATATTTCCAAAACCTAAGTTTTTAAGGTAACTTGGGTGGTATAGTACTAAAGTTCTGGTCCTATTCTTTCATCCTACGTGTACGTCATGCTTACACACTGCCGTATTTATTTTATATTTTATGTCAAACTTAGGTGGATCGCTGTCCACACATCCAAAGCGACTATTTTAATCACCCGTATTTCCAAAACCTAAGTTTTGACGGTAACCTGAGTGGTATAATAATATAGTTCTAATCCTATTCTATCACCCAATGTGTACGTCATGTATCCACAATTCCGTATTTATTTTTATATTTCATGTCAAACTTAAGACAAATCGTTGTCCGCACATCGCATAGCGACAAATTTAATCACTCATATTTCCAAAACCTAAGTTTTTAAGGTAACTTGGGTGGTATAGTACTAAAGTTCTGGACCTATTCTATCATCCTATGTGTACGTCATTTTGGCACACCTCCGTATTTTTTTTATATTTCGTGTCAAACTTCGACAAATCTCTGTCCGCACATCTCAATGCGACTACTTTAATCAGTCATATTTCCAAAACCTAAGTTTTTACGGTAACTTGGGTGGTATAATACAGAAGTTCTGGTCCTATTCTATCACCCTACGTGTACGTAATGTTGGCACACCTCCGTATTTATTATTATATTTCATGTCATACTTAGACAAATCGTTGTCCGCACATCGCATAGCGACTAATTTAATCACCCATATTTCCAAAACCTAAGTTTTTAAGGTAACTTGGGTGGTATAGTACTAAAGTTCTGGTCCTATTCTTTCATCCTACGTGTACGTCATGCTGACACACTTCCGTATTTATTTTATTTTTCATGTCATACTTTGACAAATCGCTCTCCGCACATCTCAATGCGACTACTTTAATCAGTCATATTTCCAAAACCTAAGTTTTTACGGTAACTTGGGTGGTATAATACAGAAGATCTGGTCCTATTCTATCACCCTACGTGTACGTAATGTTGGCACACCTCCGTATTTATTATTATATTTCATGTCATACTTAGACAAATCGTTGTCCGCACATCGCATAGCGACTAATTTAATCACCCATATATCCAAAACCTAAGATTTTAAGGTAACTTGGGTGGTATAGTACAGAAGTTCTGGTCCTATTCTATCACCCTATGTGTACGTCATGTATCCACAATTCCGTATTTATTTTTATATTTCATGTCAAACTTAGACAAATCGTTGTTCGCACATCGCATAGCGACTAATTTAATCACCCATATTTCCAAAACCTAAGTTTTTACGGTAACTTGGGTGGTATAGTACTTAAGTTCTGGACCTATTCTATCATCCTATGTGTACGTCATGTTGGCACACCTCCGTATTTTTTTTATATTTCGTGTCAAACTTCGACAAATCGTTGTCCGCACATCGCATAGCGACTAATTTAATCACCCATCTTTCCAAAACCTAAGTTTTAACGGTAACTTGGGTAATATAATTCAGAAGTTCTGGTCCTATTCTATCACCCTATGTGTACGTCATGTATCCACAATTCCGTATTTATTTTTATATTTCATGTCAAACTTAGACAAATCGCTGTCCGCACATCTCAATGCGACTACTTTTATCAGCTATATTTCCAAAACCTAAGTATTTACGGTAACTTGGGTGGTATAATACAGAAGTTCTGGTCCTATTCTATCACCCTATGTGTACGTCATGTATCCACAATTCCGTATTTATTTTTATATTTCATGTCAAACTTAGACAAATCGTTGTCCGCACATCGCATAGCGACTAATTTAATCACCCATATTTCCAAAACCTAAGTTTTTAAGGTAACTTGGGTGGTATTATACTAAATTTCAGGACCTATTCTATCATCCTATGTGTACGTCATGTTGGCACACTTCCGTATTTATTTTATTTTTCATGTCACACTTTGACAAATCGCTGTCCGCACATCTCAATGCGACTACTTTAATCAGCCATATTTCCAAAACCTAAGTTTTTACGGTAACTTGGGTGGTATAGTACTAAAGTTCTGGTCCTATTCTTTCATCCTATGTGTACGTCATGTTGGCACACTTCCGTATTTATTTTTTTTTTTCATGTCATACTTTGACAAATCGCTGTCCGCACATCTCAATGCGACTACTTTAATCACCCATATTTCCAAAACCTAAGTTTTTACGGTAACTTGGGTGGTATAATACAGAAGTTCTGGTCCTATTCTATCACCCTATGTGTACATCATGTATCCACAATTCCGTATTTATTTTTATATTTCATGTCAAACTTAGACAAATCGTTGTCCGCACATCGCATAGCGACTAATTTAATCACCCATATTTCCAAAACCTAAGTTTTTACGGTAACTTGGGTGGTATAATACTAAATTTCAGGACCTATTCTATCATCCTATGTGTACGTCATGTTGGCACACTTCCGTATTTATTTTATTTTTCATGTCATACTTTGACAAATCGCTGTCCGCACATCTCAATGCGACTACTTTAATCAGCCATATTTCCAAAACCTAAGTTTTTACGGTAACTTGGGTGGTATAATACAGAAGTTCTGGTCCTATTCTATCACCCTACGTGTACGTAATGTTGGCACACCTCCGTATTTATTATTATATTTCATGTCATACTTAGACAAATCGTTGTCCGCACATCGCATAGCGACTAATTTAATCACCCATATTTCCAAAACCTAAGTTTTTACGGTAACTTGGGTGGTATAATACAGAAGTTCTGGTCCTATTCTATCACCCTACGTGTACGTCATGTATCCACAATTCCGTATTTATTTTTTATATTTCGTGTCAAACTTAGACAAATCGTTGTCCGCACATCGCATAGCGACTAATTTAATCACCCATATTTCCAAAACCTAAGTTTTTACGGTAACTTGGGTGGTATAGTACTAAGGTTCTGGACCTATTCTATCATCCTATGTGTACGTCATGTTGGCACACCTCCGTATTTTCTTTATATTTCGTGTCATACTTAGACAAATCGTTGTCCGCACATCGCATAGCGACTAATTTAATCACCCATATTTCCAAAACCTAAGTTTTTAAGGTAACTTGGGTGGTATAGTACTAAAGTTCTGGTCCTTTTCTTTCATCCTACGTGTACGTCATGCTTACACACTGCCGTATTTATTTTATATTTTATGTCAAACTTAGGTGGATCGCTGTCCACACATCCAAAGCGACTATTTTAATCACCCGTATTTCCAAAACCTATTTTTTGACGGTAACCTGAGTGGTATAATAATATAGTTCTAATCCTATTCTATCACCCAATGTGTACGTCATGTATCCAAAATTCCGTATTTATTTTTATATTTCATGTCATACTTAGACAAATCGTTGTCCGCACATCGCATAGCGACTAATTTAATCACCCATATTTCCAAAACCTAAGTTTTTAAGGTAACTTGGGTGGTATAGTACTAAAGTTCTGGTCCTATTCTTTCATCCTACGTGTACGTTAGCTGACACACCTCCGTATTTTTTTTATATTTCGTATCAAATTTCGACAAATCGTTGTCCGCACATCGCATAGCGACTAATTTAATCACCCATATTTCCAAAACCTAAGTTTTAACGGTAACTTGGGTGGTATAATACAGAAGTTCTGGTCCTATTCTATCACCCTATGTGTACGTCATGTATCCACAATTCCGTATTTATTTTTATATTTCATGTCAAACTTAAGTCAAATCGTTGTCCGCACATCGCATAGCGACAAATTTAATCACCCATATTTCCAAAACCTAAGTTTTTAAGGTAACTTGGGTGGTATAGTACTAAAGTTCTGGACCTATTCTATCATCCTATGTGTACGTCATGTTGGCACACCTCCGTATTTTTTTTATATTTCGTGTCAAACTTCGACAAATCTCTGTCCGCACATCTCAATGCGACTACTTTAATCAGCCATATTTCCAAAACCTAAGTTTTTACGGTAACTTGGGTGGTATAATTCAGAAGTTCTGGTCCTATTCTATCACCCTACGTGTACGTAATGTTGGCACACCTCCGTATTTATTATTATATTTCATGTCATACTTAGACAAATCGTTGTCCGCACATCACATAGCGAAAATTTAATCACCCATATTTCCAAAACCTAAGTTTTTAAGGTAATTTGGGTGATATAGTACTAAAGTTCTGGTCCTATTCTATCATCCTATGTGTACGTCATATTGGCACACCTCCGTATTTTCTTTATATTTCATGTCATACTTAGACAAATCGTTATCCGCACATCGCATAGCGACTAATTTAATCACCCATATTTCCAAAACCTAAGTTTTTACGGTAACTTGGGTGGTATAATACAGAAGTTCTGGTCCTATTCTATCACCCTATTTGTACGTCATGTATCCACAATTCCGTATTTATTTTTATATTTCATGTCAAACTTAGACAAATCGCTGTCCGCACATCTCAATGCGACTACTTTAATCAGCCATATTTCCAAAACCTAAGTTTTTACGGTAACTTGGGTGGTATAGTACTAAAGTTCTGGACCTATTCTATCATCCTATGTGTACGTCATGTTGGCACACCTCCGTATTTTTTTTATATTTCGTGTCAAACTTAGACAAATCGTTGTCCGCACATCGCATAGCGACTAATTTAATCACCCATATTTCCAAAACCTAAGTTTTTACGGTAACTTGGGTTGTATAATACAGAAGTTCTGGTCCTATTCTATCACCCTACGTGTACGTCATGTATCCACAATTCCGTATTTATTTTTTATATTTCGTGTCAAACTTAGACAAATCGTTGTCCGCACATCGCATAGCGACTAATTTAATCACCCATATTTCCAAAACCTAAGTTTTTACGGTAACTTGGGTGGTATAGTACTAAGGTTCTGGACCTATTCTATCATCCTATGTGTACGTCATAATGGCACACCTCCGTATTTTTTTTATATTTCGTGTCATACTTAGACAAATCGTTGTCCGCACATCGCATAGCGACTAATTTAATCACCCATATTTCCAAAACCTAAGTTTTTAAGGTAACTTGGGTGGTATAGTACTAAAGTTCTGGTCCTATTCTTTCATCCTACGTGTACGTCATGCTTACACACTGCCGTATTTATTATATATTTTATGTCAAACTTAGGTGGATCGCTGTCCACACATCCAAAGCGACTATTTTAATCACCCGTATTTCCAAAACCTAAGTTTTGACGGTAACCTGAGTGGTATAATAATATAGTTCTAATCCTATTCTATCACCCAATGTGTACGTCATGTATCCAAAATTCCGTATTTATTTTTATATTTCATGTCAAACTTAGACAAATCGTTGTGCGCACATCCCATAGCGACTAATTTAATCACCCATATTTCCAAAACCTAAGTTTTTACGGTAACTTGGGTGGTATAATACAGAAGTTCTGGTCCTATTTTATCACCCTATGTGTACGTCATGTATCCACAATTCCGTATTTATTTTTATTTTTCATGTCATACTTTGACAAATCGCTGTCCGCACATCTCAATGCGACTACTTTAATCAGCCATATTTCCAAAACCTAAGTTTTTACGGTAACTTGGGTGGTATAATACAGACGTTCTGGTCCTATTCTATCACCCTATGTGTACGTCATGTATCCACAATTCCGTATTTATTTTTATATTTCATGTCAAACTTAGACAAATCGTTGTCCACACATCCAAAGCGACTATTTTAATCACCCGTATTTCCAAAACCTATGTTTTTAAGGTAACTTGGGTGGTATAGTACTAAAGTTCTGGTCCTATTCTATCACCCTACGTGTACGTAATGTTGGCACACCTCCGTATTTTTTTTATATTTCATGTCATACTTAGACAAATCGTTGTCCGCACATCGCATAGCGACTAATTTAATCACCCATATTTCCAAAACCTAAGTTTTTAAGGTAACTTGGGTGGTATAGTACTAAAGTTCTGGTCCTATTCTTTCATCCTACGTGTACGTCATGTATCAACAATTCAGTATTTATTTTTATATTTCATGTTAAACTTAGACAAATCGTTGTCCGCACATCCCATAGCGACTAATTTAATCACCCATATTTCCAAAACCTAAGTTTTTACGGTAACTTGGGTGGTATAATACAGAGGTTCTAGTCCTATTCTATCACCCTATGTGTACGTCATGTATCCACAATTCCGTATTTATTTTTATATTTCATGTCAAACTTAGACAAATCGTTGTCCGCACATCGCATAGCGACTAATTTATTCACCCATATTTCCAAAACTTAAGTTTTTACGGTAACTTGGGTGGTATAATACTAAATTTCAGGACCTATTCTATCATCCTATGTGTACGTCATGTTGGCACACTTCCATATTTATTTTATTTTTCATGTCATACTTTGACAAATCGCTGTCTGCACATCTCAATGCGACTACTTTAATCAGCCATATTTCCAAAACCTAAGTTTTTACGGTAACTTGGGTGGTATAATAAAGAAGTTCTGGTCCTATTCTATCACCCTACGTGTACGTAATGTTGGCACACCTGGGTATTTATTATTATATTTCATGTCATACTTAGACAAATCGTTGTCCGCACATCGCATAGCGACTAATTTAATCACCCATATTTCCAAAACCTAAGTTTTTACGGTAACTTGGGTTGTATAGTACAGAAGTTCTGGTCCTATTCTATCACCCTACGTGTACGTCATGTATCCACAATTCCGTATTTATTTTTTATATTTCGTGTCAAACTTAGACAAATCGTTGTCCGCACATCGCATGGCGACTAATTTAATCACCCATATTTCCAAAACCTAAGTTTTTACGGTAACTTGGGTGGTATAGTACTAAGGTTCTGGACCTATTCTATCATCCTATGTGTACGTCATGTTGGCACACCTCCGTATTTTTTTTATATTTCGTGTCATACTTAGACAAATCGTTGTCCGCACATCGCATAGCGACTAATTTAATCACCCATATTTCCAAAACCTAAGTTTTTAAGGTAACTTGGGTGGTATAGTACTAAAGTTCTGGTCCTATTCTTTCATCCTACGTGTACGTCATGCTTACACACTGCCGTATTTATTTTATATTTTATGTCAAACTTAGGTGGATCGCTGTCCACACATCCAATGCGACTATTTTAATCACCCGTATTTCCAAAACCTAAGTTTTGACGGTAACCTGAGTGGTATAATAATATAGTTCTAATCCTATTCTATCACCCAATGTGTACGTCATGTATCCACAATTCCGTATTTATTTTTATATTTCATGTCAAACTTAAGACAAATCGTTGTCCGCACATCGCATAGCGACAAATTTAATCACTCATATTTCCAAAACCTAAGTTTTTAAGGTAACTTGGGTGGTATAGTACTAAAGTTCTGGACCTATTCTATCATCCTATGTGTACGTCATTTTGGCACACCTCCGTATTTTTTTTATATTTCGTGTCAAACTTCGACAAATCTCTGTCCGCACATCTCAATGCGACTACTTTAATCAGTCATATTTCCAAAACCTAAGTTTTTACGGTAACTTGGGTGGTATAATACAGAAGTTCTGGTCCTATTCTATCACCCTACGTGTACGTAATGTTGGCACACCTCCGTATTTATTATTATATTTCATGTCATACTTAGACAAATCGTTGTCCGCACATCGCATAGCGACTAATTTAATCACCCATATTTCCAAAACCTAAGTTTTTAAGGTAACTTGGGTGGTATAGTACTAAAGTTCTGGTCCTATTCTTTCATCCTACGTGTACGTCATGCTGACACACTTCCGTATTTATTTTATTTTTCATGTCATACTTTGACAAATCGCTCTCCGCACATCTCAATGCGACT
The DNA here is from genome assembly GCA_035578135.1 of Flexamia atlantica. NCBI lineage: Eukaryota > Metazoa > Arthropoda > Insecta > Hemiptera > Cicadellidae > Flexamia > Flexamia atlantica. The sequence goes on along the minus strand of JAQJVK010000120.1, from coordinate 470,813 downwards.
ACTTTAATCAGCCATATTTCCAAAACCTAAGTTTTTACGGTAACTTGGGTGGTATAATACAGAAGTTCTGGTCCCATTTCATCACCCTACGTTTACGTCATGCTGACACACTGCCGTATTTATTTTATATTTTATGTCAAACTTAGGTGGATCACTGTCCACACATCCAAAGCGACTATTTTAATCACCCGTATTTCCAAAACCTAAGTTTTTAAGGTAACTTGGGTGGTATAGTACTAAAGTTCTGGACCTATTCTATCATCCTATGTGTACGTCATGTTGGCACACCTCCGTATTTTTTTTATATTTCGTGTCAAACTTCGACAAATCTCTGTCCGCACATCTCATTGCGACTACTTTAATCAGCCATATTTCCAAAACCTAAGTTTTACGGTAACTTGGGTGGTATAATACAGAAGTTCTGGTCCTATTCTATCACCCTATATGTACGTAATGTTGGCACACCTCCGTATTTATTATTATATTTCATGTCATACTTAGACAAATCGTTGTCCGCACATCGCATAGCGACTAATTTAATCACCCATATATCCAAAACCTAAGATTTTAAGGTAACTTGGGTGGTATAGTACAGAAGTTCTGGTCCTATTCTATCACCCTATGTGTACGTCATGTATCCACAATTCCGTATTTATTTTTATATTTCATGTCAAACTTAGACAAATCGTTGTCCGCACATCGCATAGCGACTAATTTAATCACCCATCTTTCCAAAACCTAAGTTTTAACGGTAACTTGGGTAGTATAATTCAGAATTTCTGGTCCTATTCTATCACCCTATGTGTACGTCATGTATCCACAATTCCGTATTTATTTTTATATTTCATGTCAAACTTAGACAAATCGCTGTCCGCACATCTCAATGCGACTACTTTTATCAGCTATATTTCCAAAACCTAAGTATTTACGGTAACTTGGGTGGTATAATACAGAAGTTCTGGTCCTATTCTATCACCCTATGTGTACGTCATGTATCCACAATTCCGTATTTATTTTTATATTTCATGTCAAACTTAGACAAATCGTTGTCCGCACATCGCATAGCGACTAATTTAATCACCCATATTTCCAAAACCTAAGTTTTTAAGGTAACTTGGGTGGTATTATACTAAATTTCAGGACCTATTCTATCATCCTATGTGTACGTCATGTTGGCACACTTCCGTATTTATTTTATTTTTCATGTCACACTTTGACAAATCGCTGTCCGCACATCTCAATGCGACTACTTTAATCAGCCATATTTCCAAAACCTAAGTTTTTACGGTAACTTGGGTGGTATAGTACTAAAGTTCTGGTCCTATTCTTTCATCCTATGTGTACGTCATGTTGGCACACTTCCGTATTTATTTTATTTTTCATGTCATACTTTGACAAATCGCTGTCCGCACATCTCAATGCGACTACTTCAATCACCCATATTTCCAAAACCTAAGTTTTTACGGTAACTTGGGTGGTATAATACAGAAGTTCTGGTCCTATTCTATCACCCTATGTGTACATCATGTATCCACAATTCCGTATTTATTTTTATATTTCATGTCAAACTTAGACAAATCGTTGTCCGCACATCGCATAGCGACTAATTTAATCACCCATATTTCCAAAACCTAAGTTTTTACGGTAACTTGGGTGGTATAATACTAAATTTCAGGACCTATTCTATCATCCTATGTGTACGTCATGTTGGCACACTTCCGTATTTATTTTATTTTTCATGTCATACTTTGACAAATCGCTGTCCGCACATCTCAATGCGACTACTTTAATCAGCCATATTTCCAAAACCTAAGTTTTTACGGTAACTTGGGTGGTATAATACAGAAGTTCTGGTCCTATTCTATCACCCTACGTGTACGTAATGTTGGCACACCTCCGTATTTATTATTATATTTCATGTCATACTTAGACAAATCGTTGTCCGCACATCGCATAGCGACTAATTTAATCACCCATATTTCCAAAACCTAAGTTTTTACGGTAACTTGGGTGGTATAATACAGAAGTTCTGGTCCTATTCTATCACCCTACGTGTACGTCATGTATCCACAATTCCGTATTTATTTTTTATATTTCGTTTCAAACTTAGACAAATCGTTGTCCGCACATCGCATAGCGACTAATTTAATCACCCATATTTCCAAAACCTAAGTTTTTACGGTAACTTGGGTGGTATAGTACTAAGGTTCTGGACCTATTCTATCATCCTATGTGTACGTCATGTTGGCACACCTCCGTATTTTCTTTATATTTCGTGTCATACTTAGACAAATCGTTGTCCGCACATCGCATAGCGACTAATTTAATCACCCATATTTCCAAAACCTAAGTTTTTAAGGTAACTTGGGTGGTATAGTACTAAAGTTCTGGTCCTATTCTTTCATCCTACGTGTACGTCATGCTTACACACTGCCGTATTTATTTTATATTTTATGTCAAACTTAGGTGGATCGCTGTCCACACATCCAAAGCGACTATTTTAATCACCCGTATTTCCAAAACCTATTTTTTGACGGTAACCTGAGTGGTATAATAATATATTTCTAATCCTATTCTATCACCCAATGTGTACGTCATGTATCCAAAATTCCGTATTTATTTTTATATTTCATGTCATACTTAGACAAATCGTTGTCCGCACATCGCATAGCGACTAATTTAATCACCCATATTTCCAAAACCTAAGTTTTTAAGGTAACTTGGGTGGTATAATACTAAATTCAAGACCTATTCTATCATCCTATGTGTACGTCATGTTGGCACACTTCCGTATTTATTTTATTTTTCATGTCATACTTTGACAAATCGCTGTCCGCACATCTCAATGCGACTACTTTAATCAGCCATATTTCCAAAACCTTAGTTTTTACGGTAACTTGGGTGGTATAATACAGAAGTTCTGGTCCTATTCTATCACCCTACGTGTACGTAATGTTGGCACACCTCCGTATTTATTATTATATTTCATGTCATACTTAGACAAATCGTTGTCCGCACATCGCATAGCGACTAATTTAATCACCCATATTTCCAAAACCTAAGTTTTTAAGGTAACTTGGGTGGTATAGTACTAAAGTTCTGGTCCTATTCTTTCATCCTACGTGTACGTCATGCTGACACACCTCCGTATTTTTTTTATATTTCGTATCAAATTTCGACAAATCGTTGTCCGCACATCGCATAGCGACTAATTTAATCACCCATATTTCCAAAACCTAAGTTTTAACGGTAACTTGGGTGGTATAATACAGAAGTTCTGGTCCTATTCTATCACCCTATGTGTACGTCATGTATCCACAATTCCGTATTTATTTTTATATTTCATGTCAAACTTAAGTCAAATCGTTGTCCGCACATCGCATAGCGACAAATTTAATCACCCATATTTCTAAAACCTAAGTTTTTAAGGTAACTTGGGTGGTATAGTACTAAAGTTCTGGACCTATTCTATCATCCTATGTGTACGTCATGTTGGCACACCTCCGTATTTTTTTTTTATATTTCGTGTCAAACTTCGACAAATCTCTGTCCGCACATCTCAATGCGACTACTTTAATCAGCCATATTTCCAAAACCTAAGTTTTTACGGTAACTTGGGTGGTATAATACAGAAGTTCTGGTCCTATTCTATCACCCTACGTGTACGTAATGTTGGCACACCTCCGTATTTATTATTATATTTCATGTCATACTTAGACAAATCGTTGTCCGCACATCACATAGCGAAAATTTAATCACCCATATTTCCAAAACCTAAGTTTTTAAGGTAACTTGGGTGGTATAGTACTAAAGTTCTGGTCCTATTCTTTCATCCTACGTGTACGTCATGCTGACACACCTCCGTATTTTTTTATATTTCGTGTCAAACTTCGACAAATCGTTGTCCGCACATCGCATAGCGACTAATTTAATCACCCATATTTCCAAAACCTAAGTTTTAACGGTAACTTGGGTGGTATAATACAGAAGTTCTGGTCCTATTCTATCACCCTATGTGTACGTCATGTATCCACAATTCCGTATTTATTTTTATATTTCATGTCAAACTTAGACAAATCGCTGTCCGCACATCTCAATGCGACTACTTTAATCAGCTATATTTCCAAAACCTAAGTTTTTACGGTAACTTGGGTGGTATAATACAGAAATTCTGGTCCTATTCTATCACCCTATGTGTACGTCATGTATCCACAATTCCGTATTTATTTTTATATTTCATGTCAAACTTAGACAAATCGTTGTCCGCACATCGCATAGCGACTAATTTAATCACCCATATTTTCAAAACCTAAGTTTTTAAGGTAACTTGGGTGGTATAATACTAAATTTCAGGACCTATTCTATCATCCTATGTGTACGTCATGTTGGCACACTTCCGTATTTATTTTATTTTTCATGTCACACTTTGACAAATCGCTGTCCGCGCATCTCAATGCGACTACTTTAATCAGCCATATTTCCAAAACCTAAGTTTTTACGGTAACTTGGGTGGTATAGTACTAAAGTTCTGGAACCTATTCTATCATCCTATGTGTACGTCATGTTGGCACACCTCCGTATTTATTATTATATTTCATGTCATACTTAGACAAATCGTTGTCCGCACATCGCATAGCGACTAATTTAATCACCCATATATCCAAATCCTAAGATTTTAAGGTAACTTGGGTGGTATAGTACAGAAGTTCTGGTCCTATTCTATCACCCTATGTGTACGTCATGTATCCAAAATTCCGTATTTATTTTTATATTTCATGTCAAACTTAGACAAATCGTTGTCCGCACATCGCATAGCGACTAATTTAATCACCCATATTTCCAAAACCTAAGTTTTTACGGTAACTTGGGTGGTATAGTACTAAAGTTCTGGACCTATTCTATCATCCTATGTGTACGTCATGTTGGCACACCTCCGTATTTTTTTTATATTTCGTGTCAAACTTCGACAAATCGTTGTCCGCACATCGCATAGCGACTAATTTAATCACCCATATTTCCAAAACCTAAGTTTTAACGGTAACTTGGGTGGTATAATACAGAAGTTCTGGTCCTATTCTATCACCCTATGTGTACGTCATGTATCCACAATTCCGTATTTATTTTTATATTTCATGTCAAACTTAGACAAATCGCTGTCCGCACATCTCAATGCGACTACTTTAATCAGCTATATTTCCAAAACCTAAGTTTTTACGGTAACTTGGGTGGTATAATACAGAAGTTCTGGTCCTATTCTATCACCCTACGTGTACGTAATGTTGGCACACCTCCGTATTTATTATTATATTTCATGTCATACTTCGACAAATCGTTGTCCGCACATCGCATAGCGACTAATTTAATCACCATATTTCCAAAACCTAAGTTTTTACGGTAACTTGGGTGGTATAATACAGAAGTTCTGGTCCTATTCTATCACCCTACGTGTACGTCATGTATCCAAAATTCCGTATTTATTTTTATATTTCATGTCAAACTTAGACAAATCGTTGTCCGCACATCGCATAGCGACTAATTTAATCACCCATATTTCCAAAACCTAAGTTTTTAAGGTAACTTGGGTGGTATAATACTAAATTTCAGGACCTATTCTATCATCCTATGTGTACGTCATGTTGGCAAACTTCCGTATTTATTTTATTTTTCATGTCATACTTTGACAAATCGCTGTCCGCACATCTCAATGCGACTACTTTAATCAGCCATATTTCCAAACCTAAGTTTTTACGGTAACTTGGGTGGTATAATACAGAAGTTCTGGTCCTATTTCATCACCCTACGTGTACGTCATGCTGACACACTGCCGTATTTATTTTATATTTTATGTCAAACTTAGGTGGATCACTGTCCACACATCCAAAGCGACTATTTTAATCACCCGTATTTCCAAACCTAAGTTTTTAAGGTAACTTGGGTGGTATAGTACTAAAGTTCTGGACCTATTCTATCATCCTATGTGTACGTAATGTTGGCACACCTCCGTATTTATTATTATATTTCATGTCATACTTAGACAAATCGTTGTCCGCACATCGCATAGCGACTAATTTAATCACCCATATTTCCAAAACCTAAGTTTTTACGGTAACTTGGGTTGTATAGTACAGAAGTTCTGGTCCTATTCTATCACCCTACGTGTACGTCATGTATCCACAATTCCGTATTTATTTTTTATATTTCGTGTCAAACTTAGACAAATCGTTGTCCGCACATCGCATGGCGACTAATTTAATCACCCATATTTCCAAAACCTAAGTTTTTACGGTAACTTGGGTGGTATAGTACTAAGGTTCTGGACCTATTCTATCATCCTATGTGTACGTCATGTTGGCACACCTCCGTATTTTTTTTATATTTCGTGTCATACTTAGACAAATCGTTGTCCGCACATCGCATAGCGACTAATTTAATCACCCATATTTCCAAAACCTAAGTTTTTAAGGTAACTTGGGTGGTATAGTACTAAAGTTCTGGTCCTATTCTTTCATCCTACGTGTACGTCATGCTTACACACTGCCGTATTTATTTTATATTTTATGTCAAACTTAGGTGGATCGCTGTCCACACATCCAATGCGACTATTTTAATCACCCGTATTTCCAAAACCTAAGTTTTGACGGTAACCTGAGTGGTATAATAATATAGTTCTAATCCTATTCTATCACCCAATGTGTACGTCATGTATCCACAATTCCGTATTTATTTTTATATTTCATGTCAAACTTAAGACAAATCGTTGTCCGCACATCGCATAGCGACAAATTTAATCACTCATATTTCCAAAACCTAAGTTTTTAAGGTAACTTGGGTGGTATAGTACTAAAGTTCTGGACCTATTCTATCATCCTATGTGTACGTCATTTTGGCACACCTCCGTATTTTTTTTATATTTCGTGTCAAACTTCGACAAATCTCTGTCCGCACATCTCAATGCGACTACTTTAATCAGTCATATTTCCAAAACCTAAGTTTTTACGGTAACTTGGGTGGTATAATACAGAAGTTCTGGTCCTATTCTATCACCCTACGTGTACGTAATGTTGGCACACCTCCGTATTTATTATTATATTTCATGTCATACTTAGACAAATCGTTGTCCGCACATCGCATAGCGACTAATTTAATCACCCATATTTCCAAAACCTAAGTTTTTAAGGTAACTTGGGTGGTATAGTACTAAAGTTCTGGTCCTATTCTTTCATCCTACGTGTACGTCATGCTGACACACTTCCGTATTTATTTTATTTTTCATGTCATACTTTGACAAATCGCTCTCCGCACATCTCAATGCGACTACTTTAATCAGCCATATTTCCAAAACCTAAGTTTTTACGGTAACTTGGGTGGTATAATACAGAAGTTCTGGTCCCATTTCATCACCCTACGTTTACGTCATGCTGACACACTGCCGTATTTATTTTATATTTTATGTCAAACTTAGGTGGATCACTGTCCACACATCCAAAGCGACTATTTTAATCACCCGTATTTCCAAAACCTAAGTTTTTAAGGTAACTTGGGTGGTATAGTACTAAAGTTCTGGACCTATTCTATCATCCTATGTGTACGTCATGTTGGCACACCTCCGTATTTTTTTTATATTTCGTGTCAAACTTCGACAAATCTCTGTCCGCACATCTCATTGCGACTACTTTAATCAGCCATATTTCCAAAACCTAAGTTTTACGGTAACTTGGGTGGTATAATACAGAAGTTCTGGTCCTATTCTATCACCCTATATGTACGTAATGTTGGCACACCTCCGTATTTATTATTATATTTCATGTCATACTTAGACAAATCGTTGTCCGCACATCGCATAGCGACTAATTTAATCACCCATATATCCAAAACCTAAGATTTTAAGGTAACTTGGGTGGTATAGTACAGAAGTTCTGGTCCTATTCTATCACCCTATGTGTACGTCATGTATCCACAATTCCGTATTTATTTTTATATTTCATGTCAAACTTAGACAAATCGTTGTTCGCACATCGCATAGCGACTAATTTAATCACCCATATTTCCAAAACCTAAGTTTTTACGGTAACTTGGGTGGTATAGTACTTAAGTTCTGGACCTATTCTATCATCCTATGTGTACGTCATGTTGGCACACCTCCGTATTTTTTTTATATTTCGTGTCAAACTTCGACAAATCGTTGTCCGCACATCGCATAGCGACTAATTTAATCACCCATCTTTCCAAAACCTAAGTTTTAACGGTAACTTGGGTAGTATAATTCAGAAGTTCTGGTCCTATTCTATCACCCTATGTGTACGTCATGTATCCACAATTCCGTATTTATTTTTATATTTCATGTCAAACTTAGACAAATCGCTGTCCGCACATCTCAATGCGACTACTTTTATCAGCTATATTTCCAAAACCTAAGTATTTACGGTAACTTGGGTGGTATAATACAGAAGTTCTGGTCCTATTCTATCACCCTATGTGTACGTCATGTATCCACAATTCCGTATTTATTTTTATATTTCATGTCAAACTTAGACAAATCGTTGTCCGCACATCGCATAGCGACTAATTTAATCACCCATATTTCCAAAACCTAAGTTTTTAAGGTAACTTGGGTGGTATTATACTAAATTTCAGGACCTATTCTATCATCCTATGTGTACGTCATGTTGGCACACTTCCGTATTTATTTTATTTTTCATGTCACACTTTGACAAATCGCTGTCCGCACATCTCAATGCGACTACTTTAATCAGCCATATTTCCAAAACCTAAGTTTTTACGGTAACTTGGGTGGTATAGTACTAAAGTTCTGGTCCTATTCTTTCATCCTATGTGTACGTCATGTTGGCACACTTCCGTATTTATTTTATTTTTCATGTCATACTTTGACAAATCGCTGTCCGCACATCTCAATGCGACTACTTTAATCACCCATATTTCCAAAACCTAAGTTTTTACGGTAACTTGGGTGGTATAATACAGAAGTTCTGGTCCTATTCTATCACCCTATGTGTACATCATGTATCCACAATTCCGTATTTATTTTTATATTTCATGTCAAACTTAGACAAATCGTTGTCCGCACATCGCATAGCGACTAATTTAATCACCCATATTTCCAAAACCTAAGTTTTTACGGTAACTTGGGTGGTATAATACTAAATTTCAGGACCTATTCTATCATCCTATGTGTACGTCATGTTGGCACACTTCCGTATTTATTTTATTTTTCATGTCATACTTTGACAAATCGCTGTCCGCACATCTCAATGCGACTACTTTAATCAGCCATATTTCCAAAACCTAAGTTTTTACGGTAACTTGGGTGGTATAATACAGAAGTTCTGGTCCTATTCTATCACCCTACGTGTACGTAATGTTGGCACACCTCCGTATTTATTATTATATTTCATGTCATACTTAGACAAATCGTTGTCCGCACATCGCATAGCGACTAATTTAATCACCCATATTTCCAAAACCTAAGTTTTTACGGTAACTTGGGTGGTATAATACAGAAGTTCTGGTCCTATTCTATCACCCTACGTGTACGTCATGTATCCACAATTCCGTATTTATTTTTTATATTTCGTGTCAAACTTAGACAAATCGTTGTCCGCACATCGCATAGCGACTAATTTAATCACCCATATTTCCAAAACCTAAGTTTTTACGGTAACTTAGGTGGTATAGTACTAAGGTTCTGGACCTATTCTATCATCCTATGTGTACGTCATGTTGGCACACCTCCGTATTTTCTTTATATTTCGTGTCATACTTAGACAAATCGTTGTCCGCACATCGCATAGCGACTAATTTAATCACCCATATTTCCAAAACCTAAGTTTTTAAGGTAACTTGGGTGGTATAGTACTAAAGTTCTGGTCCTATTCTTTCATCCTACGTGTACGTCATGCTTACACACTGCCGTATTTATTTTATATTTTATGTCAAACTTAGGTGGATCGCTGTCCACACATCCAAAGCGACTATTTTAATCACCCGTATTTCCAAAACCTATTTTTTGACGGTAACCTGAGTGGTATAATAATATAGTTCTAATCCTATTCTATCACCCAATGTGTACGTCATGTATCCAAAATTCCGTATTTATTTTTATATTTCATGTCATACTTAGACAAATCGTTGTCCGCACATCGCATAGCGACTAATTTAATCACCCATATTTCCAAAACCTAAGTTTTTAAGGTAACTTGGGTGGTATAATACTAAATTCAAGACCTATTCTATCATCCTATGTGTACGTCATGTTGGCACACTTCCGTATTTATTTTATTTTTCATGTCATACTTTGACAAATCGCTGTCCGCACATCTCAATGCGACTACTTTAATCAGCCATATTTCCAAAACCTTAGTTTTTACGGTAACTTGGGTGGTATAATACAGAAGTTCTGGTCCTATTCTATCACCCTACGTGTACGTAATGTTGGCACACCTCCGTATTTATTATTATATTTCATGTCATACTTAGACAAATCGTTGTCCGCACATCGCATAGCGACTAATTTAATCACCCATATTTCCAAAACCTAAGTTTTTAAGGTAACTTGGGTGGTATAGTACTAAAGTTCTGGTCCTATTCTTTCATCCTACGTGTACGTCATGCTGACACACCTCCGTATTTTTTTTATATTTCGTATCAAATTTCGACAAATCGTTGTCCGCACATCGCATAGCGACTAATTTAATCACCCATATTTCCAAAACCTAAGTTTTAACGGTAACTTGGGTGGTATAATACAGAAGTTCTGGTCCTATTCTATCACCCTATGTGTACGTCATGTATCCACAATTCCGTATTTATTTTTATATTTCATGTCAAACTTAAGTCAAATCGTTGTCCGCACATCGCATAGCGACAAATTTAATCACCCATATTTCCAAAACCTAAGTTTTTAAGGTAACTTGGGTGGTATAGTACTAAAGTTCTGGACCTATTCTATCATCCTATGTGTACGTCATGTTGGCACACCTCCGTATTTTTTTTTTATATTTCGTGTCAAACTTCGACAAATCTCTGTCCGCACATCTCAATGCGACTACTTTAATCAGCCATATTTCCAAAACCTAAGTTTTTACGGTAACTTGGGTGGTATAATACAGAAGTTCTGGTCCTATTCTATCACCCTACGTGTACGTAATGTTGGCACACCTCCGTATTTATTATTATATTTCATGTCATACTTAGACAAATCGTTGTCCGCACATCACATAGCGAAAATTTAATCACCCATATTTCCAAAACCTAAGTTTTTAAGGTAACTTGGGTGGTATAGTACTAAAGTTCTGGTCCTATTCTTTCATCCTACGTGTACGTCATGCTGACACACCTCCGTATTTTTTTATATTTCGTGTCAAACTTCGACAAATCGTTGTCCGCACATCGCATAGCGACTAATTTAATCACCCATATTTCCAAAACCTAAGTTTTAACGGTAACTTGGGTGGTATAATACAGAAGTTCTGGTCCTATTCTATCACCCTATGTGTACGTCATGTATCCACAATTCCGTATTTATTTTTATATTTCATGTCAAACTTAGACAAATCGCTGTCCGCACATCTCAATGCGACTACTTTAATCAGCTATATTTCCAAAACCTAAGTTTTTACGGTAACTTGGGTGGTATAATACAGAAATTCTGGTCCTATTCTATCACCCTATGTGTACGTCATGTATCCACAATTCCGTATTTATTTTTATATTTCATGTCAAACTTAGACAAATCGTTGTCCGCACATCGCATAGCGACTAATTTAATCACCCATATTTTCAAAACCTAAGTTTTTAAGGTAACTTGGGTGGTATAATACTAAATTTCAGGACCTATTCTATCATCCTATGTGTACGTCATGTTGGCACACTTCCGTATTTATTTTATTTTTCATGTCACACTTTGACAAATCGCTGTCCGCGCATCTCAATGCGACTACTTTAATCAGCCATATTTCCAAAACCTAAGTTTTTACGGTAACTTGGGTGGTATAGTACTAAAGTTCTGGAACCTATTCTATCATCCTATGTGTACGTCATGTTGGCACACCTCCGTATTTATTATTATATTTCATGTCATACTTAGACAAATCGTTGTCCGCACATCGCATAGCGACTAATTTAATCACCCATATATCCAAATCCTAAGATTTTAAGGTAACTTGGGTGGTATAGTACAGAAGTTCTGGTCCTATTCTATCACCCTATGTGTACGTCATGTATCATAAATTCCGTATTTATTTTTATATTTCATGTCAAACTTAGACAAATCGTTGTCCGCACATCGCATAGCGACTAATTTAATCACCCATATTTCCAAAACCTAAGTTTTTACGGTAACTTGGGTGGTATAGTACTAAAGTTCTGGACCTATTCTATCATCCTATGTGTACGTCATGTTGGCACACCTCCGTATTTTTTTTATATTTCGTGTCAAACTTCGACAAATCGTTGTCCGCACATCGCATAGCGACTAATTTAATCACCCATATTTCCAAAACCTAAGTTTTAACGGTAACTTGGGTGGTATAATACAGAAGTTCTGGTCCTATTCTATCACCCTATGTGTACGTCATGTATCCACAATTCCGTATTTATTTTTATATTTCATGTCAAACTTAGACAAATCGCTGTCCGCACATCTCAATGCGACTACTTTAATCAGCTATATTTCCAAAACCTAAGTTTTTACGGTAACTTGGGTGGTATAATACAGAAGTTTTGGTCCTATTCTATCACCCTACGTGTACGTAATGTTGGCACACCTCCGTATTTATTATTATATTTCATGTCATACTTCGACAAATCGTTGTCCGCACATCGCATAGCGACTAATTTAATCACCCATATTTCCAAAACCTAAGTTTTTACGGTAACTTGGGTGGTATAATACAGAAGTTCTGGTCCTATTCTATCACCCTACGTGTACGTCATGTATCCACAATTCCGTATTTATTTTTTATATTTCGTGTCAAACTTAGACCAATCGTTGTCCGCACATCGCATAGCGACTAATTTAATCACCCATATTTCCAAAACCTAAGTTTTTACGGTAACTTGGGTGGTATAGTACTAAGGTTCTGGACCTATTCTATCATCCTATGTGTACGTCATGTTGGCACACCTCCGTATTTTTTTTATATTTCGTGTCATACTTAGACAAATCGTTGTCCGCACATCGCATAGCGACTAATTTAATCACCCATATTTCCAAAACCTAAGTTTTTAAGGTAACTTGGGTGGTATAGTACTAAAGTTCTGGTCCTATTCTTTCATCCTACGTGTACGTCATGCTTACATACTGCCGTATTTATTTTATATTTTATGTCAAACTTAGGTGGATCGCTGTCCACACATCCAAAGCGGCTATTTTAATCACCCGTATTTCCAAAACCTAAGTTTTGACGGTAACCTGAGTGGTATAATAATATAGTTCTAATCCTATTCTATCACCCAATGTGTACGTCATGTATCCAAAATTCCGTATTTATTTTTATATTTCATGTCAAACTTAGACAAATCGTTGTCCGCACATCGCATAGCGACTAATTTAATCACTCATATTTCCAAAACCTAAGTTTTTAAGGTAACTTGGGTGGTATAGTACTAAGGTTCTGGACCTATTCTATCATCCTATGTGTACGTCATGTTGGCACACCTCCGTATTTTTTTTTATATTTCGTGTCAAACTTCGACAAATCTCTGTCCGCACATCTCAATGCGACTACTTTAATCAGCCATATTTCCAAAACCTAAGTTTTTACGATAACTTGGGTGGTATAATACAGAAGTTCTGGTCCTATTCTATCACCCTACGTGTACGTAATGTTGGCACACCTCCGTATTTATTATTATATTTCATGTCATACTTAGACAAATCGTTGTCCGCACATCGCATAGCGACTAATTTAATCACCCATATTTCCAAAACCTAAGTTTTTAAGGTAACTTGGGTGGTATAGTACTAAAGTTCTGGTCCTATTCTTTTATCCTACGTGTACGTCATGCTGACACACTGCCGTATTTATTTTATATTTCATGTCATACTTTGACAAATCGCTGTCCGCACATCTCAATGCGACTACTTTAATCAGCCATATTTCCAAAACCTAAGTTTTTACGGTAACTTGGGTGGTATAATACAGAAGTTCTGGTCCTATTTCATCACCCTACGTGTACGTCATGCTGACACACTGCCGTATTTATTTTATATTTTATGTCAAACTTAGGTGGATCACTGTCCACACATCCAAAGCGACTATTTTAATCACCCGTATTTCCAAAACCTAAGTTTTTAAGATAACTTGGGTGGTATAGTACTAAAGTTCTGGACCTATTCTATCATCCTATGTGTACGTCATGTTGGCACACCTCCGTATTTTTTTATATTTCGTGTCAAACTTCGACAAATCTCTGTCCGCACATCTCATTGCGACTACTTTAATCAGCCATATTTCCAAAACCTAAGTTTTACGGTAACTTGGGTGGTATAATACAGAAGTTCTGGTCCTATTCTATCACCCTATATGTACGTAATGTTGGCACACCTCCGTATTTATTATTATATTTCATGTCATACTTAGACAAATCGTTGTCTGCACATCGCATAGCGACTAATTTAATCACCCATATATCCAAAACCTAAGATTTTAAGGTAACTTGGGTGGTAAAGTACAGAAGTTCTGGTCCTATTCTATCACCCTATGTGTACGTCATGTATCCACAATTCCGTATTTATTTTTATATTTCATGTCAAACTTAGACAAATCGTTGTCCGCACATCGCATAGCGACTAATTTAATCACCCATATTTCCAAAACCGAAGTTTTTACGGTAACTTGGGTGGTATAGTACTAAAGTTCTGGACCTATTCTATCATCCTATGTGTACGTCATGTTGGCACACCTCCGTATTTTTTTTATATTTCGTGTCAAACTTCGACAAATCGTTGTCCGCACATCGCATAGCGACTAATTTAATCACCCATATTTCGAAAACCTAAGTTTTAACGGTAACTTGGGTGGTATAATACAGAAGTTCTGGTCCTATTCTATCACCCTATGTGTACGTCATGTATCCACAATTCCGTATTTATTTTTATATTTCATGTCAAACTTAGACAAATCGCTGTCCGCACATCTCAATGCGACTACTTTAATCAGCTATATTTCCAAAACCTAAGTTTTTACGGTAACTTGGGTGGTATAGTACTAAAGTTCTGGTCCTATTCTTTCATCCTATGTGTACGTCATGTTGGCACACTTCCGTATTTATTTTATTTTTCATGTCATACTTTGACAAATCGCTGTCCGCACATCTCAATGCGACTACTTTAATCAGCCATATTTCCAAAACCTAAGTTTTTACGGTAACTTGGGTGGTATAATACAGAAGTTCTGGTCCTATTCTATCACCCTACGTGTACGTAATGTTGGCACACCTCCGTATTTATTATTATATTTCATGTCATACTTAGACAAATCGTTGTCCGCACATCGCATAGCGACTAATTTAATCACCCATATTTCCAAAACCTAAGTTTTTAAGGTAACTTGGGTGGTATAGTACTAAAGTTCTGGTCCTATTCTTTTATCCTACGTGTACGTCATGCTGACACACTGCCGTATTTATTTTATATTTCATGTCATACTTTGACAAATCGTTGTCCGCACATCGCATAGCGACTAATTTAATCACCCATATTACCAAAACCTAAGTTTTTACGGTAACTTGGGTGGTATAGTACTAAAGTTTCGGACCTATTCTATCATCCTATGTGTACGTCATGTTGGCACACTTCCGTATTTTTTTATTTTTCATGTCATACTTTGACAAATCGCTGTCCGCACATCTCAATGCGACTACTTTAATCACCCATATTTCCAAAACCTAAGTTTTTAAGGTAACTTGGATGGTATAATACTAAATTTCAGGACCTATTCTATCATCCTATGTGTACGTCATGTTGGCACACTTCCGTATTTATTTTATTTTTCATGTCATACTTCGGCAAATCGCTGTCCGCACATCTCAATGCGACTACTTTAATCAGCCATATTTCCAAAACCTAAGTTTTTACGGTAACTTGGGTGGTATAATACAGAAGTTCTGGTCCTATTCTATCACCCTACGTGTACGTCATGTATCCACAATTCCGTATTTATTTTTATATTTCGTATCAAACTTCGACAAATCTCTGTCCGCACATCTCAATGCGACTTATTTAATCACCCATATTTCCAAAACCTAAGTTTTTACGGTAACTTGGGTGGTATAATACAGAAGTTCTGGTCCTATTAGTAGTAGTGAATGATATGTTCTAGCCCACTTCCTATGAGGGTATGAGGCTATGAGGGTATGAGGCGTACGAGACGTATGAGTGCAAAGTCCAAGGTCATCGCTACGTCATTATTTCCCGCGCGCGCCACGAGTGCAAAGTCCAAGGTCATCGCTACGTCATTATTTCTCGCGCGCGCCACGAGCGCAAAGTCCAAGGTCATCGCTACGTCATTATTTCTCGCGCGCGCCACCACCGTTGCGCCGTTCGCTCGGCTCGAGCGCGCCGGTTCCTACTAGATTCTGCCGCCCTGATACTTCGGGAGAATAAAAAACTGAATAATTCGATATTCGATTATCGATTTCGATTTATCGAATCGTTTCGTTAATCGATTTTAATGTTTCTACGGTATTCTGCCCTCCTGATACATAAAAATCAATTTTGAATTATTTTCTCTTAAAAATTTGTAATTTTAAACGGTTTTCAATGGAAAATTTTGATCACGTTGAAAGCTGACTTTGCCCCTAAGAGCACGTGCAACTTTACACGTGAGCCACGTGATTTTCCGGGTATATATACCGGTCCGATTTTGAGTTTGACCAGTTGTGTTTTGAAGATCGTCTCGACAGTTCCTGAGGTAAGTGCCGACTTTGGTTTATTAAGACTTTAACATTTTTACGACTTGTAAATTTTTCAATAAATACCGTTTGGACTTAGAAAATTTTTAGCAAGTTTCACATTACGACTTGTAAATTTTTCAATAAATACTGTTTGGACTTAGAAAATTTTCAGCCAGTTTACGACTTGTAAATTTTTCAATAAATACCGTTTGGACTTAGAAAATTTTTAGCAAGTTTCACTTTACGACTTGTAAATTTTTCAATAAATGCAGTTTGGACTTAGAAAATTTTCACTCGGTTTAGGACTTGTAAATTTTTCAATAAATGCTGTTTGGACTTAGAAAATTTTCGCTCAGTTTAGAACTTGTAAATTTTTCAATAAATACTGTTTGGACTTAGAAAATTTTTAGCAAGTTTAGGACTTGTAAATTTTTCAGTAAATACTGTTTGGACTTAGAATATTTTTGCTCAGTTTAAGACTTGTAAATTTTCAATAAATATATCTTGAGACTTTGAAAATTGTTGGGAGTCAACGTTTTTAGACTTGTAAAATTTTTCGAAAAAATACTTTTCGGACTTTGAAAATTTTCAGTAGTCAACATTTTTGGACTTGTAAAATTTTTCAAAAAATACTTTTCGGGGACTTTGAAAATTTTCAGTAGTCAACATTTTTGGACTTGTAAAATTTTTCGATAAATATTTTTTCGGGACTTTGAAAATTTTCGTTAGTCAACTTTTTCGGACTTGTAAAATTTTTCGATAAATATTTTTTTCGGGACTTTGAAAATTTTCGTTAGTCAACTTTTTCGGACTTGTAAAATTTTTCGAAAAATATTTTTTCGGGACTTTGAAAATTTTCGTTAGTCAACTTTTTCGGACTTGTAAAATTTTTCGAAAAATATTTTTTCGGGACTTTGAAAATTTTCGTTAGTCAACTTTTTCGGACTTGTAAAATTTTTCGAAAAATATTTTTTCTGGACTTAGAAAATTTTCGATAGTCAACTTTTTCGGACTTGTAAAATTTTTCGAAAAATATTTTTTCTGGACTTAGAAAATTTTCGATAGTCAACTTTTTTGGACTTGTAAAATTTTTCGATAAATATTTTTTCGGGACTTTGAAAATTTTCGTTAGTCAACTTTTTGGACTTATAAAATTTTTCGAAAAATACTTTTTGGACTTGTAAAATTTTTCGATAAATATTTTTTTGAGACTTAGAAAATTTTCGATAGTCAACTTTTTTTGGACTTGTAAAATTTTTCGATAAATATTTTTTCGGGACTTTGAAAATTTTCGTTAGTCAACTTTTTTGGACTTGTAAAATTTTTCAATAAATATTTTTTGAGACTGAAAATTTTCAGTAGTCGACTTTTTTAGACATGTAAAATTTTTCGATAAATATTTTTTAAATAAATATTATTTGTAAGAATGCATTCGAATTTAATTTTTTATTGATAACTAATCTTTTTATTTTCTGTTATAGGTGAAAAAAAATGACTTCCAAAATTGAATGTGGTTTCTGCGGCAAGCTGATATCAAAGAGCAACATATCCTACCATGTAAAAAGATGTTCATCGAATCCAGAACGAGATAATAAGAAGAAGACGTGTGATAAATGTGGAAAAGAAATCACAAGTTTACATTTTAGTCGACACGTGAAAAAATGTAATGCGAATGATTTAGCTAAACCGAGTACGAGTGGGATCAATAGATTAAAGCGGCCTGTACCCGACTTAATTCCTATCGAAAATTTCAATCCTCGAGATTATCAAAGCAGAACTCCGCCTCGGACTTCGACTGCTAAAACGGATATCGAGAGACACGATGATGTTGAAGATGGACCGACTTCAGCCAAACAACCCAGACTCGATATACGACCTACTACTACTAATAAAAATAATTCCGTTTTTAACGTTTTACACGGCGCCGCATTGTTAGCGATGAGCACGATTATTAATCTAGTGAAGCCTGTAAAAAGCAATAAACTTCCACCCGTTACTGAAAATGAGATTATTTTAAAAGAAACGGCTTTTGAAAGTAGGTTAATTACATATCACTTTAAAAATATTCACGGAATAAAAGATCCGAAAGTTTTTATTAATAGATTTATCGATACGATCATAAAGTTCATAGAAGATTATCTCTCAAAACATAATATTAAGTTTAATTTGACTTTTATCGCTAAGTATAAGCGTAATGTGAGTGACAAATGTGAAATAGAGAAGATGTTTTTTAGAACTGAAAATTTTAGAGCATACAGTACTACCGATTTGAAACAAACATTGAGGATGATGAGAGATACAATATGTACGAATATGGAGGAGTTTGAAGCGAGAGAATCCGGATGGAGCCTTTACGAAATCGAAGGACTAGATTTAGCGATTAACAGATACTCGCCTTTTAGAGGATCGAGTTACATCGATCTTCCAGATAAAATAAAAAATAAAAAAGCTATAATAAATGTAAAAAACAAAGATGAAAAATGTTTTTTGTGGGCGATTTTATCCGCTTTACACCCCTTTAATCGACATGCTGATAGAGTTAAAAAATATAAACGATATGAAAACGAGTTTGTCGATGCGATGAAAGACATAGAGTTTCCAGTCGCCTTGGACGATGTAAAAAAATTCGTAAAGCGAAGCGGAATATCGATAAACGTTTACGGTTACAATAGTAACTATAATATATATCCGCTGATTGTGACAGATGAAGAAAAGGATACGCATATCGATCTTTTATATATTAAAAAAGGAAAAAAATCGCATTATTGTTATATTAAAGATCTGGAAAAACTGGTACGTATTCAGATGACGAAAAGATGTAATAAAATCTACATATGCAAACGATGCCTGCAATATTTCGGTAGAGAAGATTTATTGATTAGACACAAAGAGTATTGTAAAGAACACGACTCCGTAAAAGTATATATACCGGGAAAAGGGGAAGTTATAAAATTTAAAGATTACAAATGTCGGATGAAACTTCCTTTCGTTATGTACGCGGATTTTGAGTGTTTATTAGAAAATGTAGAGAGGCGTAGACCGCCGAAGATGAAATTAATCAAAAAAGTCGCTGAAAACGAAGCTACGTGTCAACCGCCTAACACTATAAGAACACCCGAGGGGTATGCGAAATATGTTTCTTACACCGATACATATCAACATCATGTGGCGAGATCCTTCTGTCTCTACACGGTTTATACCTTCGGCGAGTATAAAGAACCGATTTTATACTACGGGACCGACGCTGGGAAACAGTTTGCTAAAACGCTTAAATCAGAATTGCAAGCGATTAAAGATTATTATGAAAACAACGAAAAACCCATGCTTCCTCTAACCGCTGAACAAGAAAAAGATTTTTCAGATGCTAAAATATGTCACATATGCGGGAATGAATTCGAAACCGATGAAAAAAATGATGATGATGAAAAAAATGATGATGAAGGGGATATCGCTAACTTATTCACACGCCCTTATCGCTTTATTCGTCTCGATCATGGAAAAAGGATATCCGCGTTCGCGATCATTGTCATCTGACCGGAAAGTATAGAGGGGCGGCGCACCAGTCTTGTAATTTGAACTTTAAAATTCCGAAGTTTATTCCCATATTTATCCATAACTTGAGCGGTTACGATACGCATTTAATAATAAAAATGTTGAGATTAGATGAAAATACGCGTATCGATATCATTCCGAATAACGAAGAGAGATATATCTCGTATACTGTCGATTTCGGGATCGGAATAAAAGCGAGATTTTTAGACTCGTATAAGTTTACACTTTATTCGTTAGACGATTTAACTAAGGGATTGAATGAATATGACTTTATAAATGTAAAAAAGTATGGAATGCCCGAGGAACAAAAAGAGTATTATACGAGATGGTTAAAGGAGAGAGATGAGATAAAAAATAAATATGATGATATCAAAAAGTATAATAGATC
The DNA here is from genome assembly GCA_035578135.1 of Flexamia atlantica. Classification (NCBI taxonomy): domain Eukaryota; kingdom Metazoa; phylum Arthropoda; class Insecta; order Hemiptera; family Cicadellidae; genus Flexamia; species Flexamia atlantica. The sequence goes on along the minus strand of JAQJVK010000120.1, from coordinate 449,959 downwards.
GAGAAAAAATGATTCCGATTCAGATTCCAGTTCAGATTCCGATTCGGATAATGGAGGATTTTTTGAAGACTCTTTCAAAGATAAAGATATGAATAATTGGTCCGACCATCAAAAAAAATATTATGAATTTTTACAAGAGAAAAAATACGGTGGACTAATCGAGGCTGGGTTGGATAAATATAAATCGAGTATAGAATTTCAAATGAAATTTGATTTATTTTTACATGAATATAGAAATCCCGATCCGATGAAGTTATTATTTAGAAAAGGGGTTTATCCGTACGATTATATGGACGGTGATGAAAAATATCTCGAGACTAGTTTACCACCGATAGAAAAATTTTATAATGAGTTGAACGAAAAAGGTATTAATCTGTTGGATTATCAACACGCGGAACTGGTTTGGAAAACATTTAAAATAAAGAATATGAAAGAATATACACTGTTTTATAACAGACTCGATGTTTTATTACTAGCCGATGTGATGGAAGATTATAGAAGTATTTCTTTGGGATCATACGGATTGGATTTAGCGTGGTACTTTACAACGCCTGGTCTGGCGTGGAGCATATTATTAAAAGAAAGTGGAGTGGTTTTAGACTATTTGTACGACTACGAAATGATACTCATGATCACGAGGGGGATTAGAGGCGGTTTAGCTCAAGTGACGAACAGACACGCGAAAGCGAATAACCCGCGTGTCGATGGGTATGATGAGAGTAAGCCTATAACGTATCTCATGTACTTGGACGCCGTGAACCAATACGGTTGGGCGATGTCTAAACACAAAATGCCTACGGGTAATTTTAAATGGGTCGAAGAGGAAATCGATGTAATGCGGATACGCGATAATGGCGACGTAGGATATATATTCGAAGTGGATTTAGAATATCCTCGAGAATTACACGATTTACATTCCGAGCTACCGCTAGCGGTCGAAAGACGGGCACCTCCCGGTTCAAAGAAGATCAAACTCTTGACCACGTTGTACGATAAAGAAAAATATGTCGTTCATTACAAAGCGTTAAAATTATATCTTTCGTTAGGGTTGAAACTAAAAAAAATACATAGAATTCTGAGTTTCAGTCAGAGTTATTGGATGTCGGATTTTATCAATAAAAATGTATGCCGTTGGAAAAACGCTTCTAATAAACCCGAAAAGCAATTTTACAAGCTTCTAAACAATTCCGTGTTCGGTAAAACCATCGAAAATGTCAGAAATAGAGTGGACATACGACTCGCTACGCAGACTAAACAGATCGAGAAATGGGTGGCGAAACCGATTTTTAAGCATAGAACTATATTTTGAGAAGATCTTTCCGCCGTTCACATGAGAAAAACTAGTTTATTATTTAACAAACCCATATATATAGGAATGTCTATATCGGACATCGCTAAAACGCAGATGTACGACTTTCATTATAATCATATTAAAAAAGAATACGGAGAAAAAGCGAAATTGCAGTATACGGACACGGACAGTTTGGAATACCTAATAGAAACTCCGGATTTCTACTCGGATATGAGGAAACATGATAAAAGATATGACTTATTTCGAGAAAAAATACTCGGCACATTTAAGGATGAAATGCGGGGTGATCCATTATCCGAATATGTAGGACTCGGAGCGAAGATGTACTCCAATCGGTTAAGTTCGTATAAAGATTTTCGTGGGAATGAATTTGAGGGGAAAGCATTTAAAAAAGCGAAAGGAATTAAGAAATCGGTTGTGGAAACTAAAATTACTTTTAAAGACTACAAGAAATGCTTGCTCGAACGGAGAGACAAGTATGAATGTATGAATATGATAAGAAGTAAGAAGCATGAATTGTATAGTGTAGAACAGCACAAGAAAGCATTATCGGCGAGTGATGAAAAAAGGTTTATTTTAGAAGACGGCATCGCCACTCTCCCTTGGGGGCACTACAAGATACCGTGAGAGTCCGCTTTAGAACTTGATGCTAATTCGTCTACGGAATAATTAAACTGAATGTCACACTCGACTTGTACACGGATTAAAAAAAGATAATAAATACATAACCGACTTATTATTTAAAAATCCTTTTTTTTCTTTTCTTTTTTTTATAAAGGGAACGTTTCGTTCCTCCCTTTAAACTACACACTTTGGAAAAAAATAAATAGATTCTCGCGTGTAAAAAGTTAACATATAATTATATTCATAAAAAAAAAACTAAAACAATTTTCAACCGTCTATGCTGCAGACGGTTTATCATCGTCTCCACATTAAAAAATATCTCAAAACATTGTAATTCTATTCCTCTCCAAATCGTAAGTGAAACCTTTCTCCGAAACGACTACGGCATAAGCGGTCGTCCCCTGATCCGAGACCGGACTGGCGACGGGGTTCGTAAATTCCAATTCTATTTTAATATCTTTTTGCCTATTATCGCTGGAGAACGGATGGTGGTGCGTGTCGACGACCATCAACGGATACTTGTCTATAAAATCGATATCGCTTAAATAAACGTCTTCGTCTCCGAATAACACCCGCCTGATCGAGCAATAACTCGTGTATAAAATACCGTACACCTTATCGTTTATAGACAAATTCTGCGGCTCATTCGGATACCCTAGTCCGTTGCTTTTGACGCGGTAGTTTTTTATGTTTATAGCGTTGAATCGGCTCGGATCCTTCTCTTGATTTTTTTTGAGGTTGGTCTGTAGACCTATGATTACGAACAGCGGATCGGATATATTCCCGAATAAGCCGGATAAGTCGAAACTGAACGAAGACCCCGACACCTCGAACTTCTCGATACACTGCCACTGGTAATAGTTGTATGTCAAATCGCCCTTCGTACTCAATCGTCTCAGCCCCTCTATGAGCGGCACTTTTTTCACAGCGTCATACTCGACCAGGGGCACTTTTAAATCGAACCTCGTGATTTGTATCTTTCCCTCGTCCGCGGTTTTCTCGTTAGCGCCGCTACCCTCCTTCCAGTGGTATATCGCGTCGTTATCTTCGTTGCGTGTAAAAATTATTTGGAATCCTCCTCTGTACATCGGATATTTCAACGCGTCGAAAAACCCTAAACCGAGATGCGACAAGGGGCCGTAAGCTTCGAACTTGCCGACTCCTTTATCGAATTTAGATTTGAATCCGCTCGTGTGAAAAGTGCTCTCGCTCGATTTGCCGTATGTCGTCAGAGCTTTGATCGTACTCGTGATACCGACTTCGTCGACGAAGTCTATCAACTGACCGTGTTTTTTCAATTCGATTCTCTTAAATAAAAACGCCGGGAAATTATCGACCAACTTGATCGGGTCTGTCGCCTCGTACTTCGCGCCATTCGCTTTTTTCAACACTTCGCCTCGTATGTGATAATATATTTCCTTATCGTAAAAAACGTCTCCGCCGTCTAATCTGAACGTGATCATCTGATTGGGCGAATTGAAATTCAGATCGGACACCGGTTCGACGGTATGGAATTCGTACCGTTCTATCTTGTCGGACGCTTCCTCGTAATACTTCTCCATATCTATATATAGATTTTAAGTTTTCGGTTTCGAATAAAAAAATAAAAAACGCGATTCGAACTTAATGAAAAATATACTTTTAAAATTTTCGGACGAATATAATATTCATCTCCTACCGAACATGCGCATACGTTTCTTCCTATGCGACGCCAAACCCAATTTATCTACGCGAAACTTAACATCCGCGGTGTTAGTCAATTTACCACCTTCCTTTTCCTTCAACGCGGACAAACACCGACTTATCCGTTTAACACCTTCCGGCCGAGTGATCAGTTTTTCGATCTCGTTATTTATAAACTTGACGATCCCGATTTTTTCGTTATTAAAATTATTATTTCCCGCTTCCTCCTCGGCTTGTATAAACTTTATTCTCTCCGTCAACTCGTCGTAATCGCCTATATATTTATATTCCACGGCGTTGTTCGTATCCACGAGTAGACCGCTGCCGGACGAAGACGGCTTTTGTTTGAGTTCTTTCCATATGTCACTTATTAAATTCTTCCATTTCCAACCGCCGCTCGCCTTGGGTCTGGGTGAGGCGGGATCGTTGTTATGATGTAGAGCGTGTGTTTTGATTAAAATATCTTTATATTTTTCAAAGTCCTGAGAAGTGAACGCGCCTATACTTATGAGTCTCTCCTTCGGTGTCGTGCCGACCGCGGCTGTGGATTGCACACCGTGGATCTCCGCTCTGGTCAAGAGCGACCACAGTCCCTCGCTACCTACGTATCTGTCCATAGTTCTGTCCAGTATGATATCGTCGTTTTCGACGGATATGGTTTGCGATCCGATCGCGAGTTTGCTATTCGCGAAATCGTAATAAACGCCGAAACTCATATCGTTGCAGTTCGAGAGGTATTGCTTCGCGATATCACCAATTTTCTCGTTTTCGGTGAATTCGCGGATAGAACGATTCTGTAATTCCTGCGAAGTTTGCGGCGGTGATAAAACTGTAGACGCGTCGAATACGTCCGCGTCCTCGATTGGAGTTATCGTTTCGTCCGCTTTATCTACCGCGAGTGTTTTGTCCACTTTACCTACAGGTCTACCGGGTGTGCTCGACGTTCTAGGTCTGAACTGTCCGACAGTGGGGATGGGTCTTCTCAAAATGACGCGGGGTTTTTTCTCCGTCTTTAAAGTTTCCGTCTGTTCTTTTATAGCTTTAACTACGGGTTCGTGTCGCTTCTCCTGTTCGCGCACCTTTTCCACTTCCGCTCTTCTAGACGTGTCGAATTCGCTCTTTAATCGATCTTCCAATTTATCCAACCTCTTAGCCTCCGCGACGGTAATCGGTTTGTTTTCACGCGGAGGAGGAGGAGGCGCGATCAATCGTTCTTTCGGTTTAGCGTTTACTAACGACGTCGGGTGTGAACTGAAAAGCTTTCTCCTCTCCTCAGCTTCGCGTATCCGATTCTTCTTACTATCTTCGAGCCATTTTTCTTGTAACTTCTCGTTCTTTCTAGCCGTTCGCACGTCCGCATCGTCCGGCCACATCTTATCGGCCATCTTCTGTTTTTTCATCAGCGTGCCGATGATCTCCTTATCATCGCTTTTCCTCTTCATCGTATTATCTATATATATAGGTTTAGGGTCCGGAGTTTCGCTTTTCAAAAATAAAGAAAAAAAATAAATTTAAATAAAAATCCGAAAACGATGCGTACACGTCGTTTTTATAAAATATTATGTACACGAATCGTTTATTAAAAACGATGCGTACACGTGGTTTTTATAAAATAACGTATACGAATCGTTTATTAAAAACGATGCGTACACGTGGTTTTTATAAAATAACGTATACGAATCGTTTATTAAAAACGATGCATACACATAGATTATCGTTCGATAACATCGTCTAACTCGTCTTTTAACTTGAACATGTATTTTCCGTTGTGCGCTTTCTTAGCGGTGTTTATTGTCAAAAATCCGAACGGTTCGCTCCAACACTTTTGACACATCTTTTCGAATTCATCGATCGTCATGTCCGATCCTACGAAATCGTCGTAAATACGTTTCGTGTAGTGTTTGTTTTGTTTGAAGACGCATAGCAGGTTGACGTTGTTCCGTATCACTTGCATGTCGACTTTACCGTAGCTCTGACTGAGGTAGACGCAGGACAGTTTTTTATGTCTACCTCTGATGAAGTAGTCTTTTATCGCTTCTTGTTTTTCCATCAGACAGTCGTCGAACACCACGAGGGAGTTTTTCTCGCACTCGTCCAGCGGAGGTAAATCTTCGCAATTGTTAAAAAAGTATGCTATCTTCTTATTCAACTTGTTTTCAGCATCGATGTACTTTTCGCGTAATTCTACATAAGCCGGCTGCTCTATAGACTTACTGAACACGTATAAATTTCTAAACACGAGACCGCGCGGATTATAAATAAAATTCAACAACAAGTTCGTTTTTCCGCAGCCCGAGGAGCCTACTATCAGACAACGTAACGGTCGGGGTAGAAGGTTATCTTCGATCTTCTCTTCGTAATACGGGACGATATCCATCACTCTCTATGAGGAAAAAAATAACGCGCCGGTTAAGAAAAGAAATAAAATAAATTACGAGAAATAAGAATTTATTAGGATGGGAAAATGTTTACTATTTATTTTCTCAAATCTTTGAAGAATTCTTCTACTAATTCTATGAAATTATACGGCGTGATAACGACATTATTGCGCGATTTATAGGCTATATAGCGGCATCTCATGATATCTTTTACGCAGTTCAAAACGTTTATACTGTTCGGCACTTCCTCTTCGTAAAACGAGAGTGAATAACCTTCGCCGATTTTCTTTTTAAAAACCTTAGAAAAATACCGATCTTCGGTTCTCACGCAGTAGTATGTATAAATACGTCCTACATAAGAATATCGTTTAAAGACGGCGAAGACGTGTCTTAGGTTCGGGTTTCGCGGCATACAAGCTACTTTGGGTTTCATGTTTTCTATCGTATTGTTTAAACGACGATTTTCATTTTCCATACGATCGATCGATTCCATGAGCGTTACGATTTTATTTTTGAGTTTGTACTCGCCGTATTTACGGATGGAAGGCAAAACGTCTTCGAAGACCCAACGTTTGAAGTCGTTCGCCGACGGTAACCTCGATGAAAATATCAATTCGTATAATCCGGGCTCGGATATGTATACTTCTAAGCCTTTATTATGCGATAAGGGGTGGGACCCAAATCGGGGCCCACCTAAATCGGCCAGATTTCTCTTATAACGATCGTTAACGTGCGTCTGTAAGACCTTCTTCAGATTGGAATATCCCAATATTTCGGCCACATCTTTACCCTTAAACCACGAGTTATCGTCATCGTCGAAAATCACTGTGACCTTTTGATTTTTAAAAATGAATTTACTCGCGATATCGTCCTCCATCTCGTACTCCATGTCGTACTCGTCAGTGTCGGTCGCATCGGAGGAACGAGACGATGAAGAACTTTCGTCGTCGGAGGAACGAGACGATGAAGAACTTTCGTCGGAAATCTCATCACGCGTAATTCCCGTATCGATCGTAATATCGTTATTCATTTCGTACCTACTATAGAAAAACGACCGATCGAACGTCAACGTTTTATTACGATCGAAAAAATAAAAAAATAAAATCATATAGTTCGCGCGATCGGAAACGTATTTATTTCACCACAACATCACTTCCGACATCGTTTTTTTAACGAGGTTAATCAGGTCGAAATCGTCATCGTGAATTTTTATACATTTGCTTTTACGGTTATAATCGTATTTCACATCCTCTTTAACTATTTCTCTCAACACCTTTTTAGTTAAAATCTCATCGTCGATAGTTATGTATTCAATTTCAAAACATAGATCGTATCCACCCGATTCGTTGACGGCTTTGTCGAAAACACGTTTTTGCGTGTCTACGAATTTATATTCATTTTCACGATCCGTCCTCCTTAGAACACCGAACATTTGTTGGATCTGCGCGTTATTTATCAAAGTCTTGAACACTTTATTTTCCGATTCCAAACTAGTGACGCGGTACTGATGTTTCCTAAGCTTCGGTAAAAAGTTTCTCGAAAATCCAATCTTTAAATTCGTTCATCTCATTTTTTCTCGCTACCAGCAAACAACAAACGCCGGGGTCATCGATGTAAACGGTATTGGGTTGCACTTTTGTAGGGGATTTCGCGGTATCATATTGTTTTATCTCCGAATAGGTGGTTTTATACTTCTCATCGACATGATCGTTTACCGCTTTTCCCGGTCTGACATAACCCAATATTTCCGCAATGGTATTTGCGTGAAACCAAGGTTTTCTATCACCGTCGAATATAATGTAAATATCGTGATTTTCATACGTAAACTTGTTATTTTTTATATCAATCGTGTTAACCATTTTACCCCCACTAATATATAGAAATGTATCTCGTCGAGTCATGTTTTTTTTATGATCAATTTAAAAAATATATTTGATGATTGCGTTAAACGTTTTTTGTTTCAATTATAAATTAGTCCCAATTTGGGATGCGTTAATGAATTATTTATAACAGCCCTAAAAGAGGAAGTGTTGAGTCCTAAATTAGGATAGCTTGGTATTATAAATAACGGTCCTAAATTGGGATGTGTTAAGTCCTAAATTAGGATAAGTTGATATTATAAATAACGCTCCTAAATTAGGATGTGGGACCTCCTAAAACAGGGTGGGACACGATTTGTGTCCCAACCCTTTTCGAGCGATAAAAGCTCAGTAAGGCTTATATTACAAAACCACGGGTCTAAAAATAAACAATTACCTGTAGTTTTAAGGGGTCTATATTTTTAAGTGTTTTTTTTTCAAATAATCAAAACTCCGTCTTTTGCAGTTCCCTCTCGTAAAAACCGCCGATCACTTCTTCACCGTCTAGAGCCTCGATTTTGTACGTGACGGGATTGGTGTTTAAAACTTGCGCGATCACAAAAATTTCGCTAGTCCAGTTTTGTTTATATTTGTTTCTAAATACGACTTTACTCGCCGTTATACGGACTCTGTCTCCGACGTCGAATTTCGGTTTTTTACGCGGCACTTCACTTTCGAGCTCCTGATACATTTTCAACAGATCGGACTCGTTGCTCTTATTGACATCGGCCGGACGCATTTTTATCGTGCTGTGGTAATCGTGTTTGTTGTATTCGTCGGTGAGCTCTTGTAAGACGTCGTACCATTTGTGCGAGTTTCTCACTTTGAATTTGACTCTGAATTTATCGTTTAACGTCCTGTGGTATCTCTCGATTATCGCCGACTTTTCCTCGCTCTCCGTATGGTACATTTTTATTCCGTGTTTTTTGAGCATGTCGTTAAAAGGTTTATTTTTAAACTCGGTTCCCTTATCCGTGTGCAGCAGTTCGGGCGTAGTGTGACCGTCCTTTTTCGCTCTCTCTATTATCCTCTCAAAAGCGGCCGTCACTACCGCGCCGTCTTTTTTCTTCAACGGTTCGGACCAGACGAATTTGCTAAAACAGTCTATCACGTTTAAGATGTATTTGTACCAGTTGTTCTCTCTGGCGAATTGTTTCATGATGAGCAGATCCGCGGCCCACAGATTATCCAGACCTTTCATGATTATCCTGCGTTTTATAAATCTTTTCACTACCGGTTTGTGCAGTTCTTTAGCCTCCACCACTTCGAGCGGCTCTTTGATAAACGAGTTTTTAACGCCGCCGCAGACCGCGCAATCGGAACTCGCCAACCATCTTTTATTTTTCGTTTTCACAGTCTTCACGTTCTCCGAAGCCGTTTGCGTTTTACACGTGCGACAGTAAGAATTCATCTCTTATATTAATGAAATTAAATTTTCGTTCGATAGAAAAAAATATCAATCATTTGCCAAGTTTTAATTTTTTATATGAATTCAAAATATTAATTTTTATACATAGATAATGGGGAATCACAAGAGGAAAATAAATTTGACTAAAGGTCAACTGAATAAGCTGCGGATAGCTCATAAGAAGCTTAAACGCGCAGTGCTTACTTTAACAAAAGATCAATTAAAAAATGGCAATACCGAAGTGTCACTCGATGGTGATCAAAACAAACAAGTGGAAAAAGCGTTGAAAAACAATAGAGGGACACGGTTGATTTTTGATTATTCCCAGTTGAAGGAAATGATCGATGGAGGTCTTCTGAAGGAAGTTTTAGAACTGGCCGAAAACAATATTCCCTATTTTAAGAAATTCGCCTCACCTCTGATAAAGAATAAAGTGGCGCCTGTGTTGAAGAATGATTTCGTGCCGTGGTTGAAAAATCTAATAGACAATGAACTGGACGAATTGATTAATAAAGATAAAACCGGAGCCGGTCTGGTGAAACGTGTAAGCGGAAAATTGCATAAGACTCTTAAAGATATTAGAGAGGATAAAAAAAACTAGTTCCGCTGACCATGTCCGAACTGGAGACATGGGCCAACAAGTTGAAAATCAACAATTTCCGTGGTGTTTTTATGCGAGAGTGTTTACCCGACAAGCCGCGCAAAAACGAGTGTGGTATTATTAATCTAGGTGATCTGGAGTCGGGCGGCACGCATTGGACTTGTTATACGAAAAAAGGTAATTATGTCATATATTTCGATTCGTTCGGCGAGGCGCCTCCACCTTTAGAATTGGAGAAATATCTAAACATGACTAAAGGTATTTGTTATAACCACGCGAGATATCAAGATTACGAAGATCCCCCGATATGCGGTCATTTGTGTTTGGAGGTATTGCGGCGTTTTTCCAGAGGACAGGATTTCAATACGATAGAACGCGCTTTACAAAACGATAAATACACATTTTTGAGATGGTTCGAATAATTTTATTTTTTTCTCCCTCGCTCTTAATAAATAATCTTAACCGCAATTTAAAAAAGTATATATAGAGAAATGGTGTATTTCAGATTGACGGGTCAGAGTCCGCATTTGCAATTGAAGCTCGAAAACCCCATACACTTGAAAGAGGACGTGCGTTATTATCTAGCGCTCACGGGGTTTTCATTTCATAACTATTTTTATAACTTGAAAGAACCGGCTTCGATTACTTTTTTTAAGAGTGAGAAGGATCGTCCTACACTAACTTTTGATGCGGAGTTTTGGGATTTGAAAACTATGCAGAGAGAAATCAGGGAATTCATGAGGATCGGTAAGATCACACCGGCGATAGATGTGGAAAAGTTTAAGATTTTTCGAGACCCACAGTCTAAGATATGTATCAAATCTCCAGTTAAGTTCCATATGAACAACGAGCTACGACGGTTTCTAGGGTTTACAGAATTGAAAAAAGATGAAACCGCGTTCGAATTGATGTTCGAGTCGGAAACTATTTTATCAATTTACGAAGAAGAGAGTAAATTACAAATCAGACCGTTCGAGATGATCGAAGTGCATTGCGATTTAGTCGAACATTCGTATATCAATCACGCGGAGCATTGGCACAGACACGATAACTCCTCGTTGTTGTATCACTCGAGTCCGCGAGAACACAGGGATAAAATTTACGAAAAACCGTTTGTTTTAAATTACATGCCGCTCAAACCCGACACGCAGACGATAAGAGAAATCAACATTTATCTGACGGATGAAAACAAAGTTCCCCTGCGAAACGCTCTGGCCGATTATATTATTTATTTAAAACTAGTCGATGAGTCGGAATTAAATATGAATTAGTTTTCGTCAAAAGCGATGATTTATTACATCTTTTGAAACGCTCTCAATTTTTTATTCGACCGTGAAAATATATTTTTATATATAGACGGAAGAAAGATGGAAATGGAAAAGGATTATTATAAAGATATCCTCGACGAAGTGAACGGTAACGCTTTCGCGAAGATAAGCGATTTAGAAATCGGTAAAAAATATTTGGTCAATAGCATAGAGAGAATCCACTACGCTTACGGAGTAAGAGTTTTGGTTACATGCGATGATGTGCGGTTTCAACTACCCGAGAGTTGGAACGAGAGAATGAGTACGAAAAATATAAACGCGCTATTGAAATCGGAGCAACCGTTGTATGTGGTGTACCACGGAAAGATCCCGATGTCGAATGATATGTTTAAACACGATATCAAGTTCGTGAGAGAGTGAATATTCGTTTAATCGATTATACCCGTTATTATTATTTCGATCATACTCGTTATTTTTATTTTTTTTTCGTTCCTGAAAAATAATTTTCTAACTCCGAAAAAAGTTGTCAGGAAAAAATATTTGTTGACTATTGAAAATTTTCTAAGTCCCAAACTGTATTTATTGAAAAAATTTACAAAAATGGCTTTCAAAATTGATTTTTATGTATCGGGAGGGCGGAATACGGTAGAAACTTTAAAATCGATTAACGAAACGATTCGATAAATCGAAATCGACAATCAAATATCGAATTATTCAGTTTTTTATTCTCCCGAAGTATCAGGGCGGCAGAATCTAGTAGGAACCGGCGCGCTCGAGCCGAGCGAACGGCGCAACGGTGGTGGCGCGCGCGAGAAATAATGACGTGGCGATGACCTTGGACTTTGCGCTCGTGGCGCGCGCGAGAAATAATGACGTAGCGATGACCTTGGACTTTGCACTCGTGGCGCGCGCGAGAAATAATGACGTAGCGATGACCTTGGACTTTGCACTCATACGTCTCGTACGTCTCATACCCTCATAGCCTCATACCCTCATAGGAAGTGGGCTAGAACATATCATTCACTACTACTCCTATTCTATCACCCTACGTGTACGTAATGTTGGAACACCTCCGTATTTTTTTATATTTCGTGTCAACCTTAGACAAATCTCTGTCCGCACATCTCAATGCGACTACTTTAATCAGCCATATTTCCAAAACCTAAGTTTTTACGGTAACTTGGGTGGTATAATACAGAAGTTCTGGTCCTATTCTATCACCCTACGTGTACGTCATGTATCCACAATTCCGTATTTATTTTTTATATTTCGTGTCAAACTTAGACAAATCGTTGTCCGCACATCGCATAGCGACTAATTTAATCACCCATATTTCCAAAACCTAAGTTTTTACGGTAACTTGGGTGGTATAGTACTAAAGTTCTGGACCTATTCTATCTTCCTATGTGTACGTCATGTTGGCACACCTCCGTATTTTTTTTATATTTCGTGTCAAACTTCGACAAATCGTTGTCCGCACATCGCATAGCGACTAATTTAATCACCCATATTTCCAAAACCTAAGTTTTAACGGTAACTTGGGTGGTATAATACAGAAGTTCTGGTCCTATTCTATCACCCTATGTGTAAGTCATGTATCCACAATTCCGTATTTATTTTTATATTTCATGTCAAACTTAGACAAATCGCTGTCCGCACATCTCAATGCGACTACTTTAATCAGCTATATTTCCAAAACCTAAGTTTTTACGGTAACTTGGGTGGTATAATACAGAAGTTCTGGTCCTATTCTATCACCCTACGTGTACGTAATGTTGGCACACCTCCGTATTTATTATTATATTTCATGTCATACTTCGACAAATCGTTGTCCGCACATCGCATAGCGACTAATTTAATCACCCATATTTCCAAAACCTAAGTTTTTACGGTAACTTGGGTGGTATAATACAGAAGTTCTGGTCCTATTCTATCACCCTACGTGTACGTCATGTATCCACAATTCCGTATTTATTTTTTATATTTCGTGTCAAACTTAGACAAATCGTTGTCCGCACATCGCATAGCGACTAATTTAATCACCCATATTTCCAAAACCTAAGTTTTTACGGTAACTTGGGTGGTATAGTACTAAGGTTCTGGACCTATTCTATCATCCTATGTGTACGTCATGTTGGCACACCTCCGTATTTTTTTTATATTTCGTGTCATACTTAGACAAATCGTTGTCCGCACATCGCATAGCGACTAATTTAATCACCCATATTTCCAAAACCTAAGTTTTTAAAGTAACTTGGGTGGTATAGTACTAAAGTTCTGGTCCTATTCTTTCATCCTACGTGTACGTCATGCTTACATACTGCCGTATTTATTTTATATTTTATGTCAAACTTAGGTGGATCGCTGTCCACACATCCAAAGCGACTATTTTAATCACCCGTATTTCCAAAACCTAAGTTTTACGGTAACTTGGGTGGTATAATACAGAAGTTCTGGTCCTATTCTATCACCCTATATGTACGTAATGTTGGCACACCTCCGTATTTATTATTATATTTCATGTCATACTTAGACAAATCGTTGTCTGCACATCGCATAGCGACTAATTTAATCACCCATATATCCAAAACCTAAGATTTTAAGGTAACTTGGGTGGTAAAGTACAGAAGTTCTGGTCCTATTCTATCACCCTATGTGTACGTCATGTATCCACAATTCCGTATTTATTTTTATATTTCATGTCAAACTTAGACAAATCGTTGTCCGCACATCGCATAGCGACTAATTTAATCACCCATATTTCCAAAACCTAAGTTTTTACGGTAACTTGGGTGGTATAGTACTAAAGTTCTGGACCTATTCTATCATCCTATGTGTACGTCATGTTGGCACACCTCCGTATTTTTTTTATATTTCGTGTCAAACTTCGACAAATCGTTGTCCGCACATCGCATAGCGACTAATTTAATCACCCATATTTCGAAAACCTAAGTTTTAACGGTAACTTGGGTGGTATAATACAGAAGTTCTGGTCCTATTCTATCACCCTATGTGTACGTCATGTATCCACAATTCCGTATTTATTTTTATATTTCATGTCAAACTTAGACAAATCGCTGTCCGCACATCTCAATGCGACTACTTTAATCAGCCATATTTCCAAAACCTAAGTTTTTACGGTAACTTGGGTGGTATAATACAGAAGTTCTGGTCCTATTTCATCACCCTACGTGTACGTCATGCTGACACACTGCCGTATTTATTTTATATTTTATGTCAAACTTAGGTGGATCACTGTCCACACATCCAAAGCGACTATTTTAATCACCCGTATTTCCAAAACCTAGGTTTTTAAGATAACTTGGGTGGTATAGTACTAAAGTTCTGGACCTATTCTATCATCCTATGTGTACGTCATGTTGGCACACCTCCGTATTTTTTTATATTTCGTGTCAAACTTCGACAAATCTCTGTCCGCACATCTCATTGCGACTATTTAATCAGCCATATTTCCAAAACCTAAGTTTTACGGTAACTTGGGTGGTATAATACAGAAGTTCTGGTCCTATTCTATCACCCTATATGTACGTAATGTTGGCACACCTCCGTATTTATTATTATATTTCATGTCATACTTAGACAAATCGTTGTCTGCACATCGCATAGCGACTAATTTAATCACCCATATATCCAAAACCTAAGATTTTAAGGTAACTTGGGTGGTAAAGTACAGAAGTTCTGGTCCTATTCTATCACCCTATGTGTACGTCATGTATCCACAATTCCGTATTTATTTTTATATTTCATGTCAAACTTAGACAAATCGTTGTCCGCACATCGCATAGCGACTAATTTAATCACCCATATTTCCAAAACCGAAGTTTTTACGGTAACTTGGGTGGTATAGTACTAAAGTTCTGGACCTATTCTATCATCCTATGTGTACGTCATGTTGGCACACCTCCGTATTTTTTTTATATTTCGTGTCAAACTTCGACAAATCGTTGTCCGCACATCGCATAGCGACTAATTTAATCACCCATATTTCGAAAACCTAAGTTTTAACGGTAACTTGGGTGGTATAATACAGAAGTTCTGGTCCTATTCTATCACCCTATGTGTACGTCATGTATCCACAATTCCGTATTAATTTTTATATTTCATGTCAAACTTAGACAAATCGCTGTCCGCACATCTCAATGCGACTACTTTAATCAGCTATATTTCCAAAACCTAAGTTTTTACGGTAACTTGGGTGGTATAATACTAAAATTCAGGACCTATTCTATCATCCTATGTGTACGTCATGTTGGCACACTTCCGTATTTATTTTATTTTTCATGTCACACTTTGACAAATCGCTGTCCGCACATCTCAATGCGACTACTTTAATCAGCCATATTTCCAAAACCTAAGTTTTTACGGTAACTTGGGTGGTATAGTACTAAAGTTCTGGTCCTATTCTTTCATCCTATGTGTACGTCATGTTGGCACACTTCCGTATTTATTTTATTTTCATGTCATACTTTGACAAATCGCTGTCCGCACATCTCAATGCGACTACTTTAATCAGCCATATTTCCAAAACCTAAGTTTTTACGGTAACTTGGGTGGTATAATACAGAAGTTCTGGTCCTATTCTATCACCCTACGTGTACGTCATGTATCCACAATTCCGTATTTATTTTTATATTTCGTGTCAATTTTCGACAAATCTCTGTCCGCACATCTCAATGCGACTAATTTAATCACCCATATTTCCAAAACCTAAGTTTTTAAGGTAACTTGGGTGGTATAATACTAAATTTCAGGACCTGTTCTATCACCCTACGTGTACGTAATGTTGGCACACTTCCGTATTTATTTTATTTTTCATGTCATACTTTGACAAATCGCTGTCCGCACATCTCAATGCGACTACTTTAATCACCTATATTTCCAAAACCTAAGTTTTTACGGTAACTTGGGTGGTATAATACAGAAGTTCTGGTCCTATTCTATCACCCTATGTGTACGTCATGTATCCAAAATTCCGTATTTATTTTTATTTTTCATGTCATACTTTGACAAATCGTTGTCCGCACATCGCATAGCGACTAATTTAATCACCCATATTTCCAAAACCTAAGTTTTTACGGTAACTTGGGTCGTATAGTACTAAAGTTCTGGACCTATTCTATCATCCTATGTGTACGTCATGTTGGCACACTTCCGTATTTTTTTATTTTTCATGTCATACTTTGACAAATCGCTGTCCGCACATCTCAATGCGACTACTTTAATCACCCATATTTCCAAAACCTAAGTTTTTAAGGTAACTTGGATGGTATAATACTAAATTTCAGGACCTATTCTATCATCCTATGTGTACGTCATGTTGGCACACTTCCGTATTTATTTTATTTTTCATGTCATACTTTGGCAAATCGCTGTCCGCACATCTCAATGCGACTACTTTAATCAGCCATATTTCCAAAACCTAAGTTTTTACGGTAACTTGGGTGGTATAATACAGAAGTTCTGGTCCTATTCTATCACCCTACGTGTACGTCATGTATCCACAATTCCGTATTTATTTTTATATTTCGTATCAAACTTCGACAAATCTCTGTCCGCACATCTCAATGCGACTTATTTAATCACCCATATTTCCAAAACCTAAGTTTTTACGGTAACTTGGGTGGTATAATACAGAAGTTCTGGTCCTATTCTATCACCCTACGTGTACGTAATGTTGGAACACCTCCGTATTTTTTTATATTTCGTGTCAACCTTAGACAAATCTCTGTCCGCACATCTCAATGCGACTACTTTAATCAGCCATATTTCCAAAACCTAAGTTTTTACGGTAACTTGGGTGGTATAATACAGAAGTTCTGGTCCTATTCTATCACCCTACGTGTACGTCATGTATCCACAATTCCGTATTTATTTTTTATATTTCGTGTCAAACTTAGACAAATCGTTGTCCGCACATCGCATAGCGACTAATTTAATCACCCATATTTCCAAAACCTAAGTTTTTACGGTAACTTGGGTGGTATAGTACTAAAGTTCTGGACCTATTCTATCTTCCTATGTGTACGTCATGTTGGCACACCTCCGTATTTTTTTTATATTTCGTGTCATACTTAGACAAATCGTTGTCCGCACATCGCATAGCGACTAATTTAATCACCCATATTTCCAAAACCTAAGTTTTTAAGGTAACTTGGGTGGTATAGTACTAACGTTCTGGTCCTATTCTTTCATCCTACGTGTACGTCATGCTGACACACTGCCGTATTTATTTTATATTTTATGTCAAACTTAGGTGAATCGCTGTCCACACATCCAAAGCGACTATTTTAATCACCCGTATTTCCAAAACCTAAGTTTTGACAGTAACCTGAGTGGTATAATAATATAGTTCTAATCCTATTCTATCACCCAATGTGTACGTCATGTATCCAAAATTCCGTATTTATTTTTATATTTCATGTCAAACTTAGACAAATCGTTGTCCGCACATCGCATAGCGACTAATTTAATCACCCATATTTCCAAAACCTAAGTTTTTACGGTAACTTGAATGGTATAATGCAGAAGTTCTGGTCCTATTCTATCACCCTATGAGTACGTCATGTATCCACAATTCCGTATTTATTTTTATATTTCATGTCAAACTTAGACAAATCGTTGTCCGCACATCGCATAGCGACTAATTTAATCACCCATATTTCCAAAACCTAAGTTTTTAAGGTAACTTGGGTGGTATAGTACTAAAGTTCTGGACCTATTCTATCATCCTATGTGTACGTCATGTTGGCACACCTCCGTATTTTTTTTATATTTCGTGTCAAACTTCGACAAATCTCTGTCCGCACATATCAATGCGACTACTTTAATCAGCCATATTTCCAAAACCTAAGTTTTTACGGTAACTTGGGTGGTATAATACAGAAGTTCTGGTCCTATTCTATCACCCTATATGTACGTAATGTTGGCACATCTCCGTATTTTTTTTATATATCGTGTCATACTTAGACAAATCGTTGTCCGCACATCGCATAGCGACTAATTTAATCACCCATATTTCCAAAACCTAAGTTTTTAAGGTAACTTGGGTGGTATAGTACTAAAGTTCTGGACCTATTCTATCATCCTATGTGTACGTCATGTTGGCACACCTCCGTATTTTTTTTATATTTCGTGTCAAACTTCGACAAATCTCTGTCCGCACATCTCAATGCGACTACTTAAATCAGCCACATTTCCAAAACCTAAGTTTTTACGGTAACTTGGGTGGTATAATACAGAGGTTCTGGTCCTATTCTATCACCCTATAAGTACGTTATGTTGGCACACCTCCGTATTTATTATTATATTTCATGTCATACTTAGACAAATCGTTGTCCGCACATCTCAATGCGACTACTTTAATCACCCATATTTCCAAAACCTAAGTTTTTAAGGTAACTTGGATGGTATAATACTAAATTTCAGGACCTATTCTATCATCCTATGTGTACGTCATGTTGGCACTCTTCCGTATTTATTTTATTTTTCATGTCATACTTTGGCAAATCGCTGTCCGCACATCTCAATGCGACTACTTTAATCAGCCATATTTCCAAAACCTAAGTTTTTACGGTAACTTGGGTGGTATAATACAGAAGTTCTGGTCCTATTCTATCACCCTACGTGTACGTCATGTATCCACAATTCCGTATTTATTTTTATATTTCGTATCAAACTTCGACAAATCTCTGTCCGCACATCTCAATGCGACTTATTTAATCACCCATATTTCCAAAACCTAAGTTTTTACGGTAACTTGGGTGGTATAATACAGAAGTTCTGGTCCTATTCTATCACCCTACGTGTACGTAATGTTGGAACGCCTCCGTATTTTTTTATATTTCGTGTCAACCTTAGACAAATCTCTGTCCGCACATCTCAATGCGACTACTTTAATCAGCCATATTTCCAAAACCTAAGTTTTTACGGTAACTTGGGTGGTATAAAACAGAAGTTCTGGTCCTATTCTATCACCCTACGTTTACGTCATGTATCCACAATTCCGTATTTATTTTTTATATTTCGTGTCAAACTTAGACAAATCGTTGTCCGCACATCGCATAGCGACTAATTTAATCACCCATATTTCGAAAACCTAAGTTTTTACGGTAACTTGGGTGGTATAGTACTAAAGTTCTGGACCTATTCTATCTTCCTATGTGTACGTCATGTTGGCACACCTCCGTATTTTTTTTAATATTTCGTGTCATACTTAGACAAATCGTTGTCCGCACATCGCATAGCGACTAATTTAATCACCCATATTTCCAAAACCTAAGTTTTTAAGGTAACTTGGGTGGTATAGTACTAACGTTCTGGTCCTATTCTTTCATCCTACGTGTACGTCATGCTGACACACTGCCGTATTTATTTTATATTTTATGTCAAACTTAGGTGGATCGCTGTCCACACATCCAAAGCGACTATTTTAATCACCCGTATTTCCAAAACCTAAGTTTTGACAGTAACCTGAGTGGTATAATAATATAGTTCTAATCCTATTCTATCACCCAATGTGTACGTCATGTACCCAAAATTCCGTATTTATTTTTATATTTCATGTCAAACTTAGACAAATCGTTGTCCGCACATCGCATAGCGACTAATTTAATCACCCATATTTCCAAAACCTAAGTTTTTACGGTAACTTGAATGGTATAATGCAGAAGTTCTGGTCCTATTCTATCACCCTATGAGTACGTCATGTATCCACAATTCCGTATTTATTTTTATATTTCATGTCAAACTTAGACAAATCGTTGTCCGCACATCGCATAGCGACTAATTTAATCACCCATATTTCCAAAACCTAAGTTTTTAAGGTAACTTGGGTGGTATAGTACTAAAGTTCTGGACCTATTCTATCATCCTATGTGTACGTCATGTTGGCACACCTCCGTATTTTTTTTATATTTCGTGTCAAACTTCGACAAATCTCTGTCCGCATATATCAATGCGACTACTTTAATCAGCCATATTTCCAAAACCTAAGTTTTTACGGTAACTTGGGTGGTATAATACAGAAGTTCTGGTCCTATTCTATCACCCTATATGTACGTAATGTTGGCACATCTCCGTATTTTTTTTATATATCGTGTCATACTTAGACAAATCGTTGTCCGCACGTCGCATAGCGACTAATTTAATCACCCATATTTCCAAAACCTAAGTTTTTAAGGTAACTTGGGTGGTATAGTACTAAAGTTCTGGTCCTATTCTTTCATCATACGTGTACGTCATGCTGACACACTGCCGTATTTATTTTATATTTCATGTCATACTTTGACAAATCGCTGTCCGCACATCTCAATGCGACTACTTTAATCAGCCATATTTCCAAAACCTAAGTTTTTACGGTAACTTGGGTGGTATAATACAGAAGTTCTGGTCCTATTTCATCACCCTACGTGTACGTCATGCTGACACACTGCCGTATTTATTTTATATTTTATGTCAAACTTAGGTGGATCACTGTCCACACATCCAAAGCGACTATTTTAATCACCCGTATTACCAAAACCTACGTTTTTAAGGTAACTTGGGTGGTATAGTACTAAAGTTCTGGACCTATTCTATCATCCTATGTGTACGTCATGTTGGCACATCTCCGTATTTTTTTATATTTCGTGTCAAACTTCGACAAATCTCTGTCCGCACATCTCAATGCGACTACTTTAATCAGCCACATTTACAAAACCTAAGTTTTTACGGTAACTTGGGTGGTATAATACAGAAGTTCTGGTCCTATTCTATCACCCTATAAGTACGTTATGTTGGCACACCTCCGTATTTATTATTATATTTCATGTCATACTTAGACAAATCGTTGTCCGCACATCGCATAGCGACTACTTTAATCAGCCATATTTCCAAAACCTAAGTTTTTACGGTAACTTGGGTGGTATAATACAGAAGTTCTGGTCCTATTCTATCACCCTACGTGTACGTAATGTTGGCACACCTCCGTATTTATTATTATATTTCATGTCATACTTAGACAAATCGTTGTCCGCACATCGCATAGCGACGAATTTAATCACCCATATTTCCAAAACCTAAGTTTTTACGGTAACTTGGGTGGTATAATACAGAAGTTCTGGTCCTATTCTATCACCCTATATGTACGTAATGTTGGCACACCTCCGTATTTATTATTATATTTCATGTCATACTTAGAAAAATCGTTGTCCGCACATCGCATAGCGACTAATTTAATCATCCATATTTCCAAAACCTAAGTTTTTAAGGTAACTTGGTTGGTATAGTACTAAAGTTCTGGACCTATTCTATCATCCTACGTGTACCTCATGTTGGCACACCTCCGTATTTTTTTTATATTTCGTGTCAAACTTAGACAAATCGTTGTCCGCACATCGCATAGCGACTAATTTAATCACCCATATTTCCAAAACCTAAGTTTTTACGGTAACTTGGGTGGTATAGTACTAAAGTTCTGGAACCTATTCTATCATCCTATGTGTACGTCATGTTGGCACACCTCCGTATTTTTTTTTATATTTCGTGTCATACTTAGACAAATCGTTGTCCGCACATCGCATAGCGACTAATTTTATCACCCATATTTCCAAAACCTAAGTTTTTACGGTAACTTGGGTGGTATAATACTAAATTTCAGGACCTATTCTATCATCCTATGTGTACGTCATGTTGGCACACTTCCGTATTTATTTTATTTTTCATGTCATACTTTGACAAATCGCTGTCCGCACATCTCAATGCGACTACTTTAATCAGCCATATTTCCAAAACCTAAGTTTTTACGGTAACTTGGGTGGTATAATACAGAAGTTCTGGTCCTATTCTATCACCCTACGTGTACGTAATGTTGGCACACCTCCGTATTTATTATTATATTTCATGTCATACTTAGACAAATCTTTGTCCGCACATCGCATAGCGACTAATTTAATCACCCATATATCCAAAACCTAAGTTTTTACGGTAACTTGGGTGGTATAGTACTAAAGTTCTGGTCCTATTCTATCACCCTATGTGTACGTCATGTATCCACAATTCCGGATTTATTTTTATATTTCATGTCAAACTTAGACAAATCGTTGTCCGCACATCGCATAGCGACTAATTTAATCACCCATATTTCCAAAACCTAAGTTTTTACGGTAACTTGGGTGGTATAATACAGAAGTTCTGGTCCTATTCTATCACCCTATATGTACGTAATGTTGGCACACATCCTTATTTATTATTATATTTCATGTCATACTTAGACAAATCGTTGTCCGCACATCGCATAGCGACTAATTTAATCATCCATATTTCCAAAACCTAAGTTTTTAAGGTAACTTGGGTGGTATAGTACTAAAGTTCTGGTCCTATTTTTTCATCCTACGTGTACGTCATGTATCCACAATTCAGTATTTATTTTTATATTTCATGTTAAACTTAGACAAATCGTTGTCCGCACATCGCATAGCGACTAATTTAATCACCCATATATCCAAAACCTAAGTTTTTACGGTAACTTGGGTGGTATAGTACTAAAGTTCTGGTCCTATTCTATCACCCTAGGTGTACGTCATGTATCCACAATTCCGTATTTATTTTTATATTTCATGTCAAACTTCGACAAATCGTTGTCCGCACATCGCATAGCGACTAATTTAATCACCCATATTTCCAAAACCTAGGTTTTTACGGTAACTTGGGTGGTATAATACATAAGTTCTGGTCCTATTCTATCACCCTATGTGTACGTCATGTATCCACAATTCCGTATTTATTTTTATATTTCATGTCAAACTTAGACAAATCGCTGTCCGAACATCTCAATGCGACTAATTTAATCACCCATATTTCCAAAACCTAAGTTTTTACGGTAACTTGGGTGGTATAATACAGAAGTTCTGGTCCTATTCTATCACCCTACGTGTACGTAATGTTGGCACACCTCCGTATTTATTATTATATTTCATGTCATACTTAGACAAATCTTTGTCCGCACATCGCATAGCGACTATTTTAATCACCCGTATTTCCAAAACCTAAGTTTTGACAGTAACCTGAGTGGTATAATAATATAGTTCTAATCCTATTCTATCACCCAATGTGTACGTCATGTATCCAAAATTCCGTATTTATTTTTATATTTCATGTCAAACTTAGACAAATCGTTGTCCGCACATCGCATAGCGACTAATTTAATCACCCATATTTCCAAAACCTAAGTTTTTACGGTAACTTGAATGGTATAATGCAGAAGTTCTGGTCCTATTCTATCACCCTATGAGTACGTCATGTATCCACAATTCCGTATTTATTTTTATATTTCATGTCAAACTTAGACAAATCGTTGTCCGCACATCGCATAGCGACTAATTTAATCACCCATATTTCCAAAACCTAAGTTTTTAAGGTAACTTGGGTGGTATAGTACTAAAGTTCTGGACCTATTCTATCATCCTATGTGTACGTCATGTTGGCACACCTCCGTATTTTTTTTATATTTCGTATCAAACTTCGACAAATCTCTGTCCGCACATATCAATGCGACTACTTTAATCAGCCATATTTCCAAAACCTAAGTTTTTACGGTAACTTGGGTGGTATAATACAGAAGTTCTGGTTCTATTCTATCACCCTATATGTACGTAATGTTGGCACATCTCCGTATTTTTTTTTTATATCGTGTCATACTTAGACAAATCGTTGTCCGCACGTCGCATAGCGACTAATTTAATCACCCATATTTCCAAAACCTAAGTTTTTAAGGTAACTTGGGTGGTATAGTACTAAAGTTCTGGTCCTATTCTTTCATCATACGTGTACGTCATGCTGACACACTGCCGTATTTATTTTATATTTCATGTCATACTTTGACAAATCGCTGTCCGCACATCTCAATGCGACTACTTTAATCAGCCATATTTCCAAAACCTAAGTTTTTACGGTAACTTGGGTGGTATAATACAGAGGTTCTGGTCCTATTTCATCACCCTACGTGTACGTCATGCTGACACACTGCCGTATTTATTTTATATTTTATGTCAAACTTAGGTGGATCACTGTCCACACATCTAAAGCGACTATTTTAATCACCCGTATTTCCAAAACCTACATTTTAAGGTAACTTGGGTGGTATAGTACTAAAGTTCTGGACCTATTCTATCATCCTATGTGTACGTCATGTTGGCACACCTCCGTATTTTTTTATATTTCGTGTCAAACTTGACAAATCTCTGTCCGCACATCTCAATGCGACTACTTTAATCAGCCACATTTCCAAAACCTAAGTTTTTACGGTAACTTGGGTGGTATAATACAGAAGTTCTGGTCCTATTCTATCACCCTATAAGTACGTTATGTTGGCACACCTCCGTATTTATTATTATATTTCATGTCATACTTAGACAAATCGTTGTCCGCACATCGCATAGCGACTACTTTAATCAGCCATATTTCCAAAACCTAAGTTTTTACGGTAACTTGGGTGGTATAATACAGAGGTTCTGGTCCTATTCTATCACCCTACGTGTACGTAATGTTGGCACACCTCCGTATTTATTATTATATTTCATGTCATACTTAGACAAATCGTTGTCCGCACATCGCATAGCGACGAATTTAATCACCCATATTTCCAAAACCTAAGTTTTTACGGTAACTTGGGTGGTATAATACAGAAGTTCTGGTCCTATTCTATCACCCTATATGTACGTAATGTTGGCACACCTCCGTATTTATTATTATATTTCATGTCATACTTAGACAAATCGTTGTCCGCACATCGCATAGCGACTAATTTAATCATCCATATTTCCAAAACCTAAGTTTTTAAGGTAACTTGGGTGGTATAGTACTAAAGTTCTGGACCTATTCTATCATCCTACGTGTACCTCATGTTGGCACACCTCCGTATTTTTTTTATATTTCGTGTCAAACTTAGACAAATCGTTGTCCGCACATCGCATAGCGACTAATTTAATCACCCATATTTCCAAAACCTAAGTTTTTACGGTAACTTGGGTGGTATAATACAGAAGTTCTGGTCCTATTCTATCACCCTACGTGTACGTCATGTATCCACAATTCCGTATTTATTTTTTATATTTCGTGTCAAACTTAGACAAATCGTTGTCCGCACATCGCATAGCGACTAATTTAATCACCCATATTTCCAAAACCTAAGTTTTTACGGTAACTTGGGTGGTATAGTACTAAAGTTCTGGAACCTATTCTATCATCCAATGTGTACGTCATGTTGGCACACCTCCGTATTTTTTTTTATATTTCGTGTCATACTTAGACAAATCGTTGTCCGCACATCGCATAGCGACTAATTTTATCACCCATATTTCCAAAACCTAAGTTTTTACGGTAACTTGGGTGGTATAATACTAAATTTCAGGACCTATTCTATCATCCCATGTGTACGTCATGTTGGCACACTTCCGTATTTATTTTATTTTTCATGTCATACTTTGACAATTCGCTGTCCGCACATCTCAATGCGACTACTTTAATCAGCCATATTTCCAAAACCTAAGTTTTTACGGTAACTTGGGTGGTATAATACAGAAGTTCTGGTCCTATTCTATCACCCTACGTGTACGTAATGTTGGCACACCTCCGTATTTATTATTATATTTCATGTCATACTTAGACAAATCGTTGTCCGCACATCGCATAGCGACTAATTTAATCACCCATATATCCAAAACCTAAGTTTTTACGGTAACTTGGGTGGTATAGTACTAAAGTTCTGGTCCTATTCTATCACCCTATGTGTACGTCATGTATCCACAATTCCGTATTTATTTTTATATTTCATGTCAAACTTAGACAAATCGTTGTCCGCACATCGCATAGCGACTAATTTAATCACCCATATTTCCAAAACCTAAGTTTTTACGGTAACTTGGGTGGTATAATACAGAAGTTCTGGTCCTATTCTATCGCCCTATATGTACGTAATGTTGGCACACGTCCTTATTTATTATTATATTTCATGTCATACTTAGACAAATCGTTGTCCGCATATCGCATAGCGACTAATTTAATCATCCATATTTCCAAAACCTAAGTTTTTAAGGTAACTTGGGTGGTATAGTACTAAAGTTCTGGTCCTATTTTTTCATCCTACGTGTACGTCATGTATCCACAAGTCAGTATTTATTTTTATATTTCATGTTAAACTTAGACAAATCGTTGTCCGCACATCGCATAGCGACTAATTTAATCACCCATATATCCAAAACCTAAGTTTTTACGGTAACTTAGGTGGTATAGTACTAAAGTTCTGGTCCTATTCTATCACCCTATGTGTACGTCATGTATCCACAATTCCGTATTTATTTTTATATTTCATGTCAAACTTCGACAAATCGTTGTCCGCACATCGCATAGCGACTAATTTAATCACCCATATTTCCAAAACCTAGGTTTTTACGGTAACTTGGGTGGTATAATACATAAGTTCTGGTCCTATTCTATCACCCTATGTGTACGTCATGTATCCACAATTCCGTATTTATTTTTATATTTCATGTAAAACTTAGACAAATCGCTGTCAGCACATCTCAATGCGACTAATTTAATCACCCATATTTCCAAAACCTAAGTTTTTACGGTAACTTGGGTGGTATAATACAGAAGTTCTGGTCCTATTTCATCACCCTACGTGTACGTCATGCTGACACACTGCCGTATTTATTTTATATTTTATGTCAAACTTAGGTGGATCACTGTCTACACATTCAAAGCGACTATTTTAATCACCCGTATTTCCAAAACCTAAGTTTTTAAGGTAACTTGGGTGGTATAGTACTAAAGTTCTGGACCTATTATATCATCCTATGTGTACGTCATGTTGGCACACCTCCGTATTTTTTTATATTTCGTGTCAAACTTCGACAAATCTCTGTCCGCACATCTCAATGCGACTACTTTAATCAGCCATATTTCCAAAACCTAAGTTTTTATGGTAACTTGGGTGGTATAATACAGAAGTTCTGGTCCTATTCTATCACCCTACGTGTACGTAATGTTGGCACACCTCCGTATTTATTATTATATTTCATGTCATACTTAGACAAATCGTTGTCCGCACATCGCATAGCGACTAATTTAATCACCCATATTTCCAAAACCTACGTTTTTAAGGTAACTTGGGTGGTATAGTGCTAAAGTTCTGGTCCTATTCTTTCATCCTACGTGTACGTCATGCTGACACACTGCCGTATTTATTTTATATTTTATGTCAAACTTGGGTGGATCGCTGTCCACACATCCAAAGCGACTATTTTAATCACCCGTATTTCCAAAACCTAAGTTTTGACGGTAACCTGAGTGGTATAATAATATAGTTCTAATCCTATTCTATCACCCAATGTGTACGTCATGTATCCAAAATTCCGTATTTATTTTTATATTTCATGTCAAACTTAGACAAATCGTTGTCCGCACATCGCATAGCGACTAATTTAATCACCCATATTTCCAAAACCTAAGTTTTTAAGGTAACTTGGGTGGTATAGTACTAAAGTTCTGGACCTATTCTATCATCCTATGTGTACGTCATGTTGGCACACCTCCGTATTTTTTTATATTTCGTGTCAAAATTCGACAAATCTCTGTCCGCACATCTCAATGCGACTACTTTAATCAGCCATATTTCCAAAACCTAAGTTTTTACGGTAACTTGGGTGGTATAATACAGAAGTTCTGGTCCTATTCTATCACCATACGTGTACGTAATGTTGGCACACCTCCGTATTTATTATTATATTTCATGTCATACTTAGACAAATCGTTGTCCGCACATCGCATAGCGACTAATTTAATCACCCATATTTCCAAAACCTAAGTTTTTAAGGTAACTTGGGTGGTATAGTACTAAAGTTCTGGTCCTATTCTTTCATCCTACGTGTACGTCATGCTGACACACTGCCGTATTTATTTTATATTTCATGTCATACTTTGACAAATCGCTGTCCGCACATCTCAATGCGACTACTTTAATCAGCCATATTTCCTAAACCTAAGTTTTTACGGTAACTTGGGTGCAATAATACAGAAGTTCTGGTCCTATTTCATCACCCTACGTGTACGTCATGCTGACACACTGCCGTATTTATTTTATATTTTATGTCAAACTTAGGTGGATCATTGTCCACACATCCAAAGCGACTATTTAAATCACCCGTATTTCCAAAACCTAAGTTTTTAAGGTAACTTGGGTGGTATAGTACTAAAGTTCTGGACCTATTCTATCATCCTATGTGTACGTCATGTTGGCACACCTCCGTATTTTTTTTATATTTCGTGTCATACTTCGACAAATCTCTGTCCGCACATCGCATAGCGACTAATTCTATCACCCATATTTCCAAAACCTAAGTTTTTACGGTAACTTGGGTGGTATAATACTAAATTTCAGGACCTATTCTATCATCCTATGTGTACGTCATGTTGGCACACTTCCGTATTTATTTTATTTTTCATGTCATACTTTGACAATTCGCTGTCCGCACATCTCAATGCGACTACTTTAATCAGCCATATTTCCAAAACCTAAGTTTTTACGGTAACTTGGGTGGTATAATACAGAAGTTCTGGTCCTATTCTATCACCCTACGTGTACGTAATGTTGGCACACCTCCGTATTTATTATTATATTTCATGTCATACTTAGACAAATCGTTGTCCGCACATCGCATAGCGACTAATATAATCACCCATATATCCAAAACCTAAGTTTTTACGGTAACTTGGGTGGTATAGTACTAAAGTTCTGGTCCTATTCTATCACCCTATGTGTACGTCATGTATCAACAATTCCGTATTTATTTTTATATTTCATGTCAAACTTAGACAAATCGTTGTCCGCACATCGCATAGCGACTAATTTAATCACCCATATTTCCAAAACCTAAGTTTTTACGGTAACTTGGGTGGTATAATACAGAAGTTCTGGTCCTATTCTATCGCCCTATATGTACGTAATGTTAGGACACCTCCTTATTTATTATTATATTTCATGTCATACTTAGACAAATCGTTGTCCGCACATCGCATAGCGACTAATTTAATCATCCATATTTCCAAAACCTAAGTTTTTAAGGTAACTTGGGTGGTATAGTACTAAAGTTCTGGTCCTATTTTTTCATCCTACGTGTACGTCATGTATCCACAAGTCAGTATTTATTTTTATATTTCATGTTAAACTTAGACAAATCGTTGTCCGCACATCGCATAGCGACTAATTTAATCACCCATATATCCAAAACCTAAGTTTTTACGGTAACTTAGGTGGTATAGTACTAAAGTTCTGGTCCTATTCTATCACCCTATGTGTACGTCATGTATCCACAATTCCGTATTTATTTTTATATTTCATGTCAAACTTCGACAAATCGTTGTCCGCACATCGCATAGCGACTAATTTAATCACCCATATTTCCAAAACCTAGGTTTTTACGGTAACTTGGGTGGTATAATACATAAGTTCTGGTCCTATTCTATCACCCTATGTGTACGTCATGTATCCACAATTCCGTATTTATTTTTATATTTCATGTAAAACTTAGACAAATCGCTGTCCGCACATCTCAATGCGACTAATTTAATCACCCATATTTCCAAAACCTAAGTTTTTACGGTAACTTGGGTGGTATAATACAGAAGTTCTGGTCCTATTTCATCACCCTACGTGTACGTCATGCTGACACACTGCCGTATTTATTTTATATTTTATGTCAAACTTAGGTGGATCACTGTCTACACATTCAAAGCGACTATTTTAATCACCCGTATTTCCAAAACCTAAGTTTTTAAGGTAACTTGGGTGGTATAGTACTAAAGTTCTGGACCTATTATATCATCCTATGTGTACGTCATGTTGGCACACCTCCGTATTTTTTTATATTTCGTGTCAAACTTCGACAAATCTCTGTCCGCACATCTCAATGCGACTACTTTAATCAGCCATATTTCCAAAACCTAAGTTTTTACGGTAACTTGGGTGGTATAATACAAAAGTTCTGGTCCTATTCTATCACCCTACGTGTACGTAATGTTGGCACACCTCCGTATTTATTATTATATTTCATGTCATACTTAGACAAATCGTTGTCCGCACATCGCATAGCGACTAATTTAATCACCCATATTTCCAAAACCTACGTTTTTAAGGTAACTTGGGTGGTATAGTGCTAAAGTTCTGGTCCTATTCTTTCATCCTACGTGTACGTCATGCTGACACACTGCCGTATTTATTTTATATTTTATGTCAAAC
The DNA here is from genome assembly GCA_035578135.1 of Flexamia atlantica. Classification (NCBI taxonomy): domain Eukaryota; kingdom Metazoa; phylum Arthropoda; class Insecta; order Hemiptera; family Cicadellidae; genus Flexamia; species Flexamia atlantica. The sequence goes on along the minus strand of JAQJVK010000120.1, from coordinate 419,532 downwards.
TTGGGTGGATCGATGTCCACACATCCAAAGCGACTATTTTAATCACCCGTATTTCCAAAACCTAAGTTTTGACGGTAACCTGAGTGGTATAATAATATAGTTCTAATCCTATTCTATCACCCAATGTGTACGTCATGTATCCAAAATTCCGTATTCATTTTTATATTTCATGTCAAACTTAGACAAATCGTTGTCCGCACATCGCATAGCGACTAATTTAATCACCCATATTTCCAAAACCTAAGTTTTTACGGTAACTTGGGTGGTATAATACAGAAGTTCTGGTCCTATTCTATCACCCTATATGTACGTAATGTTGGCACACCTCCGTATTTATTATTATATTTCATGTCATACTTAGACAAATCGTTGTCCGCACATCGCATAGTGACTAATTTAATCACCCATATTTCCAAAACCTAAGTTTTTAAGGTAACTTGGGTGGTATAGTACTAAAGTTCTGGACCTATTCTATCATCCTACGTGTACGTCATGTTGGCACACCTCCGTATTTTTTTTATATTTCGTGTCAAACTTAGACAAATCGTTGTCCGCATATCGCATAGCGACTAATTTAATCACCCATATTTCCAAAACCTAAGTTTTTACGGTAACTTGGGTGGTATAATACAGAAGTTCTGGTCCTATTCTATCACCCTATATGTACGTAATGTTGGCACACCTCCGTATTTATTATTATTTTTCATGTCATACTTAGATAAATCGTTGTCCGCACATCGCATAGCGACTAATTTAATCACCCATATTTCCAAAACCTAAGTTTTTACGGTAACTTGGGTGGTATAATACAGAAGTTCTGGTCCTATTCTATCACCCTATATGTACGTAATGTTGGCACATCTCCGTATTTATTATTATATTTCATGTCATACTTAGACAAATCGTTGTCCGCACATCGCATAGCGACTAATTTAATCACCCATATTTCCAAAACCTAAGTTTTTAAGGTAACTTGGGTGGTATAGTACTAAAGTTCTGGACCTATTCTATCATCCTACGTGTACGTCATGTTGGCACACCTCCGTATTTTTTTTATGTTTCGTGTCAAACTTAGACAGATCGTTGTCCGCATATCGCATAGCGACTAATTTAATCACCCATATTTCCAAAACCTAAGTTTTTACGGTAACTTGGGTGGTATAATACTAAATTTCAGGACCTATTCTATCATCCTATGTGTACGTCATGTTGGCACACTTCCGTATTTATTTTATTTTTCATGTCATACTTTGACAAATCGCTGTCCGCACATCTCAATGCGACTACTTTAATCAGCCATATTTCCAAAACCTAAGTTTTTACGGTAACTTGGGTGGTATAATACAGAAGTTCTGGTCCTAGTCTATCACCCTACGTGTACGTAATGTTGGCACACCTCCGTATTTATTATTATATTTCATGTCATACTTAGACAAATCGTTGTCCGCACATCGCATAGCGACTAATTTAATCACGCATATTTCCAAAACCTAAGTTTTTACGGTAACTTGGGTGGTATAATACAGAAGTTCTGGTCCTATTCTATCACCCTATGTGTACGTCATGTATCCACCATTCCGTAATTATTTTTATATTTCATGTCAAACTTAGACAAATCGTTGTCCGCACATCGCATAGCGACTAATTTAATCGACCATATTTCCAAAACCTAAGTTTTTAAGGTAACTCGGGTGGTATAGTACTAAAGTTCTGGACCTATTCTATCATCTTATGTGTACGTCATGTTGGCACACCTCCGTATTTTTTTTATATTTCGTGTCATACTTAGACAAATCGTTGTCCGCACATCGCATAGCGACTAATTTAATCACCCATATTTCCAAAACCTAAGTTTTTAAGGTAACTTGGGTGGTATAGTACTAAAGTTCTGGTCCTATTCTTTCATCCTACGTGTACGTCATGCTGACACACTGCCGTATTTATTTTATATTTTATGTCAAACTTAGGTGGATCGCTGTCCACACATCCAAAGCGACTATTTTAATCACCCGTATTTCCAAAACCTAAGTTTTGACGGTAACATGAGTGGTATAATAATATAGTTCTAATCCTATTCTATCACCCAATGTGTACGTCATGTATCCAAAATTCCGTATTTATTTTTATATTTCATGTCAAACTTAGACAAATCGTTGTCCGCACATCGCATAGCGACTAATTTAATCACCCATATTTCCAAAACCTAAGTTTTTACGGTAACTTGGGTGGTATAATACAGAAGTTCTGGTCCTATTCTATCAGCCTATGTGTACGTCATGAATCCACAATTCCGTATTTATTTTTATATTTCATGTCAAACTTAGACAAATCGTTGTCCGCACATCGCATAGCGACTAATTTAATCACCCATATTTCCAAAACCTAAGTTTTTACGGTAACTTGGGTGGTATAGTACTAAAGTTCTGGACCTATTCTATCATCCTATGTGTAGGTCATGTTGGCACACCTCCGTATTTTTTTTATATTTCGTGTCAAACTTCGACAAATCTCTGTCCGCACATCTCAATGCGACTACTTTAATCAGCCATATTTCCAAAACCTAAGGTTTTACGGTAACTTGGGTGGTATAATAAAGAAGTTCTGGTCCTATTCTATGACCCTATATGTACGTAATTATGGCACACCTCCGTATTTATTATTATATTTCATGTCATACTTAGACAAATCGTTGTCCGCACATCGCATAGCGACTAATTTAATCACCCATATTTCCAAAACCTAAGTTTTTAAGGTAACTTGGGTGGTATAGTACTAAAGTTCTGGTCCTATTCTTTCATCCTACGTGTACGTCATGCTGACACACTGCCGTATTTATTTTATATTTCATGTCATACTTTGACAAATCGCTGTCCGCACATCTCAATGCGACTACTTTAATCAGCCATATTTCCTAAACCTAAGTTTTTACGGTAACTTGGGTGGTATAATACAGAAGTTCTGGTCCTATTTCATCACCCTACGTGTACGTCATGCTGACACACTGCCGTATTTATTTTATATTTTATGTCAAACTTAGGTGGATCACTGTCCACACATCCAAAGCGACTATTTTAATCACCCGTATTTCCAAAACCTAAGTTTTTAAGGTAACTTGGGTGGTATAGTACTAAAGTTCTGGACCTATTCTATCATCCTATGTGTACGTCATGTTGGCACACCTCCGTATTTTTTTTATATTTCGTGTCAAACTTCGACAAATCTCTGTCCGCACATCTCAATGCGACTACTTTAATCAGCCATATTTCCAAAACCTAAGTTTTTACGGTTACTTGGGTGGTATAATACAGAAGTTCTGGTCCTATTCTATCACCCTATATGTACGTAATGTTGGCACACCTCCGTATTTATTATTATATTTCATGTCATACTTAGACAGATCGTTGTCCGCACATCGCATAGCGACTACTTTAATCAGCCATATTTCCAAAACCTAAGTTTTTACGGTAACTTGGGTGGTATAATACAGAAGTTCTGGTCCTATTCTATCACCTTACGTGTACGTAATGTTGGCACACCTCCGTATTTATTATTATATTTCATGTCATACTTAGATAAATCGTTGTCCGCACATCGCATAGCGACTAATTTAATCACCCATATTTCCAAAACCTAAGTTTTTAAGGTAACTTGGGTGGTATAGTACTAAAGTTCTGGACCTATTCTATCATCCTACGTGTACGTCATGTTGGCACACCTCCGTATTTTTTTTATATTTCGTGTCAAACTTAGACAAATCGTTGTCCGCATATCGCATAGCGACTAATTTAATCACCCATATTTCCAAAACCTAAGTTTTTACGGTAACTTGGGTGGTATAATACAAAAGTTCTGGTCCTATTCTATCACCCTATATGTACGTAATGTTGGCACACCTCCGTATTTATTATTATATTTCATGTCATACTTAGACAAATCGTTGTCCGCACATCGCATAGCGACTACTTTAATCAGCCATATTTCCAAAACCTAAGTTTTTACGGTAACTTGGGTGGTATAATACAGAAGTTCTGGTCCTATTCTATCACCCTACGTGTACGTAATGTTGGCACACCTCCGTATTTATTATTATTTTTCATGTCATACTTAGACAAATCGTTGTCCGCACATCGCATAGCGACTAATTTAATCACCCATATTTCCAAAACCTAAGTTTTTACGGTAACTTGGGTGGTATAATACAGAAGTTCTGGTCCTATTCTATCACCCTATATGTACGTAATGTTGGCACACCTCCGTATTTATTATTATATTTCATGTCATACTTAGACAAATCGTTGTCCGCACATCGCATAGCGACTAATTTAATCACCCATATTTCCAAAACCTAAGTTTTTAAGGTAACTTGGGTGGTATAGTACTAAAGTTCTGGACCTATTCTATCATCCTACGTGTACGTCATGTTGGCACACCTCCGTATTTTTTTATATTTCGTGTCAAACTTAGACAAATCGTTGTCCGCATATCGCATAGCGACTAATTTAATCACCCATATTTCCAAAACCTAAGTTTTTACGGTAACTTGGGTGGTATAATACTAAATTTCAGGACCTATTCTATCATCCTATGTGTACGTCATGTTGGCACACTTCCGTATTTATTTTATTTTTCATGTCATAATTTGACAAATCGCTGTCCGCACATCTCAATGCGACTACTTTAATCAGCCATATTTCCAAAACCTAATTTTTTACGGTAACTTGGGTGGTATAATACAGAAGTTCTGGTCCTATTCTATCACCCTACGTGTACGTAATGTTGGCACACCTCCGTATTTATTATTATATTTCATGTCATACTTAGACAAATCGTTGTCCGCACATCGCATAGCGACTAATTTAATCACGCATATTTCCAAAACCTAAGTTTTTACGGTAACTTGGGTGGTATAATACAGAAGTTCTGGTCCTATTCTATCACACTACGTGTACGTCATGTATCCACAATTCCGTATTTATTTTTTATATTTCGTGTCAAACTTAGACAAATCGTTGTCCGCACATCGCATAGCGACTAATTTAATCAACCATATTTCCAAAACCTAAGTTTTTACGGTAACTTGGGTGGTATAGTACTAAAGTTCTGGACCTATTCTATCATCCTATGTGTACGTCATGTTGACACACCTCCGTATTTTTTTTATATTTCGTGTCATACTTAGACAAATCGTTGTCCGCACATCGCATAGCGACTAATTTTATCACCCATATTTCCAAAACCTAAGTTTTTACGGTAACTTGGGTGGTATAATACAGAAGTTCTGGTCCTATTCTTTCATCCTACGTGTACGTCATGCTGACACACTGCCGTATTTATTTTATATTTTATGTCAAACTTAGGTGGATCGCTGTCCACACATCCAAAGCGACTATTTTAATCACCCGTATTTCCAAAACCTACGTTTTGACGGTAACCTGAGTGGTATAATAATATAGTTCTAATCCTATTCTATCACCCAATGTGTACGTCATGTATCCAAAATTCCGTATTTATTTTTATATTTCATGTCAAACTTCGACAAATCGTTGTCCGCACATCGCTTAGCGACTAATTTAATCACCCATATTTCCAAAACCTAAGTTTTTACGGTAACTTGGGTGGTATAATACAGAAGTTCTGGTCCTATTCTATCACCCTATGTGTACGTCATGTATCCACAATTCCGTATTTATTTTTATATTTCATGTCAAACTTAGACAAATCGTTGTCCGCACATCGCATAGCGACTAATTTAATCACCCATATTTCCAAAACCTAAGTTTTTAAGGTAACTTGGGTGGTATAGTACTAAAGTTCTGGACCTATTCTATCATCCTATGTGTACGTCATGCTGACACACTGCCGTATTTATTTTATATTTTATGTCAAACTTAGGTGGATCACTGTCCACACATCCAAAGCGACTATTTTAATCACCCGTATTTCCAAAACCTAAGTTTTTAAGGTAACTTGGGTGGTATAGTAATAAAGTTCTGGACCTATTGTATCATCCTATGTGTACGTCATGTTGGCACACCTCCGTATTTTTTTATATTTCGTGTCAAACTTCGACAAATCTCTGTCCGCACATCTCAATGCGACTACTTTAATCAGCCATATTTCCAAAACCTAAGTTTTTACGGTAACTTGGGTGGTATAATACAGAAGTTCTGGTCCTATTCTATCACCCTACGTGTACGTAATGTTGGCACACCTCCGTATTTATTATTATATTTCATGTCATACTTAGACAAATCGTTGTCCGCACATCGCATAGCGACTAATTTAATCACCCATATTTCCAAAACCTAAGTTTTTAAGGTAACTTGGGTGGTATAGTACTAAAGTTCTGGTCCTATTCTATCATCCTATGTGTACGTCATGTTGGCACACCTCCGTATTTTTTTTATATTTCGTGTCAAACGTCGACAAATCTCTGTCCGCACATCTCAATGCGACTACTTTAATCAGCCATATTTCCAAAACCTAAGTTTTTACGGTAACTTGGGTGGTATAATACAGAAGTTCTGGTCCTATTCTATCACCCTACGTGTACGTAATGTTGGCACACCTCCGTATTTATTATTATATTTCATGTCATACTTAGACAAATCGTTGTCCGCACATCGCATAGCGACTAATTTAATCACCCATATTTCCAAAACCTAAGTTTTTAAGGTAACTTGGGTGGTATAGTACTAAAGTTCTGGTCCTATTCTTTCATCCTACGTGTACGTCATAATGACACACAGTCGTATTTATTTTATATTTCATGTCATACTTTGACAAATCTCTGTCCGCACATCTCAATGCGACTACTTTAATCAGCCATATTTCCTAAACCTAAGTTTTTACGGTAACTTGGGTGGTATAATACAGAAGTTCTGGTCCTGTTTCATCACCCTACGTGTACGTCATGCTGACACACTGCCGTATTTATTTTATATTTTATGTCAAACTTAGGTGGATCACTGTCCACACATCCAAAGCGACTATTTTAATCACCCGTATTTCCAAAACCTAAGTTTTTAAGGTAACTTGGGTGGTATAGTACTAAAGTTCTGGACCTATTCTATCATCCTATGTGTACGTCATGTTGGCACACCTCCGTATTTTTTTTATATTTCGTGTCAAACTTCGACAAATCTCTGTCCGCACATCTCAATGCGACTACTTTAATCAGCCATATTTCCAAAACCTAAGTTTTTACGGTAACTTGGGTGGTATAATACAGAAGTTCTGGTCCTATTCTATCACCCTATATGTACGTAATGTTGGCACACCTCCGTATTTATTATTATATTTCATGACATACTTAGACAAATCGTTGTCCGCACATCGCATAGCGACTACTTTAATCAGCCATATTTCCAAAACCTAAGTTTTTACGGTAACTTGGGTGGTATAATACAGAAGTTCTGGTCCTATTCTATCACCCTACGTGTACGTAATGTTGGCACACCTCCGTATATATTATTATTTTTCATGTCATACTTAGACAAATCGTTGTCCGCACATCGCATAGCGACTAATTTAATCACCCATATTTCCAAAACCTAAGTTTTTACGGTAACTTGGGTGGTATAATACAGAAGTTCTGGTCCTATTCTATCACCCTATATGTACGTAATGTTGGCACACCTCCGTATTTATTATTATATTTCATGTCATACTTAGACAAATCGTTGTCCGCACATCGCATAGCGACTAATTTAATCACCCATATTTCCAAAACCTAAGTTTTTAAGGTAACTTGGGTGGTATAGTACTAAAGTTCTGGACCTATTCTATCATCCTACGTGTACGTCATGTTGGCACACCTCCGTATTTTTTTTATATTTCGTGTCAAACTTAGACAAATCGTTGTCCGCATATCGCATAGCGACTAATTTAATCACCCATATTTCCAAAACCTAAGTTTTTACGGTAACTTGGGTGGTATAATACAGAAGTTCTGGTCCTATTCTATCACCCTATATGTACGTAATGTTGGCACACCTCCGTATTTATTATTATATTTCATGTCATACTTAGACAAATCGTTGTCCGCACATCGCATAGCGACTACTTTAATCAGCCATATTTCCAAAACCTAAGTTTTTACGGTAACTTGGGTGGTATAATACAGAAGTTCTGGTCCTATTCTATCACCCTACGTGTACGTAATGTTGGCACACCTCCGTATTTATTATTATTTTTCATGTCATACTTAGACAAATCGTTGTCCGCACATCGCATAGCGACTAATTTAATCACCCATATTTCCAAAACCTAAGTTTTTACGGTAACTTGGGTGGTATAATACAGAAGTTCTGGTCCTATTCTATCACCCTATATGTACGTAATGTTGGCACACCTCCGTATTTCTTGTTATATTTCATGTCATACTTAGACAAATCGTTGTCCGCACATCGCATAGCGACTAATTTAATCACCCATATTTCCAAAACCTAAGTTTTTAAGGTAACTTGGGTGGTATAGTACTAAAGTTCTGGACCTATTCTATCATCCTACGTGTACGTCATGTTGGCACACCTCCGAATTTTTTTTATATTTCGTGTCAAACTTAGACAAATCGTTGTCCGCATATCGCATAGCGACTAATTTAATCACCCATATTTCCAAAACCTAAGTTTTTACGGTAACTTGGGTGGTATAATACTAAATTTCAGGACCTATTCTATCATCCTATGTGTACGTCATGTTGGCACACTTCCGTATTTATTTTATTTTTCATGTCATACTTTGACAAATCGCTGTCCGCACATCTCAATGCGACTACTTTAATCAGCCATATTTCCAAAACCTAAGTTTTTACGGTAACTTGGGTGGTATAATACAGAAGTTCTGGTCCTAGTCTATCACCCTACGTGTACGTAATGTTGGCACACCTCCGTATTTATTATTATATTTCATGTCATACTTAGACAAATCGTTGTCCGCACATCGCATAGCGACTAATTTAATCACGCATATTTCCAAAAACTAAGTTTTTACGGTAACTTGGGTGGTATAATACAGAAGTTCTGGTCCTATTCTATCACCCTATGTGTACGTCATGTATCCACAATTCCGTATTTATTTTTATATTTCATGTCAAACTTAGACAAATCGTTGTCCGCACATCGCATAGCGACTAATTTAATCAACCATATTTCCAAAACCTAAGTTTTTAAGGTAACTTGGGTGGTATAGTACTAAAGTTCTGGACCTATTCTATCATCCTATGTGTACGTCATGTTGGCACACCTCCGTATTTTTTTTATATTTCGTATCATACTTAGACAAATCGTTGTCCGCACATCGCATAGCGACTAATTTAATCACCCATATTTCCAAAACCTAAGTTTTTACGGTAACTTAGGTGGTATAATACAGAAGTTCTGGTCCTATTCTATCACCCTACGTGTACGTCATGTATCCACAATTCCGTATTTATTTTTTATATTTCGTGTCAAACTTAGACAAATCGTTGTCCGCACATCGCATAGCGACTAATTTAATCACCCATATTTCCAAAACCTAAGTTTTTACGGTAACTTGGGTGGTATAGTACTAAAGTTCTGGACCTATTCTATCATCCTATGTGTACGTCATGTTGGCACACCTCCGTATTTTTTTATATTTCGTGTCATACTTAGACAAATCGTTGTCCGCACATCGCATAGCGACTACTTTAATCAGCCATATTTCCAAAACCTAAGTTTTTACGGTAACTTGAGTGGTATAATACAGAAGTTCTGGTCCTATTCTATCACCCTACGTGTACGTAATGTTGGCACACCTCCGTATTTATTATTATTTTTCATGTCATACTTAGACAAATCGTTGTCCGCACATCGCATAGCGACTAATTTAATCACCCATATTTCCAAAAACTAAGTTTTTACGGTAACTTGGGTGGTATAATACAGAAGTTCTGGTCCTATTCTATCACCCTATATGTACGTAATGTTGGCACACCTCCGTATTTATTGTTATATTTCATGTCATACTTAGACAAATCGTTGTCCGCACATCGCATAGCGACTAATTTAATCACCCAGATTTCCAAAACCTAAGTTTTTAAGGTAACTTGGGTGGTATAGTACTAAAGTTCTGGACCTATTCTATCATCCTACGTGTACGTCATGTTGGCACACCTCCGAATTTTTTTATATTTCGTGTCAAACTTAGACAAATCGTTGTCCGCACATCGCATAGCGACTAATTTAATCACGCATATTTCCAAAAACTAAGTTTTTACGGTAACTTGGGTGGTATAATACAGAAGTTCTGGTCCTATTCTATCACCCTATGTGTACGTCATGTATCCACAATTCCGTATTTATTTTTATATTTCATGTCAAACTTAGACAAATCGTTGTCCGCACATCGCATAGCGACTAATTTAATCAACCATATTTCCAAAACCTAAGTTTTTAAGGTAACTTGGGTGGTATAGTACTAAAGTTCTGGACCTATTCTATCATCCTATGTGTACGTCATGTTGGCACACCTCCGTATTTTTTTTATATTTCGTATCATACTTAGAGAAATCGTTGTCCGCACATCGCATAGCGACTAATTTAATCACCCATATTTCCAAAACCTAAGTTTTTACGGTAACTTAGGTGGTATAATACAGAAGTTCTGGTCCTATTCTATCACCCTACGTGTACGTCATGTATCCACAATTCCGTATTTATTTTTTATATTTCGTGTCAAACTTAGACAAATCGTTGTCCGCACATCGCATAGCGACTAATTTAATCACCCATATTTCCAAAACCTAAGTTTTTACGGTAACTTGGGTGGTATAGTACTAAAGTTCTGGACCTATTCTATCATCCTATGTGTACGTCATGTTGGCACACCTCCGTATTTTTTTATATTTCGTGTCATACTTAGACAAATCGTTGTCCGCACATCGCATAGCGACTAATTTAATCACCCATATTTCCAAAACCTAAGTTTTTAAGGTAACTTGGGTGGTATAGTACTAAAGTTCTTGTCCTATTCTTTCATCCTACGTGTACGTCATGCTGACACACTGCCGTATTTATTTTATATTTTATGTCAAACTTAGGTGGATCGCTGTCCACACATCCAAAGCGACTATTTTAATCACCCGTATTTCCAAAACCTAAGTTTTGACGGTAACATGAGTGGTATAATAATATAGTTCTAATCCTATTCTATCACCCAATGTGTACGTCATGTATCCAAAATTCCGTATTTATTTTTATATTTCATGTCAAACTTAGACAAATCGTTGTCCGCACATCGCATAGCGACTAATTTAATCACCCATATTTCCAAAACCTAAGTTTTTACGGTAACTTGGGTGGTATAATACAGAAGTTCTGGTCCTATTCTATCAGCCTATGTGTACGTCATGAATCCACAATTCCGTATTTATTTTTATATTTCATGTCAAACTTAGACAAATCGTTGTCCGCACATCGCATAGCGACTAATTTAATCACCCATATTTCCAAAACCTAAGTTTTTACGGTAACTTGGGTGGTATAGTACTAAAGTTCTGGACCTATTCTATCATCCTATGTGTACGTCATGTTGGCACACCTCCGTATTTTTTTATATTTCGTGTCAAACTTCGACAAATCTCTGTCCGCACATCTCAATGCGACTACTTTAATCAGCCATATTTCCAAAACCTAAGTTTTTACGGTAACTTGGGTGGTATAATACAGAAGTTCTGGTCCTATTCTATTTCCCTATATGTACGTAATGTTGGCACACCTCCGTATTTATTATTATATTTCATGTCATACTTAGACAAATCGTTGTCCGCACATCGCATAGCGACTAATTTAATCACCCATATTTCCAAAACCTAAGTTTTTAAGGTAACTTGGGTGGTATAGTACTAAAGTTCTGGTCCTATTCTTTCATCCTACGTGTACGTCATGCTGACACACTGCCGTATTTATTTTATATTTCATGTCATACTTTGACAAATCGCTGTCCGCACATCTCAATGCGACTACTTTAATCAGCCATATTTCCTAAACCTAAGTTTTTACGGTAACTTGGGTGGTATAATACAGAAGTTCTGGTCCTATTTCATCACCCTACGTGTACGTCATGCTGACACACTGCCGTATTTATTTTATATTTTATGTCAAACTTAGGTGGATCACTGTCCACACATCCAAAGCGACTATTTTAATCACCCGTATTTCCAAAACCTAAGTTTTTAAGGTAACTTGGGTGGTATAGTACTAAAGTTCTGGACCTATTCTATCATCCTATGTGTACGTCATGTTGGCACACCTCCGTATTTTTTTTATATTTTGTGTCAAACTTCGACAAATCTCTGTCCGCACATCTCAATGCGACTACTTTAATCAGCCATATTTCCAAAACCTAAGTTTTTACGGTAACTTGGGTGGTATAATACAGAAGTTCTGGTCCTATTCTATCACCCTATATGTACGTAATGTTGGCACACCTCCGTATTTATTATTATATTTCATGTCATACTTAGACAAATCGTTGTCCGCACATCGCATAGCGACTACTTTAATCAGCCATATTTCCAAAACCTAAGTTTTTACGGTAACTTGGGTGGTATAATACAGAAGTTCTGTTCCTATTCTATCACCCTACGTGTACGTAATGTTGGCACACCTCCGTATTTATTATTATATTTCATGTCTTACTTAGATAAATCGTTGTCCGCACATCGCATAGCGACTAATTTAATCACCCATATTTCCAAAACCTAAGTTTTTAAGGTAACTTGGGTGGTATAGTACTAAAGTTCTGGACCTATTCTATCATCCTACGTGTACGTCATGTTGGCACACCTCCGTATTTTTTTATATTTCGTGTCAAACTTCGACAAATCTCTGTCCGCACATCTCAATGCGACTACTTTAATCAGCCATATTTCCAAAACCTAAGTTTTTACGGTAACTTGGGTGGTATAATACAGAAGTTCTGGTCCTATTCTATCACCCTACGTGTACGTAATGTTGGCACACCTCCGTATTTATTATTATATTTCATGTCATACTTAGACAAATCGTTGTCCGCACATCGCATAGCGACTAATTTAATCACCCATATTTCCAAAACCTAAGTTTTTAAGGTAACTTGGGTGGTATAGTACTAAAGTTCTGGTCCTATTCTTTCATCCTACGTGTACGTCATGCTGACACACTGCCGTATTTATTTTATATTTTATGTCAAACTTGGGTGGATCGCTGTCCACACATCCAAACGACTATTTTAATCACCCGTATTTCCAAAACCTAAGTTTTGACGGTAACCTGAGTGGTATAATAATATAGTTCTAATCCTATTCTATCACCCAATGTGTACGTCATGTATCCAAAATTCCGTATTTATTTTTATATTTCATGTCATACTTTGACAAATCGCTGTCCGCACATCTCAATGCGACTACTTTAATCAGCCATATTTTCAAAACCTAAGTTTTTACGGTAACTTGGGTGGTATAATACAGAAGTTCTGGTCCTATTTCATCACTCTACATGTATGTCATGCTGACACACTGCCGTATTTATTTTATATTTTATGTCAAACTTATGTGGATCACTGTCCACACATCCAAAGCGACTATTTTAATCACCCGTATTTCCAAAACCTAAGTTTTTAAGGTAACTTGGGTGGTATAGTACTAAAGTTCTGGACCTTTTCTATCATCCTATGTGTACGTCATGTTGGCACACCGCTGTATTTATTATTATTTTTCATGTCATACTTAGACAAATCGTTGTCCGCACATCGCATAGCGACTAATTTAATCACCCATTTTTCCAAAACCTAAGTTTTTACGGTAACTTGGGTGGTATAATACAGAAGTTCTGGTCCTATTCTATCACCCTATATGTACGTAATGTTGGCACACCTCCGTATTTATTATTATATTTCATGTCATACTTTGACAAATCGTTGTCCGCACATCGCATAGCGACTAATTTAATCACCAATATTTCCAAAACCTAAGTTTTTAAGGTAACTTGGGTGGTATAGTACTAAAGTTCTGGACCTATTCTATCATCCTACGTGTACGTCATGTTGGCACACTTCCGTATTTTTTTTATATTTCGTGTCAAACTTAGACAAATCGTTGTCCGCATATCGCATAGCGACTAATTTAATCACCCATATTTCCAAAACCTAAGTTTTTACGGTAACTTGGGTGGTATAATACTAAATTTCAGGACCTATTCTATCATCCTATGTGTACGTCATGTTGGCACACTTCCGTATTTATTTTATTTTTCATGTCATACTTTGACAAATCGCTGTCCGCACATCTCAATGCGACTACTTTAATCAGCCATATTTCCAAAACCTAAGTTTTTACGGTAACTTGGGTGGTATAATACAGAAGTTCTGGTCCTATTCTATCACCCTACGTGTACGTCATGCTGACACACTGCCGTATTTATTTTATATTTTATGTCAAACTTAGGTGGATCGCTGTCCACACATCCAAAGCGACTATTTTAATCACCCGTATTTCCAAAACCTAAGTTTTGACGGTAACCTGAGTGGTATAATAATATAGTTCTAATCCTTTTCTATCACCCAATGTGTACGTCATGTATCCAAAATTCCGTATTTATTTTTATATTTCATGTCAAACCTAGACAAATCGTTGTCCGCACATCGCATAGCGACTAATTTAATCACCCATATTTCCAAAACCTAAGTTTTTACGGTAACTTGGGTGATATAATACAGAAGTTCTGGTCCTATTCTATCACCCTATGTGTACGTCATGTATCCACAATTCCGTATTTATTTTTATATTTCATGTCAAACTTAGACAAATCGTTGTCCGCACATCGCATAGCGACTAATTTAATCACCCATATTTCCAAAACCTAAGTTTTAAGGTAACTTGGGTGATATAGTACTAAAGTTCTGGTCCTATTCTATCATCCTATGTGTACGTTATGTTGGCACACCTCCGTATTTTTTTTATATTTCGTGTCTAACTTCGACAAATCTCTGTCCGCACATCTCAATGCGACTACTTTAATCAGCCATATTTCCAAAACCTAAGTTTTTACGGTAACTTGGGTGGTATAATACAGAAGTTCTGGTCCTATTCTATCACCCTACGTGTACGTAATGTTGGCACACCTCCGTATTTATTATTATATTTCATGTCATACTTAGACAAATCGTTGTCCGCACATCGCATAGCGTCTAATTTAATCACCCATATTTCCAAAACCTAAGTTTTTAAGGTAACTTGGATGATATAGTACTAAAGTTCTGGTCCTATTCTTTCATTCTACGTGTACGTCATGCTGACACACTGCCGTATTTATTTTATATTTCATGTCATACTTTGACAAATCGCTGTCCGCACATCTAAATGCGACTACTTTAAACAGCCATATTTCCAAAACCTAAGTTTTTACGGTAACTTGGGTGGTATAATACTAAATTTCAGGACTTATTCTATCATCCTATGTGTACGTCATGTATCCACAATTCCGTATTTATTTTTATATTTCATGTCAAACTTAGACAAATCGTTGTCCGCACATCGCATAGCGACTAATTTAATCACCCATATTTCCAAAACCTAAGTTTTTAAGGTAACTTGGGTGGTATAATACTAAATTTCAGGACCTATTTTATCATCCTATGTGTACGTCATGTTGGAACACTTCCGTATTTATTTTATTTTTCATGTCATACTTTGACAAATCGCTGTCCGCACATCTCAATGCGACTACTTTAATCAGCCATATTTCCAAAACCTAAGTTTTTACGGTAACTTGGGTGGTATAGTACTAAAGTTCTGGACCTATTCTATCATCCTATGTGTACGTCATGTTGGCACACCTCCGTATTTTTTTTATATTTCGTGTCAAACTTCGACAAATCTCTGTCCGCACATCTCAATGCGACTACTTTAATCAGCCATATTTCCAAAACCTAAGTTTTTACGGTAACTTGGGTGGTATAATACAGAAGTTCTGGTCCTATTCTATCACCCTACGTGTACGTAATGTTGGCACACCTCCGTATTTATTATTATATTTCATGTCATACTTAGACAAATCGTTGTCCGCACATCGCATAGCGACTAATTTAATCACCCATATTTCCAAAACCTAAGTTTTTACGGTAACTTGGGTGGTATAATACAGAAGTTCTGGTCCTATTCTATCATCCTATGTGTACGTCATGTTGGAGCACCTCCGTCTTTTTTTTATATTTCATGTCAAACTTAGACAAATCGCTGTCCGCACATCGCATAGCGACTAATTTAATCACCCATATTTCCAAAACCTAAGTTTTTAAGGTAACTTGGGTGGTATAATACTAAATTTCAGGACCTATTCTATCATCCTATGTGTACGTCATGTTGGCACACCTCCGTATTTTTTTTATATTTCGTGTCAAACTTCGACAAATCTCTGTCCGCACATCTCAATGCGACTACTTTAATCAGCCATATTTCCAAAACCTAAGTTTTTACGGTAACTTGGGTGGTATAATACAGAAGTTCTGGTCCTATTCTATCACCCTACGTGTACGTAATGTTGGCACACCTCCGTATTTATTATTATATTTCGTGTCAAACTTCGACAAATCGTTGTCCGCACATCGCATAGCGACTAATTTAATCACCCATATTTCCAAAACCTAAGTTTTTACGGTAACTTGGGTGGTATAATACAAAAGTTCTGGTCCTATTCTATCACCCTACGTGTACGTCATGCTGACACACTGCCGTATTTATTTTATATTTTATGTCAAACTTAGGTGGATCGCTGTCCACACATCCAAAGCGACTATTTTAATCACCCGTATTTCGAAAACCTAAGTTTTGACGGTAACCTGAGTGGTATAATAATATAGTTCTAATCCTTTTCTATCACCCAATGTGTACGTCATGTATCCAAAATTCCGTATTTATTTTTATATTTCATGTCAAACCTAGACAAATCGTTGTCCGCACATCGCATAGCGACTAATTTAATCACCCATATTTCCAAAACCTAAGTTTTTACGGTAACTTGGGTGATATAATACAGAAGTTCTGGTCCTATTCTATCACCCTATGTGTACGTCATGTATCCACAATTCCGTATTTATTTTTATATTTCATGTCAAACTTAGACAAATCGTTGTCCGCACATCGCATAGCGACTAATTTAATCACCCATATTTCCAAAACCTAAGTTTTAAGGTAACTTGGGTGATATAGTACTAAAGTTCTGGTCCTATTCTATCATCCTATGTGTACGTTATGTTGGCACACCTTCGTATTTTTTTTATATTTCGTGTCTAACTTCGACAAATCTCTGTCCGCACATCTCAATGCGACTACTTTAATCAGCCATATTTCCAAAACCTAAGTTTTTACGGTAACTTGGGTGGTATAATACAGAAGTTCTGGTCCTATTCTATCACCCTACGTGTACGTAATGTTGGCACACCTCCGTATTTATTATTATATTTCATGTCATACTTAGACAAATCGTTGTCCGCACATCGCATAGCGTCTAATTTAATCACCCATATTTCCAAAACCTAAGTTTTTAAGGTAACTTGGGTGATATAGTACTAAAGTTCTGGTCCTATTCTTTCATTCTACGTGTACGTCATGCTGACACACTGCCGTATTTATTTTATATTTCATGTCATACTTTGACAAATCGCTGTCCGCACATCTAAATGCGACTACTTTAATCAGCCATATTTCCAAAACCTAAGTTTTTACGGTAACTTGGGTGGTATAATACTAAATTTCAGGACCTATTCTATCATCCTATGTGTACGTCATGTATCCACAATTCCGTATTTATTTTTATATTTCATGTCAAACTTAGACAAATCGTTGTCCGCACATCGCATAGCGACTAATTTAATCACCCATATTTCCAAACCCTAAATTTTAAGGTAACTTGGGTGGTATAATACTAAATTTCAGGACCTATTCTATCATCCTATGTGTACGTCATGTTGGAACACTTCCGTATTTATTTTATTTTTCATGTCATACTTTGACAAATCGCTGTCCGCACATCTCAATGCGACTACTTTAATCAGCCATATTTCCAAAACCTAAGTTTTTACGGTAACTTGGGTGGTATAGTACTAAAGTTCTGGACCTATTCTATCATCCTATGTGTACGTCATGTTGGCACACCTCCGTATTTTTTTTATATTTCGTGTCAAACTTCGACAAATCTCTGTCCGCACATCTCAATGCGACTACTTTAATCAGCCATATTTCCAAAACCTAAGTTTTTACGGTAACTTGGGTGGTATAATACAGAAGTTCTGGTCCTATTCTATCACCCTACGTGTACGTAATGTTGGCACACCTCCGTATTTATTATTATATTTCATGTCATACTTAGACAAATCGTTGTCCGCACATCGCATAGCGACTAATTTAATCACCAATATTTCCAAAACCTAAGTTTTTACGGTAACTTGGGTGGTATAATACAGAAGTTCTGGTCCTATTCTATCATCCTATGTGTACGTCATGTTGGAGCACCTCCGTCTTTTTTTATATTTCATGTCAAACTTAGACAAATCGCTGTCCGCACATCGCATAGCGACTACTTTAATCAGCCATATTTCCAAAACCTAAGTTTTTACGGTAACTTGGGTGGTATAATACAGAAGTTCTGGTCCTATTCTATCACGCTACGTGTACGTAATGTTGGCACACCTCCGTATTTATTATATTTCATGTCATACTTAGACAAATCGTTGTCCGCACATCGCATAGCGACTAATTTAATCACCCATATTTCCAAAACCTAAGTTTTTAAGGTAACTTGGGTGGAATAGTACTAAAGTTCTGGTCCTATTCTTTCATCCTACGTGTACGTCATGCTGACACACTGCCGTATTTATTTTATATTTCGTGTCAAACTTCGACAAATCTTGTCCGCACATCTCAATGCGACTGATGTAGTTGTCGACTGATGCGACGGCGGATCAATTTAAACAAATTGGACAGCCAGCGTTTCGATCGGCAACAGATCTCATCAGTGGCGCTGCCTTGCGCCAGACGAGTCGCGCTCTCAGATTCCAGAGGGCCATCGTCAATAGCCCTCCAGATTCCAGGAGGGTTGGGCAGCGACGTGACAGGTGCAACAAATGGCATCCAGCGGGCACCTCGGCCGGTGTGAGGCTACAGATCTCAGCAGCTCTGGGCGAAGATGTTGATAAAGTTTCGGGCCCCTCATCAGGGGCGGCCGCCCGACTTTATCAGAAGAAACCCGGAATGGTGGCGAGGAAGTCCTCCTATTTCAGAAACAGGAGGACCTCCTTTACCGCCAAGGGGGGTTTCAGGAGTTCCACCCTGCACCGCGAGGGCGGTACCGGGCTCCCCACTCCATCAGGGGGTCGAGCGAGCTCCGCTCGACAGTGGAGGGTGGTTCCATGTCTCCCAACCACCAGAGGGAGACGAGCTGCGTCTGGCGCAAGGCAGCGCCACTGATGAGATCTGTTGCCGATCGAAACGCTGGCTGTCCAATTTGTTTAAATCAATGCGACTACTTTAATCAGCCATATTTCCAAAACCTAAGTTTTTACGGTAACTTGGGTGGTATAGTACTAAAGTTCTGGACCTATTCTATCATCCTATGTGTACGTCATGTTGGCACACCTCCGTATTTTTTTATATTTCGTGTCAAACTTCGACAAATCTTGTCCGCACATCTCAATGCGACTACTTTAATCAGCCATATTTCCAAAACCTAAGTTTTTACGGTAACTTGGGTGGTATAATACAGAAGTTCTGGTCCTATTCTATCACCCTACGTGTACGTAATGTTGGCACACCTCCGTATTTATTATTATATTTCATGTCATACTTAGACAAATCGTTGTCCGCACATCGCATAGCGACTAATTTAATCAACCATATTTCCAAAACCTAAGTTTTTACGGTAACTTGGGTGGTATAATACAGAAGTTCTGGTCCTATTCTATCACCCTATGTGTACGTCATGTATCCACAATTCCGTATTTATTTTTATATTTCATGTCAAACTTAGACAAATCGTTGTCCGCACATCGCATAGCGACTAATTTAATCACCCATATTTCCAAAACCTAAGTTTTAAGGTAACTTGGGTGATATAGTACTAAAGTTCTGGTCCTATTCTATCATCCTATGTGTACGTTATGTTGGCACACCTCCGTATTTTTTTTATATTTCGTGTCTAACTTCGACAAATCTCTGTCCGCACATCTCAATGCGACTACTTTAATCAGCCATATTTCCAAAACCTAAGTTTTTACGGTAACTTGGGTGGTATAATACAGAAGTTCTGGTCCTATTCTATCACCCTACGTGTACGTAATGTTGGCACACCTCCGTATTTATTATTATATTTCATGTCATACTTAGACAAATCGTTGTCCGCACATCGCATAGCGTCTAATTTAATCACCCATATTTCCAAAACCTACGTTTTTAAGGTAACTTGGGTGATATAGTACTAAAGTTCTGGTCCTATTCTTTCAATCTACGTGTACGTCATGCTGACACACTGCCGTATTTATTTTATATTTCATGTCATACTTTGACAAATCGCTGTCCGCACATCTAAATGCGACTACTTTAATCAGCCATATTTCCAAAACCTAAGTTTTTACGGTAACTTGGGTGGTATAATACTAAATTTCAGGACCTATTCTATCATCCTATGTGTACGTAATGTATCCACAATTCCGTATTTATTTTTATATTTCATGTCAAACTTAGACAAATCGTTGTCCGCACATCGCATAGCGACTAATTTAATCACCCATATTTCCAAAACCTAAGTTTTTAAGGTAACTTGGGTGGTATAATACTAAATTTCAGGACCTATTCTATCATCCTATGTGTACGTCATGTTGGAACACTTCCGTATTTATTTTATTTTTCATGTCATACTTTGACAAATCGCTGTCCGCACATCTCAATGCGACTACTTTAATCAGCCATATTTCCAAAACCTAAGTTTTTACGGTAACTTGGGTGGTATAGTACTAAAGTTCTGGACCTATTCTATCATCCTATGTGTACGTCATGTTGGCACACCTCCGTATTTTTTTTATATTTTGTGTCAAACTTCGACAAATCTCTGTCCGCACATCTCAATGCGACTACTTTAATCAGCCATATTTCCAAAACCTAAGTTTTTACGGTAACTTGGGTGGTATAATACAGAAGTTCTGGTCCTATTCTATCACCCTACGTGTACGTAATGTTGGCACACCTCCGTATTTATTATTATATTTCATGTCATACTTAGACAAATCGTTGTCCGCACATCGCATAGCGACTAATTTAATCACCCATATTTCCAAAACCTAAGTTTTTACGGTAACTTGGGTGGTATAATACAGAAGTTCTGGTCCTATTCTATCATCCTATGTGTACGTCATGTTGGAGCACCTCCGTCTTTTTTTTATATTTCATGTCAAACTTAGACAAATCGCTGTCCGCACATCGCATAGCGACTAATTTAATCACCCATATTTCCAAAACCTAAGTTTTTAAGGTAACTTGGGTGGTATAATACTAAATTTCAGGACCTATTCTATCATCCTATGTGTACGTCATGTTGGCACACCTCCGTATTTTTTTTACATTTCGTGTCAAACTTCGACAAATCTCTGTCCGCACATCTCAATGCGACTACTTTAATCAGCCATATTTCCAAAACCTAAGTTTTTACGGTAACTTGGGTGGTATAATACAGAAGTTCTGGTCCTATTCTATCACCCTACGTGTACGTAATGTTGGCACACCTCCGTATTTATTATTATATTTCGTGTCAAACTTCGACAAATCGTTGTCCGCACATCGCATAGCGACTATTTTAATCACCCATATTTCCAAAACCTTAGTTTTTACGGTAACTTGCGTGGTATAATACAGAAGTTCTGGTCCTATTCTATCACCCTATGTGTACGTCATGTATCCACAATTCCGTATTTATTTTAATATTTCATGTCAAACTTAAACAAATCGTTGTCCGCACATCGCATAGCGACTAATTTAATCACCCATATTTCCAAAACCTAAGTTTTTAAGGTAACTTGGGTGGTATAGTACTAAAGTTCTTGTCCTATTCTTTCATCCTACGTGTACGTAATGTTGGCACACCTCCGTATTTATTTTTATATATCATGTCAAACTTAGGCAAATCGTTGTCCGCACATCGCATAGCGACTAATTTAATCACCCACATTTCCAAAACCTAGGTTTTTACAGTAACTTGGGTGGTATAATACAGAAGTTCTGGTCCTATTCTATCACCCTATGTGTACGTCATGTATCCACAATTCCGTATTTATTTTTATATTTCATGTCAAACTTAGACAAATCGCTGTCCGCACATCTCAATGCGACTACTTTAATCACCCGTATTTCCAAAACCTAAGTTTTGACGGTAACCTGAGTGGTATAATAATATAGTTCTAATCCTATTCTATCACCCAATGTGTACGTCATGTATCCAAAATTCCGTATTTATTTTTATATTTCATGTCAAACTTAGACAAATCGTTGTCCGCACATCGCATAGCGACTAATTTAATCACCCATATTTCCAAAACCTAAGTTTTTAAGGTAACTTGGGTGGTATAGTACTAAAGTTCTGGTCCTATTCTTTCATCCTACGTGTACGTAATGTTGGCACACCTCCGTATTTATTTTTATATTTCATGTCAAACTTAGACAAATCGTTGTCCGCACATCGCATAGCGACTAATTTAATCACCCATATTTCCAAAACCTAAGTTTTTACGGTAACTTGGGTGGTATAATACAGAAGTTCTGGTCCTATTCTATCACCCTATGTGTACGTCATGTATCTACAATTCCGTATTTATTTTTATATTTCATGTCAAACTTAGACAAATCGTTGTCCGCACATCGCATAGCGACTAAATTAATCACCCATATTTCCAAAACCTAAGTTTTAAGGTAACTTGGGTGATATAGTACTAAAGTTCTGGTCCTATTCTATCATCCTATGTGTACGTTATGTTGGCACACCTCCGTATTTTTTTTATATTTCGTGTCTAACTTCGACAAATCTCTGTCCGCACATCTCAATGCGACTACTTTAATCAGCCATATTTCCAAAACCTAAGTTTTTACGGTAACTTGGGTGGTATAATACAGAAGTTCTGGTCCTATTCTATCACCCTACGTGTACGTAATGTTGGCACACCTCCGTATTTATTATTATATTTCATGTCATACTTAGACAAATCGTTGTCCGCACATCGCATAGCGTCTAATTTAATCACCCATATTTCCAAAACCTAAGTTTTTAAGGTAACTTGGGTGATATAGTACTAAAGTTCTGGTCCTATTCTTTCAATCTACGTGTACGTCATGCTGACACACTGCCGTATATATTTTATATTTCATGTCATACTTTGACAAATCGCTGTCCGCACATCTAAATGCGACTACTTTAATCAGCCATATTTCCAAAACCTAAGTTTTTACGGTAACTTGGGTGGTATAATACTAAATTTCAGGACCTATTCTATCATCCTATGTGTACGTCATGTATCCACAATTCCGTATTTATTTTTATATTTCATGTCAAACTTAGACAAATCGTTGTCCGCACATCGCATAGCGACTAATTTAATCACCCATATTTCCAAAACCTAAGTTTTTAAGGTAACTTGGGTGGTATAATACTAAATTTCAGGACCTATTCTATCATCCTATGTGTACGTCATGTTGGAACACTTCCGTATTTATTTTATTTTTCATGTCATACTTTGACAAATCGCTGTCCGCACATCTCAATGCGACTAATTTAATCAGCCATATTTCCAAAACCTAAGTTTTTACGGTAACTTGGGTGGTATAGTACTAAAGTTCTGGACCTATTCTATCATCCTATGTGTACGTCATGTTGGCACACCTCCGTATTTTTTTTATATTTTGTGTCAAACTTCGACAAATCTCTGTCCGCACATCTCAATGCGACTACTTTAATCAGCCATATTTCCAAAACCTAAGTTTTTACGGTAACTTGGGTGGTATAATACAGAAGTTCTGGTCCTATTCTATCACCCTACGTGTACGTAATGTTGGCACACCTCCGTATTTATTATTATATTTCATGTCATACTTAGACAAATCGTTGTCCGCACATCGCATAGCGACTAATTTAATCACCCATATTTCCAAAACCTAAGTTTTTACGGTAACTTGGGTGGTATAATACAGAAGTTCTGGTCCTATTCTATCATCCTATGTGTACGTCATGTTGGAGCACCTCCGTCTTTTTTTTATATTTCATGTCAAACTTAGACAAATCGCTGTCCGCACATCGCATAGCGACTAATTTAATCACCCATATTTCCAAAACCTAAGTTTTTAAGGTAACTTGGGTGGTATAATACTAAATTTCAGGACCTATTCTATCATCCTATGTGTACGTCATGTTGGCACACCTCCGTATTTTTTTTATATTTCGTGTCAAACTTCGACAAATCTCTGTCCGCACATCTCAATGCGACTACTTTAATCAGCCATATTTCCAAAACCTAAGTTTTTACGGTAACTTGGGTGGTATAATACAGAAGTTCTGGTCCTATTCTATCACCCTACGTGTACGTAATGTTGGCACACCTCCGTATTTATTATTATATTTCGTGTCAAACTTCGACAAATCGTTGTCCGCACATCGCATAGCGACTAATTTAATCACCCATATTTCCAAAACCTAAGTTTTTACGGTAACTTGCGTGGTATAATACAGAAGTTCTGGTCCTATTCTATCACCCTATGTGTACGTCATGTATCCACAATTCCGTATTTATTTTAATATTTCATGTCAAACTTAAACAAATCGTTGTCCGCACATCGCATAGCGACTAATTTAATCACCCATATTTCCAAAACCTAAGTTTTTAAGGTAACTTGGGTGGTATAGTACTAAAGTTCTTGTCCTATTCTTTCATCCTACGTGTACGTAATGTTGGCACACCTCCGTATTTATTTTTATATATCATGTCAAACTTAGGCAAATCGTTGTCCGCACATCGCATAGCGACTAATTTAATCACCCACATTTCCAAAACCTAAGTTTTTACGGTAACTTGGGTGGTATAATACAGAAGTTCTGGTCCTATTCTATCACCCTATGTGTACGTCATGTATCCACAATTCCGTATTTATTTTTATATTTCATGTCAAACTTAGACAAATCGCTGTCCGCACATCTCAATGCGACTACTTTAATCAGCCGTATTTCCAAAACCTAAGTTTTGACGGTAACCTGAGTGGTATAATAATATAGTTCTAATCCTATTCTATCACCCAATGTGTACGTCATGTATCCAAAATTCCGTATTTATTTTTATATTTCATGTCAAACTTAGACAAATCGTTGTCCGCACATCGCATAGCGACTAATTTAATCACCCATATTTCCAAAACCTAAGTTTTTAAGGTAACTTGGGTGGTATAGTACTAAAGTTCTGGTCCTATTCTTTCATCCTACGTGTACGTAATGTTGGCACACCTCCGTATTTATTTTTATATTTCATGTCAAACTTAGACAAATCGTTGTCCGCACATCGCATAGCGACTAATTTAATCACCCATATTTCCAAAACCTAAGTTTTTACGGTAACTTGGGTGGTATAATACAGAAGTTCTGGTCCTATTCTATCACCCTATGTGTACGTCATGTATCTACAATTCCGTATTTATTTTTATATTTCATGTCAAACTTAGACAAATCGTTGTCCGCACATCGCATAGCGACTAATTTAATCACCCATATTTCCAAAACCTAAGTTTTAAGGTAACTTGGGTGATATAGTACTAAAGTTCTGGTCCTATTCTATCATCCTATGTGTACGTTATGTTGGCACACCTCCGTATTTTTTTTATATTTCGTGTCTAACTTCGACAAATCTCTGTCCGCACATCTCAATGCGACTACTTTAATCAGCCATATTTCCAAAACCTAAGTTTTTACGGTAACTTGGGTGGTATAATACAGAAGTTCTGGTCCTATTCTATCACCCTACGTGTACGTAATGTTGGCACACCTCCGTATTTATTATTATATTTCATGTCATACTTAGACAAATCGTTGTCCGCACATCGCATAGCGTCTAATTTAATCACCCATATTTCCAAAACCTAAGTTTTTAAGGTAACTTGGGTGATATAGTACTAAAGTTCTGGTCCTATTCTTTCAATCTACGTGTACGTCATGCTGACACACTGCCGTATTTATTTTATATTTCATGTCATACTTTGACAAATCGCTGTCCGCACATCTAAATGCGACTACTTTAATCAGCCATATTTCCAAATCCTAAGTTTTTACGGTAACTTGGGTGGTATAATACTAAATTTCAGGACCTATTCTATCATCCTATGTGTACGTCATGTATCCACAATTCCGTATTTATTTTTATATTTCATGTCAAACTTAGACAAATCGTTGTCCGCACATCGCATAGCGACTAATTTAATCACCCATATTTCCAAAACCTAAGTTTTTAAGGTAACTTGGGTGGTATAATACTAAATTTCAGGACCTATTCTATCATCCTATGTGTACGTCATGTTGGAACACTTCCGTATTTATTTTATTTTTCATGTCATACTTTGACAAATCGCTGTCCGCACATCTCAATGCGACTACTTTAATCAGCCATATTTCCAAAACCTAAGTTTTTACGGTAACTTGGGTGGTATAGTACTAAAGTTCTGGACCTATTCTATCATCCTATGTGTACGTCATGTTGGCACACCTCCGTATTTTTTTTATATTTTGTGTCAAACTTCGACAAATCTCTGTCCACACATCTCAATGCGACTACTTTAATCAGCCATATTTCCAAAACCTAAGTTTTTACGGTAACTTGGGTGGTATAATACAGAAGTTCTGGTCCTATTCTATCACCCTACGTGTACGTAATGTTGGCACACCTCCGTATTTATTATTATATTTCATGTCATACTTAGACAAATCGTTGTCCGCACATCGCATAGCGACTAATTTAATCACCCATATTTCCAAAACCTAAGTTTTTACGGTAACTTGGGTGGTATAATACAGAAGTTCTGGTCCTATTCTATCATCCTATGTGTACGTCATGTTGGAGCACCTCCGTCTTTTTTTTATATTTCATGTCAAACTTAGACAAATCGCTGTCCGCACATCGCATAGCGACTAATTTAATCACCCATATTTCCAAAACCTAAGTTTTTAAGGTAACTTGGGTGGTATAATACTAAATTTCAGGACCTATTCTATCATCCTATGTGTACGTCATGTTGGCACACCTCCGTATTTTTTTTATATTTCGTGTCAAACTTCGACAAATCTCTGTCCGCACATCTCAATGCGACTACTTTAATCAGCCATATTTCCAAAACCTAAGTTTTTACGGTAACTTGGGTGGTATAATACAGAAGTTCTGGTCCTATTCTATCACCCTACGTGTACGTAATGTTGGCACACCTCCGTATTTATTATTATATTTCGTGTCAAACGTCGACAAATCGTTGTCCGCACATCGCATAGCGACTAATTTAATCACCCATATTTCCAAAACCTAAGTTTTTACGGTAACTTGCGTTGTATAATACAGAAGTTCTGGTCCTATTCTATCACCCTATGTGTACGTCATGTATCCACAATTCCGTATTTATTTTAATATTTCATGTCAAACTTAAACAAATCGTTGTCCGCACATCGCATAGCGACTAATTTAATCACCCATATTTCCAAAACCTAAGTTTTTAAGGTAACTTGGGTGGTATAGTACTAAAGTTCTGGTCCTATTCTTTCATCCTACGAGTACGTAATGTTGGCACACCTCCGTATTTATTTTTATATTTCATGTCAAACTTAGACAAATCGTTGTCCGCACATCGCATAGCGACTAATTTAATCACCCACATTTCCAAAACCTAAGTTTTTACGGTAACTTGGGTGGTATAATACAGAAGTTCTGGTCCTATTCTATCACCCTATGTGTACGTCATGTATCCACAATTCCGTATTTATTTTTATATTTCATGTCAAACTTAGACAAATCGCTGTCCGCACATCTCAATGCGACTACTTTAATCACCCTTATTTCCAAAACCTAAGTTTTGACGGTAACCTGAGTGGTATAATAATATAGTTCTAATCCTATTCTATCACCCAATGTGTACGTCATGTATCCAAAATTCCGTATTTATTTTTATATTTCATGTCAAACTTAGACAAATCGTTGTCCGCACATCGCATAGCGACTAATTTAATCACCCATATTTCCAAAACCTAAGTTTTTAAGGTAACTTGGGTTGTATAGTACTAAAGTTCTGGACCTATTCTATCATCCTATGTGTACGTCATGTTGGCACACCTCCGTATTTTTTTTATATTTCGTGTCAAACTTCGACAAATCTCTGTCCGCACATCTCAATGCGACTACTTTAATCAGCCATATTTCCAAAACCTAAGTTTTTACGGTAACTTGGGTGGTATAATACAGAAGTTCTGGTCCTATTCTATCACGCTACGTGTACGTAATGTTGGCACACCTCCGTATTTATTATATTTCATGTCATACTTAGACAAATCGTTGTCCGCACATCGCATAGCGACTAATTTAATCACCCATATTTCCAAAACCTAAGTTTTTACGGTAACTTGGGTGGTTTATTACTAAAGTTCTGGACCTATTCTATCATCCTATGTGTACGTCATGTTGGCACACCTCCGTATTTTTTTTATATTTCGTGTCAAACTTCGACAAATCTCTGTCCGCACATCTCAATGCGACTAATTTAATCAGCCATATTTCCAAAACCTAAGTTTTTACGGTAACTTGGGTGGTATAATACAGAAGTTCTGGTCCTATTCTATCACCCTATGTGTACGTAATGTTGGCACACCTCCGTATTTATTATTATATTTCATGTCATACTTAGACAAATCGTTGTCCGCACATCGCATAGCGACTAATTTAATCACCCATATTTCCAAAACATAAGTTATTAAGGTAACTTGGGTGGTATAGTACTAAAGTTCTGGTCCTATTCTTTCATCCTACGTGTACGTCATGCTGACACACTGCCGTATTTATTTTATATTTTATGTCAAACTTAGGTGGATCGCTGTCCACACATCCAAAGCGACTATTTTAATCACCCGTATTTGCAAAACCTAGGTTTTGACGGTAACCTGAGTGGTATAATAATATAGTTCTAATCCTATTCTATCACCCAATGTGTACGTCATGTATCCACAATTCCGTATTTATTTTTATATTTCATGTCATACTTAGACAAATCGTTGTCCGCACATCGCATAGCGACTAATTTAATCACCCATATTTCCAAAACCTAAGTTTTTATGGTAACTTGGGTGGAATAGTACTAAAGTTCTGGTCCTATTCTTTCATCCTACGTGTACGTCATGCTGAGTCACTGCCGTATTTATTTTATATTTTATGTCAAACTTAGGTGGATCGCTGTCCACACATCCAAAGCGACTATTTTAATCACCCGTATAACCAAAACCTAAGTTTTTACGGTAACTTGGGTGGTATAGTACTAAAGTTCTGGACCTATTCTATCATCCTATGTGTACGTCATGTTGGCACACCTCCGTATTTTTTTTATATTTCGTGTCAAACTTCGACAAATCGTTGTCCGCACATCTCAATGCGACTACTTTAATCAGCCATATTTCCAAAACCTAAGTTTTTACGGTAACTTGGGTGGTATAATACAGAAGTTCTGGTCCTATTCTATCACCCTACGTGTACGTAATGTTGGCACACCTCCGTATTTATTATTATATTTCATGTCATACTTAGACAAATCGTTGTCCGCACATCGCATAGCGACTAATTTAATCACCCATATTTCCAAAACCTAAGTTTTTACGGTAACTTGGGTGGTATAATAAAGAAGTTCTGGTCCTATTCTATCACCCTATGTGTACGTCATGTATCCACAATTCCGTATTTATTTTTATATTTCATGTCAAACTTAGACAAATCGTTGTCCGCACATCGCATAGCGACTAATTTAATCACCCACATTTCCAAAACCTAAGTTTTTACGGTAACTTGGGTGGTATAATACAGAAGTTCTGGTCCTATTCTATCACCCTATGTGTACGTCATGTATCCACAATTCCGTATTTATTTTTATATTTCATGTCAAACTTAGACAAATCGCTGTCCGCACATCTCAATGCGACTACTTTAATCACCCGTATTTCCAAAACCTAAGTTTTGACGGTAACCTGAGTGGTATAATAATATAGTTCTAATCCTATTCTATCACCCAATGTGTACGTCATGTATCCAAAATTCCGTATTTATTTTTATATTTCATGTCAAACTTAGACAAATCGTTGTCCGCACATCGCATAGCGACTAATTTAATCACCCATATTTCCAAAACCTAAGTTTTTAAGGTAACTTGGGTGGTATAGTACTAAAGTTCTGGACCTATTCTATCATCCTATGTGTACGTCATGTTGGCACACCTCCGTATTTTTTTTTATATTTCATGTCAAACTTAGACAAATCGTTGTCCGCACATCGCATAGCGACTAATTTAATCACCCATATTTCCAAAACCTAAGTTTTAAGGTAACTTGGGTGATATAGTACTAAAGTTCTGGTCCTATTCTATCATCCTATGTGTACGTTATGTTGGCACACCTCCGTATTTTTTTTATATTTCGTGTCTAACTTCGACAAATCTCTGTCCGCACATCTCAATGCGACTACTTTAATCAGCCATATTTCCAAAACCTAAGTTTTTACGGTAACTTGGGTGGTATAATACAGAAGTTCTGGTCCTATTCTATCACCCTACGTGTACGTAATGTTGGCACACCTCCGTATTTATTATTATATTTCATGTCATACTTAGACAAATCGTTGTCCGCACATCGCATAGCGTCTAATTTAATCACCCATATTTCCAAAACCTAAGTTTTTAAGGTAACTTGGGTGATATAGTACTAAAGTTCTGGTCCTATTCTTTCAATCTACGTGTACGTCATGCTGACACACTGCCGTATTTATTTTATATTTCATGTCATACTTTGACAAATCGCTGTCCGCACATCTAAATGCGACTACTTTAATCAGCCATATTTCCAAATCCTAAGTTTTTACGGTAACTTGGGTGGTATAATACTAAATTTCAGGACCTATTCTATCATCCTATGTGTACGTCATGTATCCACAATTCCGTATTTATTTTTATATTTCATGTCAAACTTAGACAAATCGTTGTCCGCACATCGCATAGCGACTAATTTAATCACCCATATTTCCAAAACCTAAGTTTTTAAGGTAACTTGGGTGGTATAATACTAAATTTCAGGACCTATTCTATCATCCTATGTGTACGTCATGTTGGAACACTTCCGTATTTATTTTATTTTTCATGTCATACTTTGACAAATCGCTGTCCGCACATCTCAATGCGACTACTTTAATCAGCCATATTTCCAAAACCTAAGTTTTTACGGTAACTTGGGTGGTATAGTACTAAAGTTCTGGACCTATTCTATCATCCTATGTGTACGTCATGTTGGCACACCTCCGTATTTTTTTTATATTTTGTGTCAAACTTCGACAAATCTCTGTCCGCACATCTCAATGCGACTACTTTAATCAGCCATATTTCCAAAACCTAAGTTTTTACGGTAACTTGGGTGGTATAATACAGAAGTTCTGGTCCTATTCTATCACCCTACGTGTACGTAATGTTGGCACACCTCCGTATTTATTATTATATTTCATGTCATACTTAGACAAATCGTTGTCCGCACATCGCATAGCGACTAATTTAATCACCCATATTTCCAAAACCTAAGTTTTTACGGTAACTTGGGTGGTATAATACAGAAGTTCTGGTCCTATTCTATCATCCTATGTGTACGTCATGTTGGAGCACCTCCGTCTTTTTTTTATATTTCATGTCAAACTTAGACAAATCGCTGTCCGCACATCGCATAGCGACTAATTTAATCACCCATATTTCCAAAACCTAAGTTTTTAAGGTAACTTGGGTGGTATAATACTAAATTTCAGGACCTATTCTATCATCCTATGTGTACGTCATGTTGGCACACCTCCGTATTTTTTTTATATTTCGTGTCAAACTTCGACAAATCTCTGTCCGCACATCTCAATGCGACTACTTTAATCAGCCATATTTCCAAAACCTAAGTTTTTACGGTAACTTGGGTGGTATAATACAGAAGTTCTGGTCCTATTCTATCACCCTACGTGTACGTAATGTTGGCACACCTCCGTATTTATTATTATATTTCGTGTCAAACGTCGACAAATCGTTGTCCGCACATCGCATAGCGACTAATTTAATCACCCATATTTCCAAAACCTAAGTTTTTACGGTAACTTGCGTTGTATAATACAGAAGTTCTGGTCCTATTCTATCACCCTATGTGTACGTCATGTATCCACAATTCCGTATTTATTTTAATATTTCATGTCAAACTTAAACAAATCGTTGTCCGCACATCGCATAGCGACTAATTTAATCACCCATATTTCCAAAACCTAAGTTTTTAAGGTAACTTGGGTGGTATAGTACTAAAGTTCTGGTCCTATTCTTTCATCCTACGTGTACGTAATGTTGGCACACCTCCGTATTTATTTTTATATTTCATGTCAAACTTAGACAAATCGTTGTCCGCACATCGCATAGCGACTAATTTAATCACCCACATTTCCAAAACCTAAGTTTTTACGGTAACTTGGGTGGTATAATACAGAAGTTCTGGTCCTATTCTATCACCCTATGTGTACGTCATGTATCCACAATTCCGTATTTATTTTTATATTTCATGTCAAACTTAGACAAATCGCTGTCCGCACATCTCAATGCGACTACTTTAATCACCCTTATTTCCAAAACCTAAGTTTTGACGGTAACCTGAGTGGTATAATAATATAGTTCTAATCCTATTCTATCACCCAATGTGTACGTCATGTATCCAAAATTCCGTATTTATTTTTATATTTCATGTCAAACTTAGACAAATCGTTGTCCGCACATCGCATAGCGACTAATTTAATCACCCATATTTCCAAAACCTAAGTTTTTAAGGTAACTTGGGTTGTATAGTACTAAAGTTCTGGACCTATTCTATCATCCTATGTGTACGTCATGTTGGCACACCTCCGTATTTTTTTTATATTTCGTGTCAAACTTCGACAAATCTCTGTCCGCACATCTCAATGCGACTACTTTAATCAGCCATATTTCCAAAACCTAAGTTTTTACGGTAACTTGGGTGGTATAATACAGAAGTTCTGGTCCTATTCTATCACGCTACGTGTACGTAATGTTGGCACACCTCCGTAATTATTATATTTCATGTCATACTTAGACAAATCGTTGTCCGCACATCGCATAGCGACTAATTTAATCACCCATATTTCCAAAACCTAAGTTTTTACGGTAACTTGGGTGGTTTATTACTAAAGTTCTGGACCTATTCTATCATCCTATGTGTACGTCATGTTGGCACACCTCCGTATTTTTTTTATATTTCGTGTCAAACTTCGACAAATCTCTGTCCGCACATCTCAATGCGACTAATTTAATCAGCCATATTTCCAAAACCTAAGTTTTTACGGTAACTTGGGTGGTATAATACAGAAGTTCTGGTCCTATTCTATCACCCTATGTGTACGTAATGTTGGCACACCTCCGTATTTATTATTATATTTCATGTCATACTTAGACAAATCGTTGTCCGCACATCGCATAGCGACTAATTTAATCACCCATATTTCCAAAACATAAGTTATTAAGGTAACTTGGGTGGTATAGTACTAAAGTTCTGGTCCTATTCTTTCATCCTACGTGTACGTCATGCTGACACACTGCCGTATTTATTTTATATTTTATGTCAAACTTAGGTGGATCGCTGTCCACACATCCAAAGCGACTATTTTAATCACCCGTATTTGCAAAACCTAGGTTTTGACGGTAACCTGAGTGGTATAATAATATAGTTCTAATCCTATTCTATCACCCAATGTGTACGTCATGTATCCACAATTCCGTATTTATTTTTATATTTCATGTCATACTTAGACAAATCGTTGTCCGCACATCGCATAGCGACTAATTTAATCACCCATATTTCCAAAACCTAAGTTTTTATGGTAACTTGGGTGGAATAGTACTAAAGTTCTGGTCCTATTCTTTCATCCTACGTGTACGTCATGCTGAGACACTGCCGTATTTATTTTATATTTTATGTCAAACTTAGGTGGATCGCTGTCCACACATCCAAAGCGACTATTTTAATCACCCGTATAACCAAAACCTAAGTTTTTACGGTAACTTGGGTGGTATAGTACTAAAGTTCTGGACCTATTCTATCATCCTATGTGTACGTCATGTTGGCACACCTCCGTATTTTTTTTATATTTCGTGTCAAACTTCGACAAATCGTTGTCCGCACATCTCAATGCGACTACTTTAATCAGCCATATTTCCAAAACCTAAGTTTTTACGGTAACTTGGGTGGTATAATACAGAAGTTCTGGTCCTATTCTATCACCCTACGTGTACGTAATGTTGGCACACCTCCGTATTTATTATTATATTTCATGTCATACTTAGACAAATCGTTGTCCGCACATCGCATAGCGACTAATTTAATCACCCATATTTCCAAAACCTAAGTTTTTACGGTAACTTGGGTGGTATAATAAAGAAGTTCTGGTCCTATTCTATCACCCTATGTGTACGTCATGTATCCACAATTCCGTATTTATTTTTATATTTCATGTCAAACTTAGACAAATCGTTGTCCGCACATCGCATAGCGACTAATTTAATCACCCACATTTCCAAAACCTAAGTTTTTACGGTAACTTGGGTGGTATAATACAGAAGTTCTGGTCCTATTCTATCACCCTATGTGTACGTCATGTATCCACAATTCCGTATTTATTTTTATATTTCATGTCAAACTTAGACAAATCGCTGTCCGCACATCTCAATGCGACTACTTTAATCACCCTTATTTCCAAAACCTAAGTTTTGACGGTAACCTGAGTGGTATAATAATATAGTTCTAATCCTATTCTATCACCCAATGTGTACGTCATGTATCCAAAATTCCGTATTTATTTTTATATTTCATGTCAAACTTAGACAAATCGTTGTCCGCACATCGCATAGCGACTAATTTAATCACCCATATTTCCAAAACCTAAGTTTTTAAGGTAACTTGGGTTGTATAGTACTAAAGTTCTGGACCTATTCTATCATCCTATGTGTACGTCATGTTGGCACACCTCCGTATTTTTTTTATATTTCGTGTCAAACTTCGACAAATCTCTGTCCGCACATCTCAATGCGACTACTTTAATCAGCCATATTTCCAAAACCTAAGTTTTTACGGTAACTTGGGTGGTATAATACAGAAGTTCTGGTCCTATTCTATCACGCTACGTGTACGTAATGTTGGCACACCTCCGTAATTATTATATTTCATGTCATACTTAGACAAATCGTTGTCCGCACATCGCATAGCGACTAATTTAATCACCCATATTTCCAAAACCTAAGTTTTTACGGTAACTTGGGTGGTTTATTACTAAAGTTCTGGACCTATTCTATCATCCTATGTGTACGTCATGTTGGCACACCTCCGTATTTTTTTTATATTTCGTGTCAAACTTCGACAAATCTCTGTCCGCACATCTCAATGCGACTAATTTAATCAGCCATATTTCCAAAACCTAAGTTTTTACGGTAACTTGGGTGGTATAATACAGAAGTTCTGGTCCTATTCTATCACCCTATGTGTACGTAATGTTGGCACACCTCCGTATTTATTATTATATTTCATGTCATACTTAGACAAATCGTTGTCCGCACATCGCATAGCGACTAATTTAATCACCCATATTTCCAAAACATAAGTTATTAAGGTAACTTGGGTGGTATAGTACTAAAGTTCTGGTCCTATTCTTTCATCCTACGTGTACGTCATGCTGACACACTGCCGTATTTATTTTATATTTTATGTCAAACTTAGGTGGATCGCTGTCCACACATCCAAAGCGACTATTTTAATCACCCGTATTTGCAAAACCTAGGTTTTGACGGTAACCTGAGTGGTATAATAATATAGTTCTAATCCTATTCTATCACCCAATGTGTACGTCATGTATCCACAATTCCGTATTTATTTTTATATTTCATGTCATACTTAGACAAATCGTTGTCCGCACATCGCATAGCGACTAATTTAATCACCCATATTTCCAAAACCTAAGTTTTTATGGTAACTTGGGTGGAATAGTACTAAAGTTCTGGTCCTATTCTTTCATCCTACGTGTACGTCATGCTGAGACACTGCCGTATTTATTTTATATTTTATGTCAAACTTAGGTGGATCGCTGTCCACACATCCAAAGCGACTATTTTAATCACCCGTATAACCAAAACCTAAGTTTTTACGGTAACTTGGGTGGTATAGTACTAAAGTTCTGGACCTATTCTATCATCCTATGTGTACGTCATGTTGGCACACCTCCGTATTTTTTTTATATTTCGTGTCAAACTTCGACAAATCGTTGTCCGCACATCTCAATGCGACTACTTTAATCAGCCATATTTCCAAAACCTAAGTTTTTACGGTAACTTGGGTGGTATAATACAGAAGTTCTGGTCCTATTCTATCACCCTACGTGTACGTAATGTTGGCACACCTCCGTATTTATTATTATATTTCATGTCATACTTAGACAAATCGTTGTCCGCACATCGCATAGCGACTAATTTAATCACCCATATTTCCAAAACCTAAGTTTTTACGGTAACTTGGGTGGTATAATAAAGAAGTTCTGGTCCTATTCTATCACCCTATGTGTACGTCATGTATCCACAATTCCGTATTTATTTTTATATTTCATGTCAAACTTAGACAAATCGTTGTCCGCACATCGCATAGCGACTAATTTAATCACCCACATTTCCAAAACCTAAGTTTTTACGGTAACTTGGGTGGTATAATACAGAAGTTCTGGTCCTATTCTATCACCCTATGTGTACGTCATGTATCCACAATTCCGTATTTATTTTTATATTTCATGTCAAACTTAGACAAATCGCTGTCCGCACATCTCAATGCGACTATTTTAATCACCCGTATTTGCAAAACCTAGGTTTTGACGGTAACCTGAGTGGTATAATAATATAGTTCTAATCCTATTCTATCACCCAATGTGTACGTCATGTATCCACAATTCCGTATTTATTTTTATATTTCATGTCATACTTAGACAAATCGTTGTCCGCACATCGCATAGCGACTAATTTAATCACCCATATTTCCAAAACCTAAGTTTTTATGGTAACTTGGGTGGAATAGTACTAAAGTTCTGGTCCTATTCTTTCATCCTACGTGTACGTCATGCTGAGACACTGCCGTATTTATTTTATATTTTATGTCAAACTTAGGTGGATCGCTGTCCACACATCCAAAGCGACTATTTTAATCACCCGTATAACCAAAACCTAAGTTTTTACGGTAACTTGGGTGGTATAATACAGAAGTTCTGGTCCTATTCTATCACCCTATGTGTACGTCATGTATCCACAATTCCGTATTTATTTTTATATTTCATGTCAAACTTAGACAAATCGCTGTCCGCACATCTCAATGCGACTACTTTAATCACCCGTATTTCCAAAACCTAAGTTTTGACGGTAACCTGAGTGGTATAATAATATAGTTCTAATCCTATTCTATCACCCAATGTGTACGTCATGTATCCAAAATTCCGTATTTATTTTTATATTTCATGTCAAACTTAGACAAATCGTTGTCCGCACATCGCATAGCGACTAATTTAATCACCCATATTTCCAAAACCTAAGTTTTTAAGGTAACTTGGGTGGTATAGTACTAAAGTTCTGGACCTATTCTATCATCCTATGTGTACGTCATGTTGGCACACCTCCGTATTTTTTTTATATTTCGTGTCAAACTTCGACAAATCTCTGTCCGCACATCTCAATGCGACTACTTTAATCAGCCATATTTCCAAAACCTAAGTTTTTACGGTAACTTGGGTGGTATAATACAGAAGTTCTGGTCCTATTCTATCACGCTACGTGTACGTAATGTTGGCACACCTCCGTATTTATTATATTTCATGTCATACTTAGACAAATCGTTGTCCGCACATCGCATAGCGACTAATTTAATCACCCATATTTCCAAAACCTAAGTTTTTACGGTAACTTGGGTGGTTTATTACTAAAGTTCTGGACCTATTCTATCATCCTATGTGTACGTCATGTTGGCACACCTCCGTATATTTTTATATTTCGTGTCAAACTTCGACAAATCTCTGTCCGCACATCTCAATGCGACTAATTTAATCAGCCATATTTCCAAAACCTAAGTTTTTACGGTAACTTGGGTGGTATAATACAGAAGTTCTGGTCCTATTCTATCACCCTATGTGTACGTAATGTTGGCACACCTCCGTATTTATTATTATATTTCATGTCATACTTAGACAAATCGTTGTCCGCACATCGCATAGCGACTAATTTAATCACCCATATTTCCAAAACATAAGTTATTAAGGTAACTTGGGTGGTATAGTACTAAAGTTCTGGTCCTATTCTTTCATCCTACGTGTACGTCATGCTGACGACACTGCCGTATTTATTTTATATTTTATGTCAAACTTAGGTGGATCGCTGTCCACACATCCAAAGCGACTATTTTAATCACCCGTATTTGCAAAACCTAGGTTTTGACGGTAACCTGAGTGGTATAATAATATAGTTCTAATCCTATTCTATCACCCAATGAGTACGTCATGTATCCACAATTCCGTATTTATTTTTATATTTCATGTCATACTTAGACAAATCGTTGTCCGCACATCGCATAGCGACTAATTTAATCACCCATATTTCCAAAACATAAGTTATTAAGGTAACTTGGGTGGTATAGTACTAAAGTTCTGGTCCTATTCTTTCATCCTACGTGTACGTCATGCTGACACACTGCCGTATTTATTTTATATTTTATGTCAAACTTAGGTGGATCGCTGTCCACACATCCAAAGCGACTATTTTAATCACCCGTATTTGCAAAACCTAGGTTTTAACGGTAACCTGAGTGGTATAATAATATAGTTCTAATCCTATTCTATCACCCAATGAGTACGTCATGTATCCACAATTCCGTATTTATTTTTATATTTCATGTCATACTTTGACAAATCGCTGTCCGCACATCTAAATGCGACTACTTTAATCAGCCATATTTCCAAAACCTAAGTTTTTACGGTAACTTGGGTGGTATAATACTAAATTTCAGGACCTATTCTATCATCCTATGTGTACGTCATGTATCCACAATTCCGTATTTATTTTTATATTTCATGTCAAACTTAGACAAATCGTTGTCCGCACATCGCATAGCGACTAATTTAATCACCCATATTTCCAAAACCTAAGTTTTTAAGGTAACTTGGGTGGTATAATACTAAATTTCAGGACCTATTCTATCATCCTATGTGTACGTCATGTTGGAACACTTCCGTATTTATTTTATTTTTCATGTCATACTTTGACAAATCGCTGTTCGCACATCTCAATGCGACTACTTTAATCAGCCATATTTCCAAAACCTAAGTTTTTACGGTAACTTGGGTGGTATAGTACTAAAGTTCTGGACCTATTCTATCATCCTATGTGTACGTCATGTTGGCACACCTCCGTATTTTTTTTATATTTCGTGTCAAACTTCGACAAATCTTTGTCCGCACATCTCAATGCGACTACTTTAATCAGCCATATTTCCAAAACCTAAGTTTTTACGGTAACTTGGGTGGTATAATACAGAAGTTCTGGTCCTATTCTATCACCCTACGTGTACGTAATGTTGGCACACCTCCGTATTTATTATTATATTTCATGTCATACTTAGACAAATCGTTGTCCACACATCGCATAGCGACTAATTCAATCACCCATATTTCCAAAACCTAAGTTTTTACGGTAACTTGGGTGGTATAATACAGAAGTTCTGGTCCTATTCTATCATCCTATGTGTACGTCTTGTTGGAGCACCTCCGTCTTTTTTTTATATTTCATGTCAAACTTAGACAAATCGCTGTCCGCACATCGCATAGCGACTAATTTAATCACCCATATTTCCAAAACCTAAGTTTTTAAGGTAACTTGAGTGGTATAATACTAAATTTCAGGACCTATTCTATCATCCTAT
The DNA here is from genome assembly GCA_035578135.1 of Flexamia atlantica. Classification (NCBI taxonomy): domain Eukaryota; kingdom Metazoa; phylum Arthropoda; class Insecta; order Hemiptera; family Cicadellidae; genus Flexamia; species Flexamia atlantica. The sequence continues at coordinate 379,228 of JAQJVK010000120.1, read as the reverse complement.
GTGTACGTCATGTTGGCACACCTCCGTATTTTTTTTATATTTCGTGTCAAACTTCGACAAATCTCTGTCCGCACATCTCAATGCGACTACTTTAATCAGCCATATTTCCAAAACCTAAGTTTTTACGGTAACTTGGGTGGTATAATACAGAAGTTCTGGTCCTATTCTATCACCCTACGTGTACGTAATGTTGGCACACCTCCGTATTTATTATTATATTTCGTGTCAAACTTCGACAAATCGTTGTCCGCACATCGCATAGCGACTAATTTAATCACCTATATTTCCAAAACCTAAGTTTTTACGGTAACTTGCGTGGTATAATACAGAAGTTCTGGTCCTATTCTATCACCCTATGTGTACGTCATGTATCCACAATTCCGTATTTATTTTAATATTTCATGTCAAACTTAAACAAATCGTTGTCCGCACATCGCATAGCGACTAATTTAATCACCCATATTTCCAAAACCTAAGTTTTTAAGGTAACTTGGGTGGTATAGTACTAAAGTTCTGGTCCTATTCTTTCATCCTACGTGTACGTAATGTTGGCACACCTCCGTATTTATTTTTATATTTCATGTCAAACTTAGACAAATCGTTGTCCGCACATCGCATAGCGACTAATTTAATCACCCACATTTCCAAAACCTAAGTTTTTACGGTAACTTGGGTGGTATAATACAGAAGTTCTGGTCCTATTCTATCACCCTATGTGTACGTCATGTATCCAAAATTCCGTATTTATTTTTATATTTCATGTCAAACTTAGACAAATCGTTGTCCGCACATCGCATAGCGACTAATTTAATCACCCATATTTCCAAAACCTAAGTTTTTAAGGTAACTTGGGTTGTATAGTACTAAAGTTCTGGACCTATTCTATCATCCTATGTGTACGTCATGTTGGCACACCTCCGTATTTTTTTTATATTTCGTGTCAAACTTCGACAAATCTCTGTCCGCACATCTCAATGCGACTACTTTAATCAGCCATATTTCCAAAACCTAAGTTTTTACGGTAACTTGGGTGGTATAATACAGAAGTTCTGGTCCTATTCTATCACGCTACGTGTACGTAATGTTGGCACACCTCCGTATTTATTATATTTCATGTCATACTTAGACAAATCGTTGTCCGCACATCGCATAGCGACTAATTTAATCACCCATATTTCCAAAACCTAAGTTTTTACGGTAACTTGGGTGGTTTATTACTAAAGTTCTGGACCTATTCTATCATCCTATGTGTACGTCATGTTGGCACACCTCCGTATTTTTTTATATTTCGTGTCAAACTTCGACAAATCTCTGTCCGCACATCTCAATGCGATTAATTTAATCAGCCATATTTCCAAAACCTAAGTTTTTACGGTAACTTGGGTGGTATAATACAGAAGTTCTGGTCCTATTCTATCACCCTATGTGTACGTAATGTTGGCACACCTCCGTATTTATTATTATATTTCATGTCATACTTAGACAAATCGTTGTCCGCACATCGCATAGCGACTAATTTAATCACCCATATTTCCAAAACATAAGTTATTAAGGTAACTTGGGTGGTATAGTACTAAAGTTCTGGTCCTATTCTTTCATCCTACGTGTACGTCATGCTGACACACTGCCGTATTTATTTTATATTTTATGTCAAACTTAGGTGGATCGCTGTCCACACATCCAAAGCGACTATTTTAATCACCCGTATTTGCAAAACCTAGGTTTTGACGGTAACCTGAGTGGTATAATAATATAGTTCTAATCCTATTCTATCACCCAATGTGTACGTCATGTATCCACAATTCCGTATTTATTTTTATATTTCATGTCATACTTAGACAAATCGTTGTCCGCACATCGCATAGCGACTAATTTAATCACCCATATTTCCAAAACCTAAGTTTTTATGGTAACTTGGGTGGAATAGTACTAAAGTTCTGGTCCTATTCTTTCATCCTACGTGTACGTCATGCTGACACACTGCCGTATTTATTTTATATTTTATGTCAAACTTAGGTGGATCGCTGTCCACACATCCAAAGCGACTATTTTAATCACCCGTATAACCAAAACCTAAGTTTTTACGGTAACTTGGGTGGTATAGTACTAAAGTTCTGGACCTATTCTATCATCCTATGTGTACGTCATGTTGGCACACCTCCGTATTTTTTTTATATTTCGTGTCAAACTTCGACAAATCGTTGTCCGCACATCTCAATGCGACTACTTTAATCAGCCATATTTCCAAAACCTAAGTTTTTACGGTAACTTTGGTGGTATAATACAGAAGTTCTGGTCCTATTCTATCACCCTACGTGTACGTAATGTTGGCACACCTCCGTATTTATTATTATATTTCATGTCATACTTAGACAAATCGTTGTCCGCACATCGCATAGCGACTAATTTAATCACCCATATTTCCAAAACCTAAGTTTTTACGGTAACTTGGGTGGTATAATAAAGAAGTTCTGGTCCTATTCTATCACCCTATGTGTACGTCATGTATCCACAATTCCGTATTTATTTTTATATTTCATGTCAAACTTAGACAAATCGTTGTCTGCACATCGCATAGCGACTAATTTAATCACCCACATTTCCAAAACCTAAGTTTTTACGGTTTTGGGTGGTATAATACAGAAGTTCTGGTCCTATTCTATCACCCTATGTGTACGTCATGTATCCACAATTCCGTATTTATTTTTATATTTCATGTCAAACTTAGACAAATCGCTGTCCGCACATCTCAATGCGACTACTTTAATCACCCGTATTTCCAAAACCTAAGTTTTGACGGTAACCTGAGTGGTATAATAATATAGTTCTAATCCTATTCTATCACCCAATGTGTACGTCATGTATCCAAAATTCCGTATTTATTTTTATATTTCATGTCAAACTTAGACAAATCGTTGTCCGCACATCGCATAGCGACTAATTTAATCACCCATATTTCCAAAACCTAAGTTTTTAAGGTAACTTGGATGGTATAGTACTAAAGTTCTGGACCTATTCTATCATCCTCTGTGTACGTCATGTTGGCACACCTCTGTATTTTTTTTATATTTCGTGTCAAACTTCGACAAATCTCTGTCCGCACATCTCAATGCGACTACTTTAATCAGCCATATTTCCAAAACCTAAGTTTTTACGGTAACTTGGGTGGTATAATACAGAAGTTCTGGTCCTATTCTATCACGCTACGTGTACGTAATGTTGGCACACCTCCGTATTTATTATATTTCATGTCATACTTAGACAAATCGTTGTCCGCACATCGCATAGCGACTAATTTAATCACCCATATTTCCAAAATCTAAGTTTTTACGGTAACTTGGGTGGTATAGTACTAAAGTTCTGGACCTATTCTATCATCCTATGTGTACGTCATGTTGGCACACCTCCGTATTTTTTTTATATTTCGTGTCAAACTTCGACAAATCTCTGTCCGCACATCTCAATGCGACTAATTTAATCAGCCATATTTCCAAAACCTAAGTTTTTACGGTAACTTGGGTGGTATAATACAGAAGTTCTGGTCCTATTCTATCACGCTACGTGTACGTAATGTTGGCACACCTCCGTATTTATTATATTTCATGTCATACTTAGACAAATCGTTGTCCGCACATCGCATAGCGACTAATTTAATCACCCATATTTCCAAAACCTAAGTTTTTACGGTAACTTGGGTGGTATAGTACTAAAGTTCTGGACCTATTCTATCATCCTATGTGTACGTCATGTTGGCACACCTCCGTATTTTTTTTATATTTCGTGTCAAACTTCGACAAATCTCTGTCCGCACATCTCAATGCGACTAATTTAATCAGCCATATTTCCAAAACCTAAGTTTTTACGGTAACTTGGGTGGTATAATACAGAAGTTCTGGTCCTATTCTATCACCCTATGTGTACGTAATGTTGGCACACCTCCGTATTTATTATTATATTTCATGTCATACTTAGACAAATCGTTGTCCGCACATCGCATAGCGACTAATTTAATCACCCATATTTCCAAAACATAAGTTATTAAGGTAACTTGGGTGGTATAGTACTAAAGTTCCGGTCCTATTCTTTCATCCTACGTGTACGTCATGCTGACACACTGCCGTATTTATTTTATATTTTATGTCAAACTTAGGTGGATCGCTGTCCACACATCCAAAGCGACTATTTTAATCACCCGTATTTGCAAAACCTAGGTTTTGACGGTAACCTGAGTGGTATAATAATATAGTTCTAATCCTATTCTATCACCCAATGTGTACGTCATGTATCCACAATTCCGTATTTATTTTTATATTTCATGTCATACTTAGACAAATCGTTGTCCGCACATCGCATAGCGACTAATTTAATCACCCATATTTCCAAAACCTAAGTTTTTATGGTAACTTGGGTGGAATAGTACTAAAGTTCTGGTCCTATTCTTTCATCCTACGTGTACGTCATGCTGATACACTGCCGTATTTATTTTATATTTTATGTCAAACTTAGTTGGATCGCTGTCCACACATCCAAAGCGACTATTTTAATCACCCGTATAACCAAAACCTAAGTTTTTACGGTAACTTGGGTGGTATAGTACTAAAGTTCTGGACCTATTCTATCATCCTATGTGTACGTCATGTTGGCACACCTCCGTATTTTTTTTATATTTCGTGTCAAACTTCGACAAATCGTTGTCCGCACATCTCAATGCGACTACTTTAATCAGCCATATTTCCAAAACCTAAGTTTTTACGGTAACTTGGGTGGTATAATACAGAAGTTCTGGTCCTATTCTATCACCCTACGTGTACGTAATGTTGGCACACCTCCGTATTTATTATTATATTTCATGTCATACTTAGACAAATCGTTGTCCGCACATCGCATAGCGACTAATTTAATCACCCATATTTCCAAAACCTAAGTTTTTACGGTAACTTGGGTGGTATAATACAGAAGTTCTGGTCCTATTCTATCATCTTATGTGTACGTCATGTTGGAGCACCTCCGTATTTTTTTTATATTTCATGTCAAACTTAGACAAATCGCTGTCCGCACATCGCATAGCGACTAATTTAATCACCCATATTTCTAAAACCTAAGTTTTTAAGGTAACTTGGGTGGTATAATACTAAATTTCAGGACCTATTGTATCATCCTATGTGTACGTCATGTTGGCACACCTCCGTATATTTTTTATATTTCGTGTCAAACTTCGACAAATCTCTGTCCGCACATCTCAATGCGACTACTTTAATCAGCCATATTTCCAAAACCTAAGTTTTTACGGTAACTTGGGTGGTATAATACAGAAGTTCTGGTCCTATTCTATCACCCTACGTGTACGTAATGTTGGCACACCTCCGTATTTATTATTATATTTCGTGTCAAACTTCGACAAATCGTTGTCCGCACATCGCATAGCGACTAATTTAATCACCCATATTTACAAAACCTAAGTTATTACGGTAACTTGGGTGGTATAATACAGAAGTTCTGGTCCTATTCTATCACCCTATGTGTACGTCATGTATCCACAATTCCGTATTTATTTTTATATTTCATGTCAAACTTAGACAAATCGTTGTCCGCACATCGCATAGCGACTAATTTAATCACCCATATTTCCATAACCTAAGTTTTTAAGGTAACTTGGGTGGTATAGTACTAAAGTTCTGGTCCTATTCTTTCATCCTACGTGTACGTAATGTTGGCACACCTTCGTATTTATTTTTAAATTTCATGTCAAACTTAGACAAATCGTTGTCCGCACATCGCATAGCGACTAATTTAATCACCCATATTTCCAAAACCTAAGTTTTTACGGTAACTTGGGTGGTATAATACTAAATTTCAGGACCTATTCTATCATCCTATGTGTACGTAATGTTGGCACACCTCCGTATTTATTATTATATTTCATGTCATACTTAGACAAATCGTTGTCCGCACATCGCATAGCGTCTAATTTAATCACCTATATTTCCAAAACCTAAGTTTTTACGGTAACTTAGGTGGTATAATACAGAAGTTCTGGTCCTATTCTATCACCCTACGTGTACGTCATGTATCCACAATTCCGTATTTATTTTTTATATTTCGTGTCAAACTTAGACAAATCGTTGTCCGCACATCGCATAGCGACTAATTTAATCACTCATATTTCCAAAACCTAAGTTTTTAAGTTAACTTGGGTGGTATAGTACTAAAGTTCTGGACCTATTCTATCATCCTATGTGTACGTCATGTTGGCACACCTCCGTATTTTTTTTTATATTTCGTGTCAAACTTCGACAAATCTCTGTCCGCACATCTCAATGCGACTACTTTAATCAGCCATATTTCCAAAACCTAAGTTTTTACGGTAACTTGGGTGGTATAATACAGAAGTTCTGGTCCTATTCTATCACCCTATATGTACGTAATGTTGGCACACCTCCGTATTTATTATTATATTTCATGTCATACTTGGACAAATCGTTGTCCGCATATCGCATAGCGACTACTTTAATCAGCCATATTTCCAAAACCTAAGTTTTTACGGTAACTTGGGTGGTATAATACAGAAGTTCTGGTCCTATTCTATCACCCTACGAGTACGTAATGTTGGCACACCTCCGTATTTATTATTATATTTAATGTCATACTTAGACAAATCGTTGTCCGCACATCTCATAGCGACTAATTTAATCACCCATATTTCCAAAACCTAAGTTTTTACGGTAACTTGGGTGGTATAATACTAAATTTCAGGACCTATTCTATCATCCTATGTGTACGTCATGTATCCACAATTCCGTATTTATTTTTATATTTCATGTCAAACTTAGACAAATCGTTGTCCGCACATCGCATAGCGACTAATTTAATCACCCATATTTCCAAAACCTAAGTTTTTAAGGTAACTTGGGTGGTATAATACTAAATTTCAGGACTTATTCTATCATCCTATGTGTACGTCATGTTGGCACACTTCCGTATTTATTTTATTTTTCATGTCATATTTTGACAAATCGTTGTCCGCACATCTCAATGCGACTACTTTAATCAGCCATATTTCCAAAACCTAAGTTTTTACGGTAACTTGGGTGGTATAGTACTAAAGTTCTGGACCTATTCTATTATCCTATGTGTACGTCATGTTGGACACACCTCCGTATTTTTTTATATTTCGTGTCAAACTTCGACAAATCTCTGTCCGCACATCTCAATGCGACTACTTTAATCAGCCATATTTCCAAAACCTAAGTTTTTACGGTAACTTGGGTGGTATAATACAGAAGTTCTGGTCCTATTCTATCATCCTATGTGTACGTCATGTTGGCACACCTCCGTATTTTTTTTATATTTCGTGTCATACTTAGACAAATCGTTGTCCGCACATCGCATAGCGACTAATTTAATCACCCATATTTCCAAAACCTAAGTTTTTACGGTAACTTGGGTGGTATAATACAGAAGTTCTGGTCCTATTCTATCATCCTATGTGTACGTCATGTTGGAGCACCTCCGTATTTTTTTATATTTCATGTCAAACTTAGACAAATCGCTGTCCGCACATCGCATAGCGACTAATTTAATCACCCATATTTCCAAAACCTAAGTTTTTAATGTAACTTGGGTGGTATAATACTAAATTTCAGGACCTATTCTATCATCCTATGTGTACGTCATGTTGGCACACCTCCGTATTTATTATATTTCATGACATACTTAGACAAATCGTTGTCCGCACATCGCATAGCGACTAATTTAATCACCCATATTTCCAAAACCTAAGTTTTTAAGGTAACTTGGGTGGTATAGTACTAAAGTTCTGGTCCTATTCTTTCATCCTACGTGTACGTCATGCTGACACACTGCCGTATTTATTTTATATTTTATGTCAAACTTAGGTGGATCGCTGTCCACACATCCAAAGCGACTATTTTAATCACCCGTATTTCCAAAACCTAAGTTTTTACGGTAACTTGGGTGGTATAGTACTAAAGTTCTGGACCTATTCTATCATCCTATGTGTACGTCATGTTGGCACACCTCCGTATTTTTTTTATATTTCGTGTCAAACTTCGACAAATCGTTGTCCGCACATCTCAATGCGACTACTTTAATCAGCCATATTTCCAAAACCTAAGTTTTTACGGTAACTTGGGTGGTATAATACAGAAGTTCTGGTCCTATTCTATCATCCTATGTGTACGTCATGTTGGAGCACCTCCGTATTTTTTTTATATTTCATGTCAAACTTAGACAAATCGCTGTCCGCACATCGCATGGCGACTAATTTAATCACCCATATTTCTAAAACCTAAGTTTTTAAGGTAACTTGGGTGGTATAATACTAAATTTCAGGACCTATTCTATCATCCTATGTGTACGTCATGTTGGCACACCTCCGTATTTTTTTTATATTTCGTGTCAAACTTCGACAAATCTCTGTCCGCACATCTCAATGCGACTACTTTAATCAGCCATATTTCCAAAACCTAAGTTTTTACGGTAACTTGGGTGGTATAATACAGAAGTTCTGGTCCTATTCTATCACCCTATATGTACGTAATGTTGGCACACCTCCGTATTTATTATTATATTTCATGTCATACTTGGACAAATCGTTGTCCGCATATCGCATAGCGACTACTTTAATCAGCCATATTTCCAAAACCTAAGTTTTTACGGTAACTTGGGTGGTATAATACAGAAGTTCTGGTCCTATTCTATCACCCTACGAGTACGTAATGTTGGCACACCTCCGTATTTATTATTATATTTAATGTCATACTTAGACAAATCGTTGTCCGCACATCTCATAGCGACTAATTTAATCACCCATATTTCCAAAACCTAAGTTTTTACGGTAACTTGGGTGGTATAATACTAAATTTCAGGACCTATTCTATCATCCTATGTGTACGTCATGTATCCACAATTCCGTATTTATTTTTATATTTCATGTCAAACTTAGACAAATCGTTGTCCGCACATCGCATAGCGACTAATTTAATCACCCATATTTCCAAAACCTAAGTTTTTAAGGTAACTTGGGTGGTATAATACTAAATTTCAGGACTTATTCTATCATCCTATGTGTACGTCATGTTGGCACACTTCCGTATTTATTTTATTTTTCATGTCATATTTTGACAAATCGTTGTCCGCACATCTCAATGCGACTACTTTAATCAGCCATATTTCCAAAACCTAAGTTTTTACGGTAACTTGGGTGGTATAGTACTAAAGTTCTGGACCTATTCTATTATCCTATGTGTACGTCATGTTGGACACACCTCCGTATTTTTTTATATTTCGTGTCAAACTTCGACAAATCTCTGTCCGCACATCTCAATGCGACTACTTTAATCAGCCATATTTCCAAAACCTAAGTTTTTACGGTAACTTGGGTGGTATAATACAGAAGTTCTGGTCCTATTCTATCATCCTATGTGTACGTCATGTTGGCACACCTCCGTATTTTTTTTATATTTCGTGTCATACTTAGACAAATCGTTGTCCGCACATCGCATAGCGACTAATTTAATCACCCATATTTCCAAAACCTAAGTTTTTACGGTAACTTGGGTGGTATAATACAGAAGTTCTGGTCCTATTCTATCATCCTATGTGTACGTCATGTTGGAGCACCTCCGTATTTTTTTATATTTCATGTCAAACTTAGACAAATCGCTGTCCGCACATCGCATAGCGACTAATTTAATCACCCATATTTCCAAAACCTAAGTTTTTAATGTAACTTGGGTGGTATAATACTAAATTTCAGGACCTATTCTATCATCCTATGTGTACGTCATGTTGGCACACCTCCGTATTTATTATATTTCATGACATACTTAGACAAATCGTTGTCCGCACATCGCATAGCGACTAATTTAATCACCCATATTTCCAAAACCTAAGTTTTTAAGGTAACTTGGGTGGTATAGTACTAAAGTTCTGGTCCTATTCTTTCATCCTACGTGTACGTCATGCTGACACACTGCCGTATTTATTTTATATTTTATGTCAAACTTAGGTGGATCGCTGTCCACACATCCAAAGCGACTATTTTAATCACCCGTATTTCCAAAACCTAAGTTTTTACGGTAACTTGGGTGGTATAGTACTAAAGTTCTGGACCTATTCTATCATCCTATGTGTACGTCATGTTGGCACACCTCCGTATTTTTTTTATATTTCGTGTCAAACTTCGACAAATCGTTGTCCGCACATCTCAATGCGACTACTTTAATCAGCCATATTTCCAAAACCTAAGTTTTTACGGTAACTTGGGTGGTATAATACAGAAGTTCTGGTCCTATTCTATCATCCTATGTGTACGTCATGTTGGAGCACCTCCGTATTTTTTTTATATTTCATGTCAAACTTAGACAAATCGCTGTCCGCACATCGCATGGCGACTAATTTAATCACCCATATTTCTAAAACCTAAGTTTTTAAGGTAACTTGGGTGGTATAATACTAAATTTCAGGACCTATTCTATCATCCTATGTGTACGTCATGTTGGCACACCTCCGTATTTTTTTTATATTTCGTGTCAAACTTCGACAAATCTCTGTCCGCACATCTCAATGCGACTACTTTAATCAGCCATATTTCCAAAACCTAAGTTTTTACGGTAACTTGGGTGGTATAATACAGAAGTTCTGGTCCTATTCTATCACCCTACGTGTACGTAATGTTAGCACACCTCCGTATTTATTATTATATTTCGTGTCAAACTTCGACAAATCGTTGTCCGCACATCGCATAGCGACTAATTTAATCACCCATATTTCCAAAACCTAAGTTTTTACGGTAACTTGGTTGGTATAATACAGAAGTTCTGGTCCTATTCTATCACCCTATGTGTACGTCATGTATCCACAATTCCGTATTTATTTTTATATTTCATGTCAAACTTAGACAAATCGTTGTCCGCACATCGCATAGCGACTAATTTAATCACCCATATTTCCAAAACCTAAGTTTTTAAGGTAACTTGGGTGGTATAGTACTAAAGTTTTGGTCCTATTCTTTCATCCTACGTGTATGTAATGTTGGCACACCTCCGTATTTATTTTTATATTTCATGTCAAACTTAGACAAATCGTTGTCCGCACATCGCATAGCGACTAATTTAATCACCCATATTTCCAAAACCTAGGTTTTTACGGTAACTTGGGTGGTATAATACAGAAGTTCTGGTCCTATTCTATCACCCTATGTGTACGTCATGTATCCACAATTCCGTATTCATTTTTATATTTCATGTCAAACTTAGACAAATCGCTGTCCGCACATCTCAATGCGACTACTTTAATCACCCGTATTTCCAAAACCTAAGTTTTGACGGTAACCTGAGTGGAATAATAATATAGTTCTAATCGTATTCTATCACCCAATGGGTACGTCATGTATCCAAAATTCCGTATTTATTTTTATATTTCATGTCAAACTTAGACAAATCGTTGTCCGCACATCGCATAGCGACTAATTTAATCACCCATATTTCCAAAACCTAAGTTTTTAAGGTAACTTGGGTGGTATAGTACTAAAGTTCTGGACCTATTCTATCATCCTATGTGTACGTCATGTTGGCACACCTCCGTATTTTTTTATATTTCGTGTCAAACTTCGACAAATCTCTGTCCGCACATCTCAATGCGACTACTTTAATCAGCCATATTTCCAAAACCTAAGTTTTTACGGTAACTTGGGTGGTATAATACAGAAGTTCTGGTCCTATTCTATCACCCTACGTGTACGTAATGTTGGCACACCTCCGTATTTATTATTATATTTCATGTCATACTTAGACAAATCGTTGTCCGCACATCGCATAGCGACTAATTTAATCACCCATATTTCCAAAACCTAAGTTTTTACGGTAACTTGGGTGGTATAGTACTAAAGTTCTGGACTTATTCTATCGTCCTATGTGTACGTCATGTTGGCACACCTCCGTATTTTTTTTATATTTCGTGTCAAACTTCGACAAATCTCTGTCCGCACATCTCAATGCGACTACTTTAATCAGCCATATTTCCAAAACCTAAGTTTTTACGGTAACTTGGGTGGTATAATACAGAAGTTCTGGTCCTATTCTATCACCCTATGTGTACGTAATGTTGGCACACCTCCGTATTTATTATTATATTTCATGTCATACTTAGACAAATCGTTGTCCGCACATCGCGTAGCGACTAATTTAATCACCCATATTTCCAAAACCTAAGTTTTTAAGGTAACTTGGGTGGTATAGTACTAAAGTTCTGGTCCTATTCTTTCATCCTACGTGTACGTCATGCTGACACACTGCCGTATTTATCTTATATTTTATGTCAAACTTAGGTGGATCGCTGTCCACACATCCAAAGCGACTATTTTAATCACCCGTATTTCCAAAACCTAGGTTTTGATGGTAACCTGAGTGGTATAATAATATAGTTCTAATCCTATTCTATCACCCAATGTGTACGTCATGTATCCAAAATTCCGTATTTATTTTTATATTTCATGTCAAACTTAGACAAATCGTTGTCCGCACATCGCATAGCGACTAATTTAATCACCCATATTTCCAAAACCTAAGTTTTTAAGGTAACTTGGGTGGTATAGTACTACAGTTCTGGACCTATTCTATCATCCTATGTGTACGTCATGTTGGCACACCTCCGTATTTTTTTTATATTTCGTGTCAAACTTCGACAAATCTCTGTCCGCACATCTCAATGCGACTACTTTAATCAGCCATATTTCCAAAACCTAAGTTTTTAAGGTAACTTGGGTGGTATAATACAGAAGTTCTGGTCCTATTCTATCACCCTACGTGTACGTAATGTTGGCACACCTCCGTATTTATTATTATATTTCATGTCATACTTAGACAAATCGTTGTCCGCACATCGCATAGCGACTAATTTAATCACCCATATTTCCAAAACCTAAGTTTTTACGGTAACTTGGGTGGTATAGTACTAAAGTTCTGGACCTATTCTATCATCCTAAGTGTACGTCATGTTGGCACACCTCCGTATTATTTTTATATTTCGTGTCAAACTTCGACAAATCTCTGTCCGCACATCTCAATGCGACTACTTTAATCAGCCATATTTCCAAAACCTAAGTTTTTACGGTAACTTGGGTGGTATAATACAGAAGTTCTGGTCCTATTCTATCACCCTATGTGTACGTAATGTTGGCACACCTCCGTATTTATTATTATATTTCATGTCATACTTAGACAAATCGTTGTCCGCACATCGCATAGCGACTAATTTAATCACCCATATTTCCAAAACCTATGTTTTTAAGGTAACTTGGGTGGTATAGTACTAAAGTTCTGGTCCTATTCTTTCATCCTACGTGTACGTCATGCTGACACACTGCCGTATTTATTTTATATTTTATGTCAAACTTAGGTGGATCGCTGTCCACACATCCAAAGCGACTATTTTAATCACCCGTATTTCCAAAACTAAGTTTTTACGGTAACTTGGGTGGTATAGTACTAAAGTTCTGGACCTATTCTATCATCCTATGTGTACGTCATGTTGGCACACCTCCGTATTTTTTTTTATATTTCGTGTCAAACTTCGACAAATCGTTGTCCGCACATCGCATAGCGACTAATTTAATCACCCATATTTCCAAAACCTAAGTTTTGAAGGTAACCTGATTGGTATAATAATATAGTTCTAATCCTATTCTATCACCCAATGTGTACGGCATGTATCCAAAATTCCGTATTTACTTTTATATTTCATGTCAAACTTAGACAAATCGTTGTCCGCACATCGCATAGCGACTAATTTAATCACCCATATTTCCAAAACCTAAGTTTTTAAGGTAACTTGGTTGGTATAGTTCTAAAGTTCTGGTCCTATTCTTTCATCCTACGTGTACGTAATGTTGGCACACCTCCGTATTTATTTTTATATTTCATGTCAAACTTAGACAAATCGTTGTCCGCACATCGCATAGCGACTAATTTAATCACCCATATTTCCAAAACCTAAGTTTTTAAGGTAACTTGGGTGGTATAGTACTAAAGTTCTGGTCCTATTCTATCATCCTATGTGTACGTGATGTTGGAGCACCTCCGTATTTTTTTATATTTCATGTCAAACTTAGACAAATCGCTGTCCGCACATCGCATAGCGACTAATTTAATCAGCCATATTTCCAAAACCTAAGTTTTTACGGTAACTTGGGTGGTATAATACTAAATTTCAGGACCTATTCTATCATCCTATGTGTACGTCATGTTGGAGCACCTCCGTATTTTTTTTATATTTCGTGTCAAACTTCGACAAATCTCTGTCCGCACATCTCAATGCGACTACTTTAATCAGCCATATTTCCAAAACCTAAGTTTTTACGGTAACTTGGGTGGTATAATACAGAAGTTCTGGTCCTATTCTATCATCCTATGTGTACGTCATGTTGGCACACCTCCGTATTTTTTTATATTTCGTGTCAAACTTCGACAAATCTCTGTCCGCACATCTCAATGCGACTACTTTAATCAGCCATATTTCCAAAACCTAAGTTTTTAAGGTAACTTGGGTGGTATAATACAGAAGTTCTGGTCCTATTCTATCACGCTACGTGTACGTAATGTTGGCACACCTCCGTATTTATTATATTTCATGTCATACTTAGACAAATCGTTGTCCGCACATCGCATAGCGACTAATTTAATCACCCATATTTCAAAAACCTAAGTTTTTACGGTAACTTGGGTGGTATAGTACTAAAGTTCTGGACCTATTCTATCATCCTATGTGTACGTCATGTTGGCACACCTCCGTATTTTTTTTATATTTCGTGTCAAACTTCGACAAATCTCTGTCCGCACATCTCAATGCGACTAATTTAATCAGCCATATTTCCAAAACCTAAGTTTTTACGGTAACTTGGGTGGTATAATACAGAAGTTCTGGTCCTATTCTATCACCCTATGTGTACGTAATGTTGGCACACCTCCGTATTTATTATTATATTTCATGTCATAATTAGACAAATCGTTGTCCGCACATCGCATAGCGACTAATTTAATCACCCATATTTCCAAAACATAAGTTATTAAGGTAACTTGGGTGGTATAGTACTAAAGTTCTGGTCCTATTCTTACATCCTACGTGTACGTCATGCTGACACACTGCCGTATTTATTTTATATTTTATGTCAAACTTAGGTGGATCGCTGTCCACACATCCAAAGCGACTATTTTAATCACCCGTATTTGCAAAACCTAGGTTTTGACGGTAACCTGAGTGGTATAATAATATAGTTCTAATCCTATTCTATCACCCAATGTGTACGTCATGTATCCACAATTCCGTATTTATTTTTATATTTCATGTCATACTTAGACAAATCGTTGTCCGCACATCGCATAGCGACTAATTTAATCACCCATATTTCCAAAACCTAAGTTTTTATGGTAACTTGGGTGGAATAGTACTAAAGTTCTGGTCCTATTCTTTCATCCTACGTGTACGTCATGCTGATACACTGCCGTATTTATTTTATATTTTATGTCAAACTTAGGTGGATCGCTGTCCACACATCCAAAGCGACTATTTTAATCACCCGTATAACCAAAACCTAAGTTTTTACGGTAGTTTGGGTGGTATAGTACTAAAGTTCTGGACCTATTCTATCATCCTATGTGTACGTTATGTTGGCACACCTCCGTATTTTTTTTATATTTCGTGTCAAACTTCGACAAATCGTTGTCCGCACATCTCAATGCGACTACTTTAATCAGCCATATTTCCAAAACCTAAGTTTTTACGGTAACTTGGGTGGTATAATACAGAAGTTCTGGTCCTATTCTATCACCCTACGTGTAAGTAATGTTGGCACACCTCCGTATTTATTATTATATTTCATGTCATACTTAGACAAATCGTTGTCCGCACATCGCATAGCGACTAATTTAATCACCCATATTTCCAAAACCTAAGTTTTTACGGTAACTTGGGTGGTATAATACAGAAGTTCTGGTCCTATTCTATCATCTTATGTGTACGTCATGTTGGAGCACCTCCGTATTTTTTTTATATTTCATGTCAAACTTAGACAAATCGCTGTCCGCACATCGCATAGCGACTAATTTAATCACCCATATTTCTAAAACCTAAGTTTTTAAGGTAACTTGGGTGGTATAATACTAAATTTCAGGACCTATTGTATCATCCTATGTGTACGTCATGTTGGCACACCTCCGTATATTTTTTATATTTCGTGTCAAACTTCGACAAATCTCTGTCCGCACATCTCAATGCGACTACTTTAATCAGCCATATTTCCAAAACCTAAGTTTTTACGGTAACTTGGGTGGTATAATACAGAAGTTCTGGTCCTATTCTATCACCCTACGTGTACGTAATGTTGGCACACCTCCGTATTTATTATTATATTTCGTGTCAAACTTCGACAAATCGTTGTCCGCACATCGCATAGCGACTAATTTAATCACCCATATTTCCAAAACCTAAGTTATTACGGTAACTTGGGTGGTATAATACAGAAGTTCTGGTCCTATTCTGTCACCCTATGTGTACGTCATGTATCCACAATTCCGTATTTATTTTTATATTTCATGTCAAACTTAGAAAAATCGTTGTCCGCACATCGCATAGCGACTAATTTAATCACCCATATTTCCAAAACCTAAGTTTTTAAGGTAACTTGGGTGGTATAGTACTAAAGTTCTGGTCCTATTCTTTCATCCTACGTGTACGTAATGTTGGCACACCTCCGTATTTATTTTTATATTTCATGTCAAACTTAGACAAATCGTTGTCCGCACATCGCATAGCGACTAATTTAATCACCCATATTTCCAAAACCTAAGTTTTTACGGTAACTTGGGTGGTATAATACTAAATTTCAGGACCTATTCTATCATCCTATGTGTACGTAATGTTGGCACACTTCCGTATTTATTATTATATTTCATGTCATACTTAGACAAATCGTTGTCCGCACATCGCATAGCGTCTAATTTAATCACCTATATTTCCAAAACCTAAGTTTTTACGGTAACTTAGGTGGTATAATACAGAAGTTCTGGTCCTATTCTATCACCCTACGTGTACGTCATGTATCCACAATTCCGTATTTATTTTTTATATTTCGTGTCAAACTTAGACAAATCGTTGTCCGCACATCGCATAGCGACTAATTTAATCACCCATATTTCCAAAACCTAAGTTTTTAAGGTAACTTGGGTGATATAGTACTAAAGTTCTGGTCCTATTCTTTCATCCTACGTGTACGTCATGCTGACACACTGCCGTATTTATTTTATATTTCATGTCATACTTTGACAAATCGCTGTCCGCACATCTCAATGCGACTACTTTAATCAGCCATATTTCCAAAACCTAAGTTTTTACGGTAACTTGGGGGGTATAATACAGACGTTCTGGTCCTATTTCATCACCCTACGTGTACGTCATGCTGACACACTGCCGTATTTATTTTATATTTTATGTCAAACTTAGGTGGATCACTGTCCACACATCCAAAGCGACTATTTTAATAACCCGTATTTCCAAAACCTAAGTTTTTAAGGTAACTTGGGTGGTATAGTACTAAAGTTCTGGACCTATTCTATAATCCAATGTGTACGTCATGTTGGCACACCTCCGTATTTTTTTTTATATTTCGTGTCAAACTTCGACAAATCTCTGTCCGCACATCTCAATGCGACTACTTTAATCAGCCATATTTCCAAAACCTAAGTTTTTACGGTAACTTGGATGGTATAATACAGAAGTTCTGGTCCTATTCTATCACCCTATATGTACGTAATGTTGGCACACCTCCGTATTTATTATTATATTTCATGTCATACTTGGACAAATCGTTGTCCGCACATCGCATAGCGACTACTTTAATCAGCCATATTTCTAAAACCTAAGTTTTTACGGTAACTTGGGTGGTATAATACAGAAGTTCTGGTCCTATTCTATCACCCTACGAGTACGTAATGTTGGCACACCTCCGTATTTATTATTATATTTCATGTCATACTTAGACAAATCGTTGTCCGCACATCTCATAGCGACTAATTTAATCACCCATATTTCCAAAACCTAAGTTTTTACGGTAACTTGGGTGGTATAATACTAAATTTCAGGACCTATTCTATCATCCTATGTGTACGTCATGTATCCACAATTCCGTATTTATTTTTATATTTCATGTCAAACTTAGAAAAATCGTTGTCCGCACATCGCATAGCGACTAATTTAATCACCCATATTTCCAAAACCTAAGTTTTTAAGGTAACTTGGGTGGTATAATATGGTATAATACTAAATTTCAGGACCTATTCTATCACCCTATGTGTACGTAATGTATCCACAATTCCGTATTTATTTTTTTATTTCATGTCAAACTTAGACAAATCGTTGTCCGCACATCGCATAGCGACTAATTTAATCATCCATATTTCCAAAACCTAAGTTTTTACGGTAACTTGGGTGGTATAATACTAAATTTCAGGACCTATTCTATCATCCTATGTGTACGTCATGTATCCACAATTCCGTATTTATTTTTATATTTCATGTCAAACTTAGACAAATCGTTGTCCGCACATCGCATAGCGACTAATTTAATCACCCATATTTCCAAAACCTAAGTTTTTACGGTAACTTGGGTGGTATAGTACTAAAGTTCTGGACCTATTCTATCATCCTATGTGTACGTCATGTTGGCACACCTCCGTATTTTTTTTATATTTCGTGTCAAACTTCGACAAATCGTTGTCCGCATATCTCAATGCGACTACTTTAATCAGCCATATTTCCAAAACCTAAGTTTTTACGGTAACTTGGTTGTATAATACAGAAGTTCTGGTCCTATTCTATCATCCTATGTGTACGTCATGTTGGAGCACCTCCGTATTTTTTTTATATTTCATGTCAAACTTAGACAAATCGCTGTCCGCACATCGCATGGCGACTAATTTAATCACCCATATTTCTAAAACCTAAGTTTTTAAGGTAACTTGGGTGGTATAATACTAAATTTCAGGACCTATTCTATCATCCTATGTGTACGTCATGTTGGCACACCTCCGTATTTTTTTATATTTCGTGTCAAACTTCGACAAATCTCTGTCCGCACATCTCAATGCGACTACTTTAATCAGCCATATTTCCAAAACCTAAGTTTTTACGGTAACTTGGGTGGTATAATACAGAAGTTCTGGTCCTATTCTATCACCCTACGTGTACGTAATGTTAGCACACCTCCGTATTTATTATTATATTTCGTGTCAAACTTCGACAAATCGTTGTCCGCACATCGCATAGCGACTAATTTAATCACCCATATTTCCAAAACCTAAGTTTTTACGGTAACTTGGGTGGTATAATACAGAAGTTCTGGTCCTATTCTATCACCCTATGTGTACGTCATGTATCCACAATTCCGTATTTATTTTTATATTTCATGTCAAACTTAGACAAATCGTTGTCCGCACATCGCATAGCGACTAATTTAATCACCCATATTTCCAAAACCTAAGTTTTTAAGGTAACTTGGGTGGTATAGTACTAAAGTTCTGGTCCTATTCTTTCATCCTACGTGTATGTAATGTTGGCACACCTCCGTATTTATTTTTATATTTCATGTCAAACTTAGACAAATCGTTGTCCGCACATCGCATAGCGACTAATTTAATCACCCATATTTCCAAAACCTAGGTTTTTACGGTAACTTGGGTGGTATAATACAGAAGTTCTGGTCCTATTCTATCACCCTATGTGTACGTCATGTATCCACAATTCCGTATTCATTTTTATATTTCATGTCAAACTTAGACAAATCGCTGTCCGCACATCTCAATGCGACTACTTTAATCACCCGTATTTCCAAAACCTAAGTTTTGACGGTAACCTGAGTGGAATAATAATATAGTTCTAATCGTATTCTATCACCCAATGGGTACGTCATGTATCCAAAATTCCGTATTTATTTTTATATTTCATGTCAAACTTAGACAAATCGTTGTCCGCACATCGCATAGCGACTAATTTAATCACCCATATTTCCAAAACCTAAGTTTTTAAGGTAACTTGGGTGGTATAGTACTAAAGTTCTGGACCTATTCTATCATCCTATGTGTACGTCATGTTGGCACACCTCCGTATTTTTTTTATATTTCGTGTCAAACTTCGACAAATCTCTGTCCGCACATCTCAATGCGACTACTTTAATCGGCCATATTTCCAAAACCTAAGTTTTTACGGTAACTTGGGTGGTATAATACAGAAGTTCTGGTCCTATTCTATCACCCTACGTGTACGTAATGTTGGCACACCTCCGTATTTATTATTATATTTCATGTCATACTTAGACAAATCGTTGTCCGCACATCGCATAGCGACTAATTTAATCACCCATATTTCCAAAACCTAAGTTTTTACGGTAACTTGGGTGGTATAGTACTAAAGTTCTGGACCTATTCTATCGTCCTATGTGTACGTCATGTTGGCACACCTCCGTATTTTTTTTATATTTCGTGTCAAACTTCGACAAATCTCTGTCCGCACATCTCAATGCGACTACTTTAATCAGCCATATTTCCAAAACCTAAGTTTTTACGGTAACTTGGGTGGTATAATACAGAAGTTCTGGTCCTATTCTATCACCCTATGTGTACGTAATGTTGGCACACCTCCGTATTTATTATTATATTTCATGTCATACTTAGACAAATCGTTGTCCGCACATCGCGTAGCGACTAATTTAATCACCCATATTTCCAAAACCTAAGTTTTTAAGGTAACTTGGGTGGTATAGTACTAAAGTTCTGGTCCTATTCTTTCATCCTACGTGTACGTCATGCTGACACACTGCCGTATTTATTTTATATTTTATGTCAAACTTAGGTGGATCGCTGTCCACACATCCAAAGCGACTATTTTAATCACCCGTATTTCCAAAACCTAGGTTTTGATGGTAACCTGAGTGGTATAATAATATAGTTCTAATCCTATTCTATCACCCAATGTGTACGTCATGTATCCAAAATTCCGTATTTATTTTTATATTTCATGTCAAACTTAGACAAATCGTTGTCCGCACATCGCATAGCGACTAATTTAATCACCCATATTTCCAAAACCTAAGTTTTTAAGGTAACTTGGGTGGTATAGTACTACAGTTCTGGACCTATTCTATCATCCTATGTGTACGTCATGTTGGCACACCTCCGTATTTTTTTTATATTTCGTGTCAAACTTCGACAAATCTCTGTCCGCACATCTCAATGCGACTACTTTAATCAGCCATATTTCCAAAACCTAAGTTTTTACGGTAACTTGGGTGGTATAATACAGAAGTTCTGGTCCTATTCTATCACCCTATGTGTACGTAATGTTGGCACACCTCCGTATTTATTATTATATTTCATGTCATACTTAGACAAATCGCTGTCCGCACATCGCATAGCGACTAATTTAATCACCCATATTTCCAAAACCTAAGTTTTTACGGTAACTTGGGTGGTATAGTACTAAAGTTCTGGACCTATTCTATCATCCTATGTGTACGTCATGTTGGCACACCTCCGTATTTTTTTTATATTTCGTGTCAAACTTCGACAAATCGTTGTCCGCACATCGCATAGCGACTAATTTAATCACCCATATTTCCAAAACCTAAGTTTTTACGGTAACTTGGGTGGTATAATACTAAATTTCAGGACCTATTCTATCATCCTATGTGTACGTAATGTTGGCACACTTCCGTATTTATTATTATATTTCATGTCATACTTAGACAAATCGTTGTCCGCACATCGCATAGCGTCTAATTTAATCACCTATATTTCCAAAACCTAAGTTTTTACGGTAACTTAGGTGGTATAATACAGAAGTTCTGGTCCTATTCTATCACCCTACGTGTACGTCATGTATCCACAATTCCGTATTTATTTTTTATATTTCGTGTCAAACTTAGACAAATCGTTGTCCGCACATCGCATAGCGACTAATTTAATCACCCATATTTCCAAAACCTAAGTTTTTAAGGTAACTTGGGTGATATAGTACTAAAGTTCTGGTCCTATTCTTTCATCCTACGTGTACGTCATGCTGACACACTGCCGTATTTATTTTATATTTCATGTCATACTTTGACAAATCGCTGTCCGCACATCTCAATGCGACTACTTTAATCAGCCATATTTCCAAAACCTAAGTTTTTACGGTAACTTGGGGGGTATAATACAGACGTTCTGGTCCTATTTCATCACCCTACGTGTACGTCATGCTGACACACTGCCGTATTTATTTTATATTTTATGTCAAACTTAGGTGGATCACTGTCCACACATCCAAAGCGACTATTTTAATAACCCGTATTTCCAAAACCTAAGTTTTTAAGGTAACTTGGGTGGTATAGTACTAAAGTTCTGGACCTATTCTATAATCCAATGTGTACGTCATGTTGGCACACCTCCGTATTTTTTTTTATATTTCGTGTCAAACTTCGACAAATCTCTGTCCGCACATCTCAATGCGACTACTTTAATCAGCCATATTTCCAAAACCTAAGTTTTTACGGTAACTTGGATGGTATAATACAGAAGTTCTGGTCCTATTCTATCACCCTATATGTACGTAATGTTGGCACACCTCCGTATTTATTATTATATTTCATGTCATACTTGGACAAATCGTTGTCCGCACATCGCATAGCGACTACTTTAATCAGCCATATTTCTAAAACCTAAGTTTTTACGGTAACTTGGGTGGTATAATACAGAAGTTCTGGTCCTATTCTATCACCCTACGAGTACGTAATGTTGGCACACCTCCGTATTTATTATTATATTTCATGTCATACTTAGACAAATCGTTGTCCGCACATCTCATAGCGACTAATTTAATCACCCATATTTCCAAAACCTAAGTTTTTACGGTAACTTGGGTGGTATAATACTAAATTTCAGGACCTATTCTATCATCCTATGTGTACGTCATGTATCCACAATTCCGTATTTATTTTTATATTTCATGTCAAACTTAGAAAAATCGT
The DNA here is from genome assembly GCA_035578135.1 of Flexamia atlantica. Taxonomy (NCBI): domain Eukaryota; kingdom Metazoa; phylum Arthropoda; class Insecta; order Hemiptera; family Cicadellidae; genus Flexamia; species Flexamia atlantica. The sequence continues at coordinate 356,157 of JAQJVK010000120.1, read as the reverse complement.
TGTCCGCACATCGCATAGCGACTAATTTAATCACCCATATTTCCAAAACCTAAGTTTTTAAGGTAACTTGGGTGGTATAATATGGTATAATACTAAATTTCAGGACCTATTCTATCACCCTATGTGTACGTAATGTATCCACAATTCCGTATTTATTTTTTTATTTCATGTCAAACTTAGACAAATCGTTGTCCGCACATCGCATAGCGACTAATTTAATCACCCATATTTCCAAAACCTAAGTTTTTACGGTAACTTGGGTGGTATAATACTAAATTTCAGGACCTATTCTATCATCCTATGTGTACGTCATGTATCCACAATTCCGTATTTATTTTTATATTTCATGTCAAACTTAGACAAATCGTTGTCCGCACATCGCATAGCGACTAATTTAATCACCCATATTTCCAAAACCTAAGTTTTTACGGTAACTTGGGTGGTATAGTACTAAAGTTCTGGACCTATTCTATCATCCTATGTGTACGTCATGTTGGCACACCTCCGTATTTTTTTTATATTTCGTGTCAAACTTCGACAAATCGTTGTCCGCATATCTCAATGCGACTACTTTAATCAGCCATATTTCCAAAACCTAAGTTTTTACGGTAACTTGGGTGGTATAATACAGAAGTTCTGGTCCTATTCTATCATCCTATGTGTACGTCATGTTGGAGCACCTCCGTATTTTTTTTATATTTCATGTCAAACTTAGACAAATCGCTGTCCGCACATCGCATGGCGACTAATTTAATCACCCATATTTCTAAAACCTAAGTTTTTAAGGTAACTTGGGTGGTATAATACTAAATTTCAGGACCTATTCTATCATCCTATGTGTACGTCATGTTGGCACACCTCCGTATTTTTTTTATATTTCGTGTCAAACTTCGACAAATCTCTGTCCGCACATCTCAATGCGACTACTTTAATCAGCCATATTTCCAAAACCTAAGTTTTTACGGTAACTTGGGTGGTATAATACAGAAGTTCTGGTCCTATTCTATCACCCTACGTGTACGTAATGTTAGCACACCTCCGTATTTATTATTATATTTCGTGTCAAACTTCGACAAATCGTTGTCCGCACATCGCATAGCGACTAATTTAATCACCCATATTTCCAAAACCTAAGTTTTTACGGTAACTTGGGTGGTATAATACAGAAGTTCTGGTCCTATTCTATCACCCTATGTGTACGTCATGTATCCACAATTCCGTATTTATTTTTATATTTCATGTCAAACTTAGACAAATCGTTGTCCGCACATCGCATAGCGACTAATTTAATCACCCATATTTCCAAAACCTAAGTTTTTAAGGTAACTTGGGTGGTATAGTACTAAAGTTCTGGTCCTATTCTTTCATCCTACGTGTATGTAATGTTGGCACACCTCCGTATTTATTTTTATATTTCATGTCAAACTTAGACAAATCGTTGTCCGCACATCGCATAGCGACTAATTTAATCACCCATATTTCCAAAACCTAGGTTTTTACGGTAACTTGGGTGGTATAATACAGAAGTTCTGGTCCTATTCTATCACCCTATGTGTACGTCATGTATCCACAATTCCGTATTCATTTTTATATTTCATGTCAAACTTAGACAAATCGCTGTCCGCACATCTCAATGCGACTACTTTAATCACCCGTATTTCCAAAACCTAAGTTTTGACGGTAACCTGAGTGGAATAATAATATAGTTCTAATCGTATTCTATCACCCAATGGGTACGTCATGTATCCAAAATTCCGTATTTATTTTTATATTTCATGTCAAACTTAGACAAATCGTTGTCCGCACATCGCATAGCGACTAATTTAATCACCCATATTTCCAAAACCTAAGTTTTTAAGGTAACTTGGGTGGTATAGTACTAAAGTTCTGGACCTATTCTATCATCCTATGTGTACGTCATGTTGGCACACCTCCGTATTTTTTTTATATTTCGTGTCAAACTTCGACAAATCTCTGTCCGCACATCTCAATGCGACTACTTTAATCGGCCATATTTCCAAAACCTAAGTTTTTACGGTAACTTGGGTGGTATAATACAGAAGTTCTGGTCCTATTCTATCACCCTACGTGTACGTAATGTTGGCACACCTCCGTATTTATTATTATATTTCATGTCATACTTAGACAAATCGTTGTCCGCACATCGCATAGCGACTAATTTAATCACCCATATTTCCAAAACCTAAGTTTTTACGGTAACTTGGGTGGTATAGTACTAAAGTTCTGGACCTATTCTATCGTCCTATGTGTACGTCATGTTGGCACACCTCCGTATTTTTTTTATATTTCGTGTCAAACTTCGACAAATCTCTGTCCGCACATCTCAATGCGACTACTTTAATCAGCCATATTTCCAAAACCTAAGTTTTTACGGTAACTTGGGTGGTATAATACAGAAGTTCTGGTCCTATTCTATCACCCTATGTGTACGTAATGTTGGCACACCTCCGTATTTATTATTATATTTCATGTCATACTTAGACAAATCGTTGTCCGCACATCGCGTAGCGACTAATTTAATCACCCATATTTCCAAAACCTAAGTTTTTAAGGTAACTTGGGTGGTATAGTACTAAAGTTCTGGTCCTATTCTTTCATCCTACGTGTACGTCATGCTGACACACTGCCGTATTTATTTTATATTTTATGTCAAACTTAGGTGGATCGCTGTCCACACATCCAAAGCGACTATTTTAATCACCCGTATTTCCAAAACCTAGGTTTTGATGGTAACCTGAGTGGTATAATAATATAGTTCTAATCCTATTCTATCACCCAATGTGTACGTCATGTATCCAAAATTCCGTATTTATTTTTATATTTCATGTCAAACTTAGACAAATCGTTGTCCGCACATCGCATAGCGACTAATTTAATCACCCATATTTCCAAAACCTAAGTTTTTAAGGTAACTTGGGTGGTATAGTACTACAGTTCTGGACCTATTCTATCATCCTATGTGTACGTCATGTTGGCACACCTCCGTATTTTTTTTATATTTCGTGTCAAACTTCGACAAATCTCTGTCCGCACATCTCAATGCGACTACTTTAATCAGCCATATTTCCAAAACCTAAGTTTTTACGGTAACTTGGGTGGTATAATACAGAAGTTCTGGTCCTATTCTATCACCCTATGTGTACGTAATGTTGGCACACCTCCGTATTTATTATTATATTTCATGTCATACTTAGACAAATCGCTGTCCGCACATCGCATAGCGACTAATTTAATCACCCATATTTCCAAAACCTAAGTTTTTACGGTAACTTGGGTGGTATAGTACTAAAGTTCTGGACCTATTCTATCATCCTATGTGTACGTCATGTTGGCACACCTCCGTATTTTTTTTATATTTCGTGTCAAACTTCGACAAATCGTTGTCCGCACATCGCATAGCGACTAATTTAATCACCCATATTTCCAAAACCTAAGTTTTGAAGGTAACCTGAGTGGTATAATAATATAGTTCTAATCCTATTCTATCACCCAATGTGTACGGCATGTATCCAAAATTCCGTATTTACTTTTATATTTCATGTCAAACTTAGACAAATCGTTGTCCGCACATCGCATAGCGACTAATTTAATCACCCATATTTCCAAAACCTAAGTTTTTAAGGTAACTTGGTTGGTATAGTTCTAAAGTTCTGGTCCTATTCTTTCATCCTACGTGTACGTAATGTTGGCACACCTCCGTATTTATTTTTATATTTCATGTCAAACTTAGACAAATCGTTGTCCGCACATCGCATAGCGACTAATTTAATCACCCATATTTCCAAAACCTAAGTTTTTAAGGTAACTTGGGTGGTATAGTACTAAAGTTCTGGTCCTATTCTATCATCCTATGTGTACGTGATGTTGGGGCACCTCCGTATTTTTTTATATTTCATGTCAAACTTAGACAAATCGCTGTCCGCACATCGCATAGCGACTAATTTAATCAGCCATATTTCCAAAACCTAAGTTTTTACGGTAACTTGGGTGGTATAATACTAAATTTCAGGACCTATTCTATCATCCTATGTGTACGTCATGTTGGAGCACCTCCGTATTTTTTTTATATTTCGTGTCAAACTTCGACAAATCTCTGTCCGCACATCTCAATGCGACTACTTTAATCAGCCATATTTCCAAAACCTAAGTTTTTACGGTAACTTGGGTGGTATAATACAGAAGTTCTGGTCCTATTCTATCATCCTATGTGTACGTCATGTTGGCACACCTCCGTATTTTTTTATATTTCGTGTCAAACTTCGACAAATCTCTGTCCGCACATCTCAATGCGACTACTTTAATCAGCCATATTTCCAAAACCTAAGTTTTTAAGGTAACTTGGGTGGTATAATACAGAAGTTCTGGTCCTATTCTATCACGCTACGTGTACGTAATGTTGGCACACCTCCGTATTTATTATATTTCATGTCATACTTAGACAAATCGTTGTCCGCACATCGCATAGCGACTAATTTAATCACCCATATTTCCAAAACCTAAGTTTTTACGGTAACTTGGGTGGTATAGTACTAAAGTTCTGGACCTATTCTATCATCCTATGTGTACGTCATGTTGGCACACCTCCGTATTTTTTTTATATTTCTTGTCAAACTTCGACAAATCTCTGTCCGCACATCTCAATGCGACTAATTTAATCAGCCATATTTCCAAAACCTAAGTTTTTACGGTAACTTGGGTGGTATAATACAGAAGTTCTGGTCCTATTCTATCACCCTATGTGTACGTAATGTTGGCACACCTCCGTATTTATTATTATATTTCATGTCATAATTAGACAAATCGTTGTCCGCACATCGCATAGCGACTAATTTAATCACACATATTTCCAAAACATAAGTTATTAAGGTAACTTGGGTGGTATAGTACTAAAGTTCTGGTCCTATTCTTTCATCCTACGTGTACGTCATGCTGACACACTGCCGTATTTATTTTATATTTTATGTCAAACTTAGGTGGATCGCTGTCCACACATCCAAAGCGACTATTTTAATCACCCGTATTTGCAAAACCTAGGTTTTGACGGTAACCTGAGTGGTATAATAATATAGTTCTAATCCTATTCTATCACCCAATGTGTACGTCATGTATCCACAATTCCGTATTTATTTTTATATTTCATGTCATACTTAGACAAATCGTTGTCCGCACATCGCATAGCGACTAATTTAATCACCCATATTTCCAAAACCTAAGTTTTTATGGTAACTTGGGTGGAATAGTACTAAAGTTCTGGTCCTATTCTTTCATCCTACGTGTACGTCATGCTGATACACTGCCGTATTTATTTTATATTTTATGTCAAACTTAGGTGGATTGCTGTCCACACATCCAAAGCGACTAATTTAATCACCCGTATAACCAAAACCTAAGTTTTTACGGTAGTTTGGGTGGTATAGTACTAAAGTTCTTGACCTATTCTATCATCCTATGTGTACGTCATGTTGGCACACCTCCGTATTTTTTTTATATTTCGTGTCAAACTTCGACAAATCGTTGTCCGCACATCTCAATGCGACTACTTTAATCAGCCATATTTCCAAAACCTAAGTTTTTACGGTAACTTGGGTGGTATAATACAGAAGTTCTGGTCCTATTCTATCACCCTACGTGTAAGTAATGTTGGCACACCTCCGTATTTATTATTATATTTCATGTCATACTTAGACAAATCGTTGTCCGCACATCGCAGAGCGACTAATTTAATCACCCATATTTCCAAAACCTAAGTTTTTACGGTAACTTGGGTGGTATAATACAGAAGTTCTGGTCCTATTCTATCATCTTATGTGTACGTCATGTTGGAGCACCTCCGTATTTTTTTTATATTTCATGTCAAACTTAGACAAATCGCTGTCCGCACATCGCATAGCGACTAATTTAATCACCCATATTTCCAAAACCTAAGTTTTTAAGGTAACTTGGGTGGTATAGTACTAAAGTTCTGGTCCTATTCTTTCATCCTATATGTACGTAATGTTGGCACACCTCCGTATTTATTATTATATTTCATGTCATACTTGGACAAATCGTTGTCCGCACATCGCATAGCGACTACTTTAATCAGCCATATTTCCAAAACCTAAGTTTTTACGGTAACTTGGGGGGTATAATACAGACGTTCTGGTCCTATTTCATCACCCTACGTGTACGTCATGCTGACACACTGCCGTATATATTTTATATTTTATGTCAAACTTAGGTGGATCACTGTCCACACATCCAAAGCGACTATTTTAATAACCCGTATTTCCAAAACCTAAGTTTTTAAGGTAACTTGGGTGGTATAGTACTAAAGTTCTGGACCTATTCTATAATCCAATGTGTACGTCATGTTGGCACACCTCCGTATTTTTTATTATATTTCGTGTCAAACTTCGACAAATCTCTGTCCGCACATCTCAATGCGACTACTTTAATCAGCCATATTTCCAAAACCTAAGTTTTTACGGTAACTTGGGTGGTATAATACAGAAGTTCTGGTCCTATTCTATCACCCTATATGTACGTAATGTTGGCACACCTCCGTATTTATTATTATATTTCATGTCATACTTGGACAAATCGTTGTCCGCACATCGCATAGCGACTACTTTAATCAGCCATATTTCTAAAACCTAAGTTTTTACGGTAACTTGGGTGGTATAATACAGAAGTTCTGGTCCTATTCTATCACCCTACGAGTACGTAATGTTGGCACACCTCCGTATTTATTATTATATTTCATGTCATACTTAGACAAATCGTTGTCCGCACATCTCATAGCGACTAATTTAATCACCCATATTTCCAAAACCTAAGTTTTTACGGTAACTTGGGTGGTATAATACTAAATTTCAGGACCTATTCTATCATCCTATGTGTACGTCATGTATCCACAATTCCGTATTTATTTTTATATTTCATGTCAAACTTAGACAAATCGTTGTCCGCACATCGCATAGCGACTAATTTAATCACCCATATTTCCAAAACCTAAGTTTTTAAGGTAACTTGGGTGGTATAATATGGTATAATACTAAATTTCAGGACCTATTCTATCACCCTATGTGTACGTCATGTATCCACAATTCCGTATTTATTTTTTTATTTCATGTCAAACTTAGACAAATCGTTGTCCGCACATCGCATAGCGACTAATTTAATCACCCATATTTCCAAAACCTAAGTTTTTACGGTAACTTGGGTGGTATAATACTAAATTTCAGGACCTATTCTATCATCCTATGTGTACGTCATGTATCCACAATTCCGTATTTATTTTTATATTTCATGTCAAACTTAGACAAATCGTTGTCCGCACATCGCATAGCGACTAATTTAATCACCCATATTTCCAAAACCTAAGTTTTTACGGTAACTTGGGTGGTATAGTACTAAAGTTCTGGACCTATTCTATCATCCTATGTGTACGTCATGTTGGCACACCTCCGTATTTTTTTATATTTCGTGTCATACTTAGACTAATCGTTGTCCGCACATCTCAATGCGACTACTTTAATCAGCCATATTTCCAAAACCTAAGTTTTTACGGTAACTTGGGTGGTATAATACAGAAGTTCTGGTCCTATTCTATCATCCTATGTGTACGTCATGTTGGCACACCTCCGTATTTTTTTTTATATTTCGTGTCATACTTAGACTAATCGTTGTCCGCACATCGCATAGCGACTAATTTAATCACCCATATTTCCAAAACCTAAGTTTTTACGGTAACTTGGGTGGTATAATACAGAAGTTCTGGTCCTATTCTATCATCCTATGTGTACGTCATGTTGGAGCACCTCCGTATTTTTTTATATTTCATGTCAAACTTAGACAAATCGCTGTCCGCACATCGCAAAGCGACTAATTTAATCACCCATATTTCCAAAACCTAAGTTTTTAAGGTAACTTGGGTGGTATAGTACTAAAGTTCTGGACCTATTCTATCATCCTATGTGTACGTCATGTTGGCACACCTCCGTATTTTTTTTATATTTCGTGTCAAACTTCGACAAATCTCTGTCCGCACATCTCAATGCGACTACTTTAATCAGCCATATTTCCAAAACCTAAGTTTTTACGGTAACTTGGGTGGTATAATACAGAAGTTCTGGTCCTATTCTATCACCCTACGTGTACGTAATGTTGGCACACCTCCGTATTTATTATTATATTTCATGTCATACTTAGACAAATCGTTGTCCGCACATCGCATAGCGACTAATTTAATCACCCATATTTCCAAAACCTAAGTTTTTACGGTAACTTGGGTGGTATAGTACTAAAGTTCTGGACCTATTCTATCGTCCTATGTGTACGTCATGTTGGCACACCTCCGTATTTTTTTTATATTTCGTGTCAAACTTCGACAAATCTCTGTCCGCACATCTCAATGCGACTACTTTAATCAGCCATATTTCCAAAACCTAAGTTTTTACGGTAACTTGGGTGGTATAATACAGAAGTTCTGGTCCTATTCTATCACCCTATGTGTACGTAATGTTGGCACACCTCCGTATTTATTATTATATTTCATGTCATACTTAGACAAATCGTTGTCCGCACATCGCGTAGCGACTAATTTAATCACCCATATTTCCAAAACCTAAGTTTTTAAGGTAACTTGGGTGGTATAGTACTAAAGTTCTGGTCCTATTCTTTCATCCTACGTGTACGTCATGCTGACACACTGCCGTATTTATTTTATATTTTATGTCAAACTTAGGTGGATCGCTGTCCACACATCCAAAGCGACTATTTTAATCACCCGTATTTCCAAAACCTAGGTTTTGATGGTAACCTGAGTGGTATAATGATATAGTTCTAATCCTATTCTAACACCCAATGTGTACGTCATGTATCCAAAATTCCGTATTTATTTTTATATTTCATGTCAAACTTAGACAAATCGTTGTCCGCACATCGCATAGCGACTAATTTAATCACCCATATTTCCAAAACCTAAGTTTTTAAGGTAACTTGGGTGGTATAGTACTAAAGTTCTGGACCTATTCTATCATCCTATGTGTACGTCATGTTGGCACACCTCCGTATTTTTTTTATATTTCGTGTCAAACTTCGACAAATCTCTGTCCGCACATCTCAATGCGACTACTTTAATCAGCCATATTTCCAAAACCTAAGTTTTTACGGTAACTTGGGTGGTATAATACAGAAGTTCTGGTCCTATTCTATCACCCTACGTGTACGTAATGTTGGCACACCTCCGTATTTATTATTATATTTCATGTCATACTTAGACAAATCGTTGTCCGCACATCGCATAGCGACTAATTTAATCACCCATATTTCCAAAACCTAAGTTTTTACGGTAACTTGGGTGGTATAGTACTAAAGTTCTGGACCTATTCTATCGTCCTATGTGTACGTCATGTTGGCACACCTCCGTATTTTTTTTATATTTCGTGTCAAACTTCGACAAATCTCTGTCCGCACATCTCAATGCGACTACTTTAATCAGCCATATTTCCAAAACCTAAGTTTTTACGGTAACTTGGGTGGTATAATACAGAAGTTCTGGTCCTATTCTATCACCCTATGTGTACGTAATGTTGGCACACCTCCGTATTTATTATTATATTTCATGTCATACTTAGACAAATCGTTGTCCGCACATCGCGTAGCGACTAATTTAATCACCCATATTTCCAAAACCTAAGTTTTTAAGGTAACTTGGGTGGTATAGTACTAAAGTTCTGGTCCTATTCTTTCATCCTACGTGTACGTCATGCTGACACACTGCCGTATTTATTTTATATTTTATGTCAAACTTAGGTGGATCGCTGTCCACACATCCAAAGCGACTATTTTAATCACCCGTATTTCCAAAACCTAGGTTTTGATGGTAACCTGAGTGGTATAATGATATAGTTCTAATCCTATTCTATCACCCAATGTGTACGTCATGTATCCAAAATTCCGTATTTATTTTTATATTTCATGTCAAACTTAGACAAATCGTTGTCCGCACATCGCATAGCGACTAATTTAATCACCCATATTTCCAAAACCTAAGTTTTTAAGGTAACTTGGGTGGTATAGTACTACAGTTCTGGACCTATTCTATCATCCTATGTGTACGTCATGTTGGCACACCTCCGTATTTTTTTTATATTTCGTGTCAAACTTCGACAAATCTCTGTCCGCACATCTCAATGCGACTACTTTAATCCCATATTTCCAAAACCTAAGTTTTTAAGGTAACTTGGGTGGTATAGTACTACAGTTCTGGACCTATTCTATCATCCTATGTGTACGTCATGTTGGCACACCTCCGTATTTTTTTTATATTTCGTGTCAAACTTCGACAAATCTCTGTCCGCACATCTCAATGCGACTAATTTAATCAGCCATATTTCCAAAACCTAAGTTTTTAAGGTAACTTGGGTGGTATAATACAGAAGTTCTGGTCCTATTCTATCACCCTACGTGTACGTAATGTTGGCACACCTCCGTATTTATTATTATATTTCATGTCATACTTAGACAAATCGTTGTCCGCACATCGCATAGCGACTAATTTAATCACCCATATTTCCAAAACCTAAGTTTTTACGGTAACTTGGGTGGTATAGTACTAAAGTTCTGGACCTATTCTATCATCCTAAGTGTACGTCATGTTGGCACACCTCCGTATGTTTTTTATATTTCGTGTCAAACTTCGACAAATCTCTGTCCGCACATCTCAATGCGACTACTTTAATCAGCCATATTTCCAAAACCTAAGTTTTTACGGTAACTTGGGTGGTATAATACAGAAGTTCTGGTCCTATTCTATCACCCTATGTGTACGTAATGTTGGCACACCTCCGTATTTATTATTATATTTCATGTCATACTTAGACAAATCGTTGTCCGCACATCGCATAGCGACTAATTTAATCACCCATATTTCCAAAACCTAAGTTTTTAAGGTAACTTGGGTGGTATAGTACTAAAGTTCTGGTCCTATTCTCTTATCCTACGTGTACGTCATGCTGACACACTGCCGTATTTATTTTATATTTTAGGTCAAACTTAGGTGGATCGCTGTCCACACATCCAAAGCGCCTATTTTAATCACCCGTATTTCCAAAACCTAAGTTTTTACGGTAACTTGGGTGGTATAGTACTAAAGTTCTGGACCTATTCTATCATCCTATGTGTACGTCATGTATCCACAATTCCGTATTTATTTTTATATTTCATGGCAAACTTAGACAAATCGTTGTCCGCACATCGCATAGCGACTAATTTAATCACCCATATTTCCATAACCTAAGTTTTTACGGTAACTTGGGTGGTATAATACAGAAGTTCTGGTCCTATTCTATCATCCTATGTGTACGTCATGTTGGAGCACCTCCGTATTTTTTTATATTTCATGTCAAACTTAGACAAATCGCTGTCCGCACATCGCATAGCGACTAATTTAATCACCCATATTTCCAAAACCTAAGTTTTTAAGGTAACTTGGGTGGTATAATACTAAATTTCAGGACCTATTCTATCATCCTATGTGTACGTCATGTTGGCACACCTCCGTATTTATTATATTTCATGTCATACTTAGACAAATCGTTGTCCGCACATCGCATAGCGACTAATTTAATCACCCATATTTCCAAAACCTAAGTTTTTAAGGTAACTTGGGTGGTATAGTACTAAAGTTCTGGTCCTATTCTTTCATCCTACGTGTACGTCATGCTGACACACTGCCGTATTTATTTTATATTTTATGTCAAACTTAGGTGGATCGCTGTCCACACATCCAAAGCGACTATTTTAATCACCCGTATTTCCAAAACCTAAGTTTTTACGGTAACTTGGGTGGTATAGTACTAAAGTTCTGGACCTATTCTATCATCCTATGTGTACGTCATGTTGGCACACCTCCGTATTTTTTTTTATATTTCGTGTCAAACTTCGACAAATCGTTGTCCGCACATCTCAATGCGACTACTTTAATCAGCCATATTTCCAAAACCTAAGTTTTTACGGTAACTTGGGTGGTATAATACAGAAGTTCTGGTCCTATTCTATCATCCTATGTGTACGTCATGTTGGAGCACCTCCGTATTTTTTTATATTTCATGTCAAACTTAGACAAATCGCTGTCCGCACATCGCATAGCGACTAATTTAATCACCCATATTTCTAAAACCTAAGTTTTTAAGGTAACTTGGGTGGTATAATACTAAATTTCAGGACCTATTCTATCATCCTATGTGTACGTCATGTATCCACAATTCCGTATTTATTTTATATTTCGTGTCAAACTTCGACAAATCTCTGTCCGCACATCTCAATGCGACTACTTTAATCAGCCATATTTCCAAAACCTAAGTTTTTACGGTAACTTTGGTGGTATAATACAGAAGTTCTGGTCCTATTCTATCACCCTACGTGTACGTAATGTTAGCACACCTCCGTATTTATTATTATATTTCGTGTCAAACTTCGACAAATCGTTGTCCGCACATCGCATAGCGACTAATTTAATCACCCATATTTCCAAAACCTAAGTTTTTACGGTAACTTGGGTGGTATAATACAGAAGTTCTGGTCCTATTCTATCACCCTATGTGTACGTCATGTATCCACAATTCCGTATTTATTTTTATATTTCATGTCAAACTTAGACAAATCGTTGTCCGCACATCGCATAGCGACTAATTTAATCACCCATATTTCCAAAACCTAAGTTTTTAAGGTAACTTGGGTGGTATAGTACTAAAGTTCTGGTCCTATTCTTTCATCCTACGTGTATGTAATGTTGGCACACCTCCGTATTTATTTTTATATTTCATGTCAAACTTAGACAAATCGTTGTCCGCACATCGCATAGCGACTAATTTAATCACCCATATTTCCAAAACCTAGGTTTTTACGGTAACTTGGGTGGTATAATACAGAAGTTCTGGTCCTATTCTATCACCCTATGTGTACGTCATGTATCCACAATTCCGTATTCATTTTTATATTTCATGTCAAACTTAGACAAATCGCTGTCCGCACATCGCATAGCGACTAATTTAATCACCCGTATTTCCAAAACCTAAGTTTTGACGGTAACCTGAGTGGAATAATAATATAGTTCTAATCGTATTCTATCACCCAATGGGTACGTCATGTATCCAAAATTCCGTATTTATTTTTATATTTCATGTCAAACTTAGACAAATCGTTGTCCGCACATCGCATAGCGACTAATTTAATCACCCATATTTCCAAAACCTAAGTTTTTAAGGTAACTTGGGTGGTATAGTACTAAAGTTCTGGACCTATTCTATCATCCTATGTGTACGTCATGTTGGCACACCTCCGTATTTTTTTTATATTTCGTGTCAAACTTCGACAAATCTCTGTCCGCACATCTCAATGCGACTACTTTAATCAGCCATATTTCCAAAACCTAAGTTTTTACGGTAACTTGGGTGGTATAATACAGAAGTTCTGGTCCTATTCTATCACCCTACGTGTACGTAATGTTGGCACACCTCCGTATTTATTATTATATTTCATGTCATACTTAGACAAATCGTTGTCCGCACATCGCATAGCGACTAATTTAATCACCCATATTTCCAAAACCTAAGTTTTTACGGTAACTTGGGTGGTATAGTACTAAAGTTCTGGACCTATTCTATCGTCCTATGTGTACGTCATGTTGGCACACCTCCGTATTTTTTTTATATTTCGTGTCAAACTTCGACAAATCTCTGTCCGCACATCTCAATGCGACTACTTTAATCCCATATTTCCAAAACCTAAGTTTTTAAGGTAACTTGGGTGGTATAGTACTACAGTTCTGGACCTATTCTATCATCCTATGTGTACGTCATGTTGGCACACCTCCGTATTTTTTTTATATTTCGTGTCAAACTTCGACAAATCTCTGTCCGCACATCTCAATGCGACTAATTTAATCAGCCATATTTCCAAAACCTAAGTTTTTAAGGTAACTTGGGTGGTATAATACAGAAGTTCTGGTCCTATTCTATCACCCTACGTGTACGTAATGTTGGCACACCTCCGTATTTATTATTATATTTCATGTCATACTTAGACAAATCGTTGTCCGCACATCGCATAGCGACTAATTTAATCACCCATATTTCCAAAACCTAAGTTTTTACGGTAACTTGGGTGGTATAGTACTAAATTTCTGGACCTATTCTATCATCCTAAGTGTACGTCATGTTGGCACACCTCCGTATTTTTTTTATATTTCGTGTCAAACTTCGACAAATCTCTGTCCGCACATCTCAATGCGACTACTTTAATCAGCCATATTTCCAAAACCTAAGTTTTTACGGTAACTTGGGTGGTATAATACAGAAGTTCTGGTCCTATTCTATCACTCTATGTGTACGTAATGTTGGCACACCTCCGTATTTATTATTATATTTCATGTCATACTTAGACAAATCGTTGTCCGCACATCGCGTAGCGACTAATTTAATCACCCATATTTCCAAAACCTAAGTTTTTAAGGTAACTTGGGTGGTATAGTACTAAAGTTCTGGTCCTATTCTTTCATCCTACGTGTACGTCATGCTGACACACTGCCGTATTTATTTTATATTTTATGTCAAACTTAGGTGGATCGCTGTCCACACATCCAAAGCGACTATTTTAATCACCCGTATTTCCAAAACCTAGGTTTTGATGGTAACCTGAGTGGTATAATGATATAGTTCTAATCCTATTCTATCACCCAATGTGTACGTCATGTATCCAAAATTCCGTATTTATTTTTATATTTCATGTCAAACTTAGACAAATCGTTGTCCGCACATCGCATAGCGACTAATTTAATCACCCATATTTCCAAAACCTAAGTTTTTAAGGTAACTTGGGTGGTATAGTACTACAGTTCTGGACCTATTCTATCATCCTATGTGTACGTCATGTTGGAACACCTCCGTATTTTTTTTATATTTCGTGTCAAACTTCGACAAATCTCTGTCCGCACATCTCAATGCGACTACTTTAATCCCATATTTCCAAAACCTAAGTTTTTAAGGTAACTTGGGTGGTATAGTACTATAGTTCTGGACCTATTCTATCATCCTATGTGTACGTCATGTTGGCACACCTCCGTATTTTTTTTATATTTCGTGTCAAACTTCGACAAATCTCTGTCCGCACATCTCAATGCGACTAATTTAATCAGCCATATTTCCAAAACCTAAGTTTTTAAGGTAACTTGGGTGGTATAATACAGAAGTTCTGGTCCTATTCTATCACCCTACGTGTACGTAATGTTGGCACATCTCCGTATTTATTATTATATTTCATGTCATACTTAGACAAATCGTTGTCCGCACATCGCATAGCGACTAATTTAATCACCCATATTTCCAAAACCTAAGTTTTTACGGTAACTTGGGTGGTATAGTACTAAAGTTCTGGACCTATTCTATCATCCTAAGTGTACGTCATGTTGGCACACCTCCGTATTTTTTTTATATTTCGTGTCAAACTTCGACAAATCTCTGTCCGCACATCTCAATGCGACTACTTTAATCAGCCATATTTCCAAAACCTAAGTTTTTACGGTAACTTGGGTGGTATAATACAGAAGTTCTGGTCCTATTCTATCACCCTATGTGTACGTAATGTTGGCACACCTCCGTATTTATTATTATATTTCATGTCATACTTAGACAAATCGTTGTCCGCACATCGCATAGCGACTAATTTAATCACCCATATTTCCAAAACCTAAGTTTTTAAGGTAACTTGGGTGGTATAGTACTAAAGTTCTGGTCCTATTCTCTTATCCTACGTGTACGTCATCCTGACACACTGCCGTATTTATTTTATATTTTATGTCAAACTTAGGTGGATCGCTGTCCACACATCCAAAGCGACTATTTTAATCACCCGTATTTCCAAAACCTAAGTTTTTACGGTAACTTGGGTGGTATAGTACTAAAGTTCTGGACCTATTCTATCATCCTATGTGTACGTCATGTTGGCACACCTGCGTATTTTTTTTATATTTCGTGTCAAACTTCGACAAATCGTTGTCCGCACATCGCATAGCGACTAATTTAATCACCCATATTTCCAAAACCTAAGTTTTGAAGGTAACCTGAGTGGTATAATAATATAGTTCTAATCCTATTCTATCACCCAATGTGTACGGCATGTATCCAAAATTCCGTATTTACTTTTATATTTCATGTCAAACTTAGACAAATCGTTGTCCGCACATCACATAGCGACTAATTTAATCACCCATATTTCCAAAACCTAAGTTTTTAAGGTAACTTGGGTGGTATAGTACTAAAGTTCTGGTCCTATTCTTTCATCCTACGTGTACGTAATGTTGGCACACCTCCGTATTTATTTTTATATTTCATGTCAAACTTAGACAAATCGTTGTCCGCACATCGCATAGCGACTAATTTAATCACCCATATTTCCAAAACCTAAGTTTTTAAGGTACCTTGGGTGGTATAGTACTAAAGTTCTGGTCCTATTCTATCATCCTATGTGTACGTCATGTTGGAGCACCTCCGTATTTTTTTATATTTCATGTCAAACTTAGACAAATCGCTGTCCGCACATCGCATAGCGACTAATTTAATCAGCCATATTTCCAAAACCTAAGTTTTTACGGTAACTTGGGTGGTATAATACTAAATTTCAGGACCTATTCTATCATCCTATGTGTACGTCATGTTGGAGCACCTCCGTATTTTTTTTATATTTCGTGTCAAACTTCGACAAATCTCTGTCCGCACATCTCAATGCGACTACTTTAATCAGCCATATTTCCAAAACCTAAGTTTTTACGGTAACTTGGGTGGTATAATACAGAAGTTCTGGTCCTATTCTATCATCCTATGTGTACGTCATGTTGGCACACCTCCGTATTTTTTTTATATTTCGTGTCAAACTTCGACAAATCGTTGTCCGCACATCTCAATGCGACTACTTTAATCAGCCATATTTCCAAAACCTAAGTTTTTACGGTAACTTGGGTGGTATAATACAGAAGTTCTGGTCCTATTCTATCATCCTATGTGTACGTCATGTTGGAGCACCTCCGTATTTTTTTTATAATTCATGTCAAACTTAGACAAATCGCTGTCCGCACATCGCATAGCGACTAATTTAATCACCCATATTTCTAAAACCTAAGTTTTTAAGGTAACTTGGGTGGTATAATACTAAATTTCAGGACCTATTCTATCATCCTATGTGTACGTCATGTTGGCACACCTCCGTATTTTTTTTATATTTCGTGTCAAACTTCGACAAATCTCTGTCCGCACATCTCAATGCGACTACTTTAATCAGCCATATTTCCAAAACCTAAGTTTTTACGGTAACTTGGGTGGTATAATACAGAAGTTCTGGTCCTATTCTATCACCCTACGTGTACGTAATGTTGGCACACAACCGTATTTATTATTATATTTCGTGTCAAACTTCGACAAATCGTTGTCCGCACATCGCATAGCGACTAATTTAATCACCCATATTTCCAAAACCTAAGTTTTTACGGTAACTTGGGTGGTATAATACAGAAGTTCTGGTCCTATTATATCACCCTATGTGTACGTCATGTATCCACAATTCCGTATTTATTTTTATATTTCATGTCATACTTAGACAAATCGTTGTCCGCACATCGCATAGCGACTAATTTAATCACCCATATTTCCAAAACCTAAGTTTTTAAGGTAACTTGGGTGGTATAGTACTAAAGTTCTGGTCCTATTCTTTCATCCTACGTGTATGTAATGTTGGCACACCTCCGTATTTATTTTTATATTTCATGTCAAACTTAGACAAATCGTTGTCCGCACATCGCATAGCGACTAATTTAATCACCCATATTTCCAAAACCTAAGTTTTTACGGTAACTTGGGTGGTATAATACAGAAGTTCTGGTCCTATTCTATCACCCTATGTGTACGTCATGTATCCACAATTCCGTATTCATTTTTATATTTCATGTCAAACTTAGACAAATCGCTGTCCGCACATCTCAATGCGACTACTTTAATCACCCGTATTTCCAAAACCTAAGTTTTGACGGTAACCTGAGTGGGATAATAATATAGTTCTAATCGTATTCTATCACCCAATGTGTACGTCATGTATCCAAAATTCCGTATTTATTTTTATATTTCATGTCAAACTTAGACAAATCGTTGTCCGCACATCGCATAGCGACTAATTTAATCACCCATATTTCCAAAACCTAAGTTTTTAAGGTAACTTGGGTGGTATAGTACTAAAGTTCTGGACCTATTCTATCATCCTATGTGTACGTCATGTTGGCACACCTCCGTATTTTTTTTATATTTCGTGTCAAACTTCGACAAATCTCTGTCCGCACATCTCAATGCGACTACTTTAATCAGCCATATTTCCAAAACCTAAGTTTTTACGGTAACTTGGGTGGTATAATACACAAGTTCTGGTCCTATTCTATCACCCTACGTGTACGTAATGTTGGCACACCTTCGTATTTATTATTATATTTCATGTCATACTTAGACAAATCGTTGTCCGCACATCGCATAGCGACTAATTTAATCACCCATATTTCCAAAACCTAAGTTTTTACGGTAACTTGGGTGGTATAGTACTAAAGTTCTGGACCTATTCTATCATCCTAAGTGTACGTCATGTTGGCACACCTCCGTATTTTTTTTATATTTCGTGTCAAACTTCGACAAATCTCTGTCCGCACATCTCAATGCGACTACTTTAATCAGCCATATTTCCAAAACCTAAGTTTTTACGGTAACTTGGGTGGTATAATACAGAAGTTCTGGTCCTATTCTATCACCCTATGTGTACGTAATGTTGGCACACCTCCGTATTTATTATTATATTTCATGTCATACTTAGACAAATCGTTGTCCGCACATCGCATAGCGACTAATTTAATCACCCATATTTCCAAAACCTAAGTTTTTAAGGTAACTTGGGTGGTATAGTACTAAAGTTCTGGTCCTATTCTTTCATCCTACGTGTACGTCATGCTGACACACTGCCGTATTTATTTTATATTTTATGTCAAACTTAGGTGGATCGCTGTCCACACATCCAAAGCGACTATTTTAATCACCCGTATTTCCAAAACCTACGTTTTTACGGTAACTTGGGTGGTATAGTACGAAAGTTCTGGACCTATTCTATCATCCTATGTGTACGTCATGTTGGCACACCTCCGTATTTTTTTTATATTTCGTGTCAAACTTCGACAAATCGTTGTCCGCACATCGCATAGCGACTAATTTAATCACCCATATTTCCAAAACCTAAGTTTTGAAGGTAACCTGAGTGGTATAATAATATAGTTCTAATCCTATTCTATCACCCAATGTGTACGGCATGTATCCAAAATTCCGTATTTACTTTTATATTTCATGTCAAACTTAGACAAATCGTTGTCCGCACATCGCATAGCGACTAATTTAATCACCCATATTTCCAAAACATAAGTTTTTAAGGTAACTTGGGTGGTATAGTACTAAAGTTCTGGTCCTATTCTTTCATCCTATGTGTACGTAATGTTGGCACACCTCCGTATTTATTTTTATATTTCATGTCAAACTTAGACAAATCGTTGTCCGCACATCGCATAGCGACTAATTTAATCAACCATATTTCCAAAACCTAAGTTTTTAAGGTAACTTGGGTGGTATAGTACTAAAGTTCTGGACCTATTCTATCATCCTATGTGTACGTCATGTTGGCACACCTCCGTATTTTTTTTATATTTCGTGTCAAACTTCGACAAATCGTTGTCCGCACATCGTATAGCGACTAATTTAATCACCCATATTTCCAAAACCTAAGTTTTTACGGTAACTTGGGTGGTATAATACAGAAGTTCTTGTCCTATTCTATCACCCTATGTGTACTTCATGTATCCACAATTCCGTATTTATTTTTATATTTCATGTCAAAATTAGAAAAATCGCTGTCCGCACATCTCAATGCGACTACTTTAATCACCCGTATTTCCAAAACCTAAGTTTTGACGGTAACCTGAGTGGTATAATAATATAGTTCTAATCCTATTCTATTACCCAATGTGTACGTCATGTATCCAAAATTCCGTATTTATATTTATATTTCATGTCAAACTTAGACAAATCGTTGTCCGCACATCGCATAGCGACTAATTTAATCACCCATATTTCCAAAACCTAAGTTTTTACGGTAACTTGGGTGGTATAGTACTAAAGTTCTGGACCTATTCTATCATCCTAAGTGTACGTCATGTTGGCACACCTCCGTATTTTTTTATATTTCGTGTCAAACTTCGACAAATCTCTGTCCGCACATCTCAATGCGACTACTTTAATCAGCCATATTTCCAAAACCTAAGTTTTTACGGTAACTTGGGTGGTATAATACAGAAGTTCTGGTCCTATTCTATCACCTTATGTGTACGTAATGTTGGCACACCTCCGTATTTATTATTATATTTCATTTCATACTTAGACAAATCGTTGTCCGCACATCGCATAGCGACTAATTTAATCACTCATATTTCCAAAACCTAAGTTTTTAAGGTAACTTGGGTGGTATAGTACTAAAGTTCTGGTCCTATTCTTTCATCCTACGTGTACGTCATGCTGACACACTGCCGTATTTATTTTATATTTTATGTCAAACTTAGGTGGATCGCTGTCCACACATCCAAAGCGACTATTTTAATCACCCGTATTTCCAAAACCTAAGTTTTTACGGTAACTTGGGTGGTATAGTACTAAAGTTCTGGACCTATTCTATCATCCTATGTGTACGTCATGTTGGCACATCTCCGTATTTTTTTTATATTTCGTGTCAAACTTCGACAAATCGTTGTCCGCACATCGCATAGCGACTAATTTAATCACCCATATTTCCAAAACCTAAGTTTTGAAGGTAACCTGAGTGGTATAATAATATAGTTCTAATCCTATTCTATCACCAAATGTGTACGGCATGTATCCAAAATTCCGTATTTACTTTTATATTTCATGTCAAACTTAGACAAATCGTTGTCCGCACATCGCATAGCGACTAATTTAATCACCCATATTTCCAAAACCTAAGTTTTTAAGGTAACTTGGGTGGTATAGTACTAACGTTCTGGTCCTATTCTTTCATCCTACGTGTACGTAATGTTGGCACACCTCCGTATTTATTTTTATATTTCATGTCAAACTTAGACAAATCGTTGTCCGCACATCGCATAGCGACTAATTTAATCACCCATATTTCCAAAACCTAAGTTTTTACGGTAACTTGGGTGGTATAGTACTAAAGTTCTGGACCTATTCTATCATCCTATGTGTACGTCATGTTGGCACACCTCCGTATTTTTTTTATATTTCGTGTCAAACTTCGACAAATCGTTGTCCGCACATCGCATAGCGACTAATTTAATCACCCATATTTCCAAAACCTAAGTTTTGAAGGTAACCTGAGTGGTATAATAATATAGTTCTAATCCTATTCTATCACCAAATGTGTACGGCATGTATCCAAAATTCCGTATTTACTTTTATATTTCATGTCAAACTTAGACAAATCGTTGTCCGCACATCGCATAGCGACTAATTTAATCACCCATATTTCCAAAACCTAAGTTTTTAAGGTAACTTGGGTGGTATAGTACTAACGTTCTGGTCCTATTCTTTCATCCTACGTGTACGTAATGTTGGCACACCTCCGTATTTATTTTTATATTTCATGTCAAACTTAGACAAATCGTTGTCCGCACATCGCATAGCGACTAATTTAATCACCCATATTTCCAAAACCTAAGTTTTTACGGTAACTTGGGTGGTATAGTACTAACGTTCTGGTCCTATTCTATCACCCTATGTGTACGTCATGTATCCACAATTCCGTATTTATTTTTATATTTCATGTCAAACTTAGACAAATCGTTGTCCGCACATCGCATAGCGACTAATTTAATCACCCATATTTCCAAAACCTAAGTTTTTACGGTAACTTGGGTGGTATAATACTAAATTTCAGGACCTATTCTATCATCCTATGTGTACGTCATTTTGGCACACTTCCGTATTTATTGTATTTTTCATGTCATACTTTGACAAATCGCTGTCCGCACATCTCAATGCGACTAATTTAATCAGCCATATTTCCAAAACCTAAGTTTTTACGGTAACTTGGGTGGTATAATACAGAAGTTCTGGTCCTATTCTATCACCCTATGTGTACGTCATGTATCCAAAATTCCGTATTTATTTTTATATTTTATGTCAAACTTAGACAAATCGTTGTCCGCACATCGCATAGCGACTAATTTAATCACCCATATTTCCAAAACCTAAGTTTTTACGGTAACTTGGGTGGTATAATACAGAAGTTCTGGTCCTATTCTATCACCCTACGTGTACGTCATGTATCCACAATTCCGTATTTATTTTTTATATTTCGTGTCAAACTTAAACAAATCGTTGTCCGCACATCGCATAGCGACTAATTTAATCACCCATATTTCCAAAACCTAAGTTTTTACGGTAACTTGGATGGTAAAGTACTAAAGTTCTGGACCTATTCTATCATCCTATGTGTACGTCATGTTGGCACACCTCCGTATTTTTTTTAATATTTCGTGTCATACTTAGACAAATCGTTGTCCGCACATCGCATAGCGACTATTTTAATCACCCATATTTCCAAAACCTAAGTTTTTAAGGTAACTTGGGTGGTATAGTACTAAAGTTCTGGTCCTATTCTTTCATCCTACGTGTACGTCATGCTGACACACTGCCGTATTTATTTTATATTTTATGTCAAACTTAGGTGGATCGCTGTCCACACATCCAAAGCGACTATTTTAATCACCCGTATTTCCAAAACCTAAGTTTTGACGGTAACCTGAGTGGTATAATAATATAGTTCTAATCCTATTCTATCACCCAATGTGTACGTCACGTATCCAAAATTCCGTATTTATTTTTATATTTCATGTCAAACTTAGACAAATCGTTGTCCGCACATCGCATAGCGACTAATTTAATCACCCATATTTCCAAAACCTAAGTTTTTACGGTAACTTGGGTGGTATAATACAGAAGTTCTGGTCCTATTCTATCACCCTATGTGTACGTCATGTATCCACAATTCCGTATTTATTTTTATATTTCATGTCAAACTTAGACAAATCGTTGTCCGCACATCGCATAGCGACTAATTTAATCACCCATATTTCCAAAACCTAAGTTTTTAAGGTAACTTGGGTGGTATAGTACTAAAGTTCTGGACCTATTCTATCATCCTATGTGTACGTCATGTTGGCACACCTCCGTATTTTTTTTATATTTCGTGTCAAACTTCGACAAATCTCTTTCCGCACATCTCAATGCGACTACTTTAATCAGCCATATTTCCAAAACCTAAGTTTTTACGGTAACTTGGGTGGTATAATACAGAAGTTCTGGTCCTATTCTATCACCCTATATGTACGTAATGTTGGCACACTTCCGTATTTATTATTATATTTCATGTCATACTTAGACAAATCGTTGTCCGCACATCGCATAGCGACTAATTTAATCACCCATATTTCCAAAACCTAAGTTTTTAAGGTAACTTGGGTGGTATAGTACTAAAGTTCTGGTCCTATTCTTTCATCCTACGTGTACGTCATGCTGACACACTGCCGTATTTATTTTATTTTTTATGTCAAACTTAGGTGGATCGCTGTCCACACATCCAAAGCGACTATTTTAATCACCCGTATTTCCAAAACCTAAGTTTTGACGGTAACCTGAGTGGTATAATAATATAGTTCTAATCCTATTCTATCACCCAATGTGTACGTCAAATATCCAAAATTCCGTATTTATTTTTATATTTCATGTCAAACTTAGACAAATCGTTGTCCGCACATCGCATAGCGACTAATTTAATCACCCATATTTCCAAAACCTAAGTTTTTACGGTAACTTGGGTGGTATAATACAGAAGTTCTGGTCCTATTCTATCACCCTATTTGTACGTCATGTATCCACAATTCCGTATTTATTTTTATATTTCATGTCAAACTTAGACAAATCGTTGTCCGCACATCGCATAGCGACTAATTTAATCACCCATATTTCCAAAACCTAAGTTTTTAAGGTAACTTGGGTGGTATAATACTAAATTTCAGGACCTATTCTATCATCCTATGTGTACGTCATGTTGGCACACTTCCGTATTTATTTTATTTTTCATGTCATGATTTGACAAATCGCTGTCCGCACATCTCAATGCGACTACTTTAATCAGCCATATTTCCAAAACCTAAGTTTTTACGGTAACTTGGGTGGTATAATACAGAAGTTCTGGTCCTATTCTATCACCCTATGTGTACGTCATGTATCCACAATTCCGTATTTATTTTTATATTTCATGTCAAACTTAGACAAATCGTTGTCCGCACATCGCATAGCGACTAATTTAATCACCCATATTTCCAAAACCTAAGTTTTTAAGGTAACTTGGGTGGTATAGTACTAAAGTTCTGGTCCTATTCTTTCATCCTACGTGTACGTCATGCTGACATACTGCCGTATTTATTTTATATTTCATGTCAAACTTAGACAAATCGTTGTCCGCACATCTCAATGCGACTACTTTAATCAGCCATATTTCCAAAACCTAAGTTTTTACGGTAACTTGGGTGGTATAATACAGAAGTTCTGGTCCTATTCTATCACCCTATCTGTACGTCATGTATCCACAATTCCGTATTTATTTTTATATTTCATGTCAAACTTAGACAAATCGTTGTCCGCACATCGCATAGCGACAAATTTAATCACCCATAATATCAAAACCTAAGTTTTTAAGGTAACTTGAGTGGTATAATACTAAATTTCAGGACCTATTCTATCATCCTATGTGTACGTCATGTTGGCACACTTCCGTATCTATTTTATTTTTCATGTCATACTTTGACAAATCGCTGTCCGCACATCTCAATGCGACTACTTTAATCAGCCATATTTCCAAAACCTAAGTTTTTACGGTAACTTGGGTGGTATAGTACTAAAGTTCTGGACCTATTCTATCATCCTATGTGTACGTCATGTTGGCACACCTCCGTATTTTTTTTTTATATTTCGTGTCAAACTTCGACAAATCTCTGTCCGCACATCTAAATGCGACTACTTTAATCAGCCATATTTCCAAAACCTAAGTTTTTACGGTAACTTGGGTGGTATAATAAAGAAGTTCTGGTCCTATTCTATCACCCTACGTGTACGTAATGTTGGCACACCTCCGTATTTATTTTTATATTTCATGTCAAACTTAGACAAATCGTTGTCCGCACATCGCATAGCGACTAATTTAATCACCCATATTTCCAAAACCTAAGTTTTTACGGTAACTTGGGTGGTATAATACAGAAGTTCTGGTCCTATTCTATCACCCTATGTGTACGTCATGTATCCACAATTCCGTATTTATTTTTATATTTCGTGTCAAACTTCGACAAATCTCTGTCCGCACATCTCAATGCGACTACTTTAATCAGCCATATTTCCAAAACCTAAGTTTTTTTGGTAACTTGGGTGGTATAATACAGAAGTTCTGGTCCTATTCTATCACCCTACGTGTACGTAATGTTGGCACACCTCCGTATTTATTATTATATTTCATGCCATACTTAGACAAATCGTTGTCCGCACATCGCATAGCGACTAATTTAATCACCCATATTTCCAAAACCTAAGTTTTTAAGGTAACTTGGGTGGTATAGTACTAAAGTTCTGGAACTATTCTATCATCCTATGTGTACGTCATGTTGGCACACCTCCGTATTTTTTTATATTTCGTGTCAAACTTCGACAAATCGTTGTCCACACATCGCATAGCGACTAATTTAATCACCCATAATATCAAAACCTAAGTTTTTAAGGTAACTTGGGTGGTATAATACTAAATTTCAGGACCTATTCTATCATCCTATGTGTACGTCATGTTGGCATACTTCCGTATTTATTTTATTTTTCATGTCATACTTTGACAAATCGCTGTCTGCACATCTCAATGCGACTACTTTAATCAGCCATATTTCCAAAACCTAAGTTTTTACGGTAACTTGGGTGGTATAGTACTAAAGTTCTGGACCTATTCTATCATCCTATGTGTACGTCATGTTGGCACACCTCCGTATTTTGTTTTATATTTCGTGTCAAACTTCGACAAATCTCTATCCGCACATCTAAATGCGACTACTTTAATCAGCCATATTTCCAAAACCTAAGTTTTTACGGTAACTCGGGTGGTATAATACAGAAGTTCTGGTCCTATTCTATCACCCTATGTGTGCGTCATGTATCCACAATTCCGTATTTATTTTATATTTCGTGTCAAACTTCGACAAATCTCTGTCCGCACATCTCAATGCGACTACGTTAATCAGCCATATTTCCAAAACCTAAGTTTTTATGGTAACTTGGGTGGTATAATACAGAAGTTCTGGTCCTATTCTATCACCCTACGTGTACGTAATGTTGGCACACCTCCGTATTTATTATTATATTTCATGTCATACTTAGACAAATCGTTTTCCGCACATCGCATAGCGACTAATTTAATCACCCTTATTTCCAAAACCTAACTTTTTAAGGTAACTTGGGTGGTATAGTACTAAAGTTCTGGAACTATTCTATCATCCTATGTGTACGTCATGTTGGCACACCTCCGTATTTTTTTATATTTCGTGTCAAACCTCGACAAATCTCTGTCCGCACATCGCATAGCGACGAATTTAATCACCCATATTTCCAAAACCTAAGTTTTTAAGGTAACTTGGGTGGTATAATACTAAATTTCAGGACCTATTCTATCATCATATGTGTACGTCATGTTGGTACACTTCCGTATTTATTTTATATTTTATGTCAAACTTAGGTGGATCACTGTCCACACATCCAAAGCGACTATTTCAATCACCCGTATTTCCAAAACCTAAGTTTTTAAGGTAACTTGGGTGGTATAGTACTAAAGTTGTGGTCCTATTCTATCACCCTATGTGTACGTCATGTATCCACAATTCCGTATTTATTTTTATATTTCATGTCAACCTTAGACAAATCGTTGTCCGCACATCGCATAGCGACTAATTTAATCACCCATATTTCCAAAACCTAAGTTTTTACGGTAACTTGGGTGGTATAGTACTAAAGTTCTGGACCTATTCTATCACCCTACGTGTACGTAATGTTGGCACACCTCCGTATTTATTATTATATTTCATGTCATACTTAGATAAATCGTTGTCCGCACATCACATAGCGACTAATTTAATCACCCATATTTCCAAAACCTAAGTTTTTACGGTAACTTGGGTGGTATAATACAGAAGTTCTGGTCCTATTCTATCACCCTATGTGTACGTCATGTATCCAAAATTCCGTATTTATTTTTATATTTCATGTCAAACTTAGACAAATCGTTGTCCGCACATCGCATAGCGACTAATTTAATCACCCATATTTCCAAAACCTAAGTTTTTAAGGTAACTTGGGTGGTATAGTACTAAAGTTCTGGTCCTATTCTATCACCCTATGTGTACGTCATGTATCCACAATTCCGTATTTATTTTTATATTTCATGTCAAACTTAGACAAATCGTTGTCCGCACATCGCATAGCGACTAATTTAATCACCCATATTTCCAAAACCTAAGTTTTTAAGGTAACTTGGGTGGTATAATACTAAATTTCAGGACCTATTCTATCATCCTATGTGTACGTCATGTTGGCACACTTCCGTATTTATTTTATTTTTCATGTCAAACTTTGACAAATCGCTGTCCGCACATCTCAATGCGACTACTTTAATCAGCCATATTTCCAAAACCTAAGTTTTTACGGTAACTTGGGTGGTATAATACAGAAGTTCTGGTCCTATTTCATCACCCTACGTGTACGTCATGCTGACACACTACCGTATTTATTTTATATTTTATGTCAAACTTAGGTGGATCACTGTCCACACATCCAAAGCGACTATTTTAATCACCCGTATTTCCAAAACCTAAGTTTTGACGGTAACCTGAGTGGTATAATAATATAGTTCTAATCCTATTCTATCACCCAATGTGTACGTCATGTATCCAAAATTCCGTATTTATTTTTATATTTCATGTCAAACTTAGACAAATCGTTGTCCGCACATCGCATAGCGACTAATTTAATCACCCATATTTCCAAAACCTAAGTTTTTACGGTAACTTGGGTGGTATAATACAGAAGTTCTGGTCCTATTCTATCACCCTACGTGTACGTAATGTTGGCACACCTCCGTATTTATTTTTATATTTCATGTCAAACTTAGACAAATCGTTGTCCGCACATCGCATAGCGACTAATTAAATCAGCCATATTTCCAAAACCTAAGTTTTTAAGGTAACTTGGGTGGTATAATACTAAATTTCAGGACCTATTCTATCATCCTATGTGTACGTCATGTTGGCACACTTCCGTATTTATTTTATTTTTCATGTCATACTTTGACAAATCGCTGTCCGCACATCTCAATGCGACTACTTTAATCAGCCATATTTCCAAAACCTAAGTTTTTACGGTAACTTGGGTGGTATAATACAGTAGTTCTGGTCCTATTTCATCACCCTACATATACGTCATGCTGACACACTGCCGTATTTATTTTATATTTTATGTCAAATTTAGGTGGATCGCTGTCCACACATCCAAAGCGACTATTTTAATCACCCGTATTTCCAAAACCTAAGTTTTTAAGGTAACTTGGGTGGTATAGTACGAAAGTTCTGGACCTATTCTATCATCCTATGTGTACGTCATGTTGGCACACCTCCGTATTTCTTTTTTATTTCGTGTCAAACTTCGATAAATCTCTGTCCGCACATCTCAATGCGACTACTTTAATCAGCCATATTTCCAAAACCTAAGTTTTTACGGTAACTTGGGTGGTATAATACAGAAGTTCTGGTCCTATTCTATCACCCTTTATGTACGTAATGTTGGCACACTTCCGTATTTATTATTATATTTCATGTCATACTTAGAAAAATCGTTGTCCGCACATCGCATAGCGACTAATTTAATCACCCATATTTCCAAAACCGAAGTTTTTAAGGTAACTTGGGTGGTATAGTACTAAAGTTCTGGTCCTATTCTTTCATCCTACGTGTACGTCATGCTGACACACTGCCGTATTTATTTTATATTTTATGTCAAAATTAGGTGGATCGCTGTCCACACATCCAAAGCGACTATTTTAATCACCCGTATTTCCAAAACCTAAGTTTTGACGGTAACCTGAGTGGTATAATAATATAATTCTAATCCTATTCTATCACCCAATGTGTACGTCATGTATACAAAATTCCGTATTTATTTTTATATTTCATGTCAAACTTACACAAATCGTTGTCCGCACATCGCATAGCGACTAATTTAATCACCCATATTTCCAAAACCTAAGTTTTTACGGTAACTTGGGTGGTATAATACAGAAGTTCTGGTCCTATTCTATCACCCTATGACTACGTCATGTATCCACAATTCCGTATTTATTTTTATATTTCATGTCAAACTTAGACAAATCGTTGTCCGCACATCGCATAGCGACTAATTAAATCACCCATATTTCCAAAACCTAAGTTTTTAAGGTAACTTGGGTGGTATAATACTAAATTTCAGGACCTATTCTATCATCCTACGTGTACGTCATGCTGACACACTGCCGTATTTATTTTATATTTTATGTTAAACTTAGGTGGATCGCTGTCCACACATCCAAAGCGAATATTTTAATCACCCGTATTTCCAAAACCTAAGTTTTTAAGGTAACTTGGGTGGTATAGTACTAAAGTTCTGGACCTATTCTATCATCCTATGTGTATGTCATGTTGGCATACCTCCGTTTTTTTTATTTTTCATGTCATACTTTGATAAATCTCTGTCCGCACATCTCAATGCGACTACTTTAATCAGCCATATTTCCAAAACCTAAGTTTTTACGGTAACTTGGGTGGTATAATACAGAAGTTCTGGTCCTATTCTATCACCCTGCGTGTACGTAATGTTGGCACACCTCCGTATTTATTATTATAATTCATGTCATACTTAGACAAATCGTTGTCCGCACATCGCATAGCGACTAATTTAATCACCCATATTTCCAAAACCTAAGTTTTTAAGGTAACTTGGGTGGTATAGTACTAAAGTTCTGGACCTATTCTATCATCCTATGTGTACGTCATGATGGCACACTTCCGTATTTATTTTATTTTTCATGTCATACTTTGACAAATCGCTGTCCGCACATCTCAATGCGACTACTTTAATCAGCCATATTTCCAAAACCTAAGTTTTTACGGTAACTTGGGTGGTATAATACAGTAGTTCTGGTCCTATTCTATCACCCTATGTGTACGTCATGTATCCACAATTCCGTATTTATTTTTATATTTCATGTCAAACTTAGACAAATCGTTGTCCGCACATCGCATAGCGACTAATTTAATCACCCATATTTCCAAAACCTAAGTTTTTAAGGTAACTTGGATGATATAATACTAAAGTTCTGGTCCTATTCTATCACCCTACGTGTACGTAATGTTGGCACACCTCCGTATTTATTATTATATTTCATGTCATACTTAGACAAATCGTTGTCCGCACATCGCATAGCGACTAATTTAATCACCCATATTTCCAAAACCTAAGTTTTTACGGTAACTTGGGTGGTATAATACTAAATTTCAGGACCTATTCTATCATCATATGTGTACGTCATTTTGGCACACTTCCGTATTTATTGTATTTTTCATGTCATACTTTGACAAATCGCTGTCCGCACATCTCAATGCGACTACTTTAATCAGCCATATTTCCAAAACCTAAGTTTTTACGGTAACTTGGGTGGTATAATACAGAAGTTCTGGTCCTATTCTATCACCCTAGGTGTACGTCATGTATCCACAATTCCGTATTTATTTTTATATTTCATGTCAATCTTAGACAAATCGTTGTCCGCACATCGCATAGCGACTAATTTAATTACCCATATTTCCAAAACCTAAGTTTTTACGGTAACTTGGGTGGTATAATACAGAAGTTCTGGTCCTATTCTATCACCCTATGTGTACGTCATGTATCCACAATTCCGTGTTTATTTTTATATTTCATGTCAAACTTAGACAAATCGTTCTCCGCACATCGCATAGCGACTAATTTAATCACCCATATTTCCAAAACCTAAGTTTTTAAGGTAACTTGGGTGGTATAGTACTAAATTTCAGGACCTATTCTATCATCCTATGTGTACGTCATGTTGGCACACTTCCGTATTTATTTTATTTTTCATGTCATACTTTGACAAATCGCTGTCCGCACATCTCAATGCGACTACTTTAATCAGCCATATTTCCAAAACCTAAGTTTTTACGGTAACTTGGGTGGTATAATACAGTAGTTCTGGTCCTATTCTATCACCCTATGTGTACGTCATGTATCCACAATTCCGTATTTATTTTTATATTTCATGTCAAACTTAGACAAATCGTTGTCCGCACATCGCATAGCGACTAATTTAATCACCCATATTTCCAAAACCTAAGTTTTTAAGGTAACTTGGGTGGTATAATACTAAAGTTCTGGTCCTATTTCATCACCCTACGTGTACGTCATGCTGACACACTGCCGTATATATTTTATATTTTATGTCAAACTTAGGTGGATCACTGTCCACACATCCAAAGCGACTATTTTAATCACCCGTATTTCCAAAACCTAAGTTTTTAAGGTAACTTGGGTGGTATAGTACTAAAGTTCTGGACCTATTCTATCATCCTATGTGTACGTCATGTTGGCACACCTCCGTATTTTTTTTATATTTCGTGTCAAACTTCGACAAATCTCTGTCCGCACATCGCAAAGCGACTAATTTAATCAGCCATATTTCCAAAACCTAAGTTTTTACGGTAACTTGGGTGGTATAATACAAAAGTTCTGGTCCTATTCTATCACCCTATATGTACGTAATGTTGGCACACTTCCGTATTTATTATTATATTTCATGTCATACTTAGACAAATCGTTGTCCGCACATCGCATAGCGACTAATTTAATCACCCATATTTCCAAAACCTAAGTTTTTAAGGTAACTTGGGTGGTATAGTACTAAAGTTCTGGTCCTATTCTTTCATCCTACGTGTACGTCATGCTGACACACTGCCGTATTTATTTTATAATTTATGTCAAACTTAGGTGGATCGCTGTCCACACATCTAAGCGACTATTTTAATCACCCGTATTTCCAAAACCTAAGTTTTGACGGTAACCTGAGTGGTATAATAATATAGTTCTAATCCTATTCTATCACCCAATGTGTACGTAATGTTGGCACACTTCCGTATTTATTTTATTTTTCATGTCAAACTTAGACAAATCGTTGTCCGCACATGGCATAGCGACTAATTTAATCACCCATATTTCCAAAACCTAAGTTTTTAAGGTAACTTGGGTGGTATAATACTAAATTTCAGGACCTATTCTATCATCCTATGTGTACGTCATGTATTCACAATTCCGTATTTATTTTTATATCTCATGTCAAACTTAGACAAATCGTTGACCGCACATCGCATAGCGACTAATTTAATCACCCATATTTCCAAAACCTAAGTTTTTACGGTAACTTGGGTGGTATAGTACTAAAGTTCTGGACCTATTCTATCATCCTATGTGTACGTCATGTTGGCACACCTCCGTATTTTTTATATATTTCGTGTCAAACTTCGACAAATCGTTGTCCGCACATCGCATAGCGACTATTTTAATCAGCCATATTTCCAAAACCTAAGTTTTTACGGTAACTTGGGTGGTATAATACAGAAGTTCTGGTACTATTCTATCACCCTACGTGTACGTAATGTTGACACACCTCCGTATATATTATTATATTTCATGTCATACTTAGACAAATCGTTGTCCGCACATCGCATAGCGACTAATTTAATCACCCATATTTCCAAAACCTAAGTTTTTACGGTAACTTGGGTGGTATAATACCGAAGTTCTGGTCCTATTCTATCACCCTATGTGTACGTCATGTATCCACAATTCCGTATTTATTTTTATATATCATGTCAAAACTTAGAAAAATCGTTGTCCGCACATCGCATAGCGACTAATTTAATCACCCATATTTACAAAACCTAAGTTTTTAAGGTAACTTTGGTGGTATAATACTAAATTTCAGGACCTATTCTATCATCCTATGTGTACGTCATGTTGGCACACTTCCGTATTTATTTTATTTTTCATGTCATACTTTGACACATTGATAAAGTTCTGGTCCTATTCTTTCATCCTACGTGTACGTCATGCTGACACACTGCCGTATTTATTTTATATTTTATGTCAAACTTAGGTGGATCGCTGTCCACACATCCAAAGCGACTATTTTAATCACCCGTATTTCCAAAACCTAAGTTTTTAAGGTAACTTGGGTGGTATAGTACTAAAGTTCTGGACCTATTCTATCATCCTATGTGTACGTCATGTTGGCACACCTCCGTATTTTTTTTATATTTCGTGTCAAACTTCGACAAATCTCTGTCCGCACATCAAAATGCGACTACTTTAATCAGCCATATTTCCAAAACCTAAGTTTTTACGGTAACTTGGGTGGTATAATACAGAAGTTCTGGTCCTATTTTATCACCCTATATGTACGTAATGTTGGCACACTTCCGTATTTATTATTATATTTCATGTCATACTTAGACAAATCGTTGTCCGCACATCGCATAGCGACTAATTTAATCACCCATATTTCCAAAACCTAAGTTTTTAAGGTAACTTGGGTGGTATAATACTAAATTTCAGGACATATTCTATCATCCTATGTGTACGTCATGTTGGCACACTTCCGTATTTATTTTATTTTTCATGTCATACTTTGACAAATCGCTGTCCGCACATCTCAATGCGACTACTTTAATCAGCCATATTTCCAAATCCTACGTTTTTACGGTAACTTGGGTGGTATAATACAGAAGTTCTGGTCCTATTTCATCACCCTACGTGTACGTCATGCTGACACACTGCCGTATTTATTTTATATTTTATGTCAAAATTAGGTGGATCACTGTCCACACATCCAAAGCGACTATTTTAATCACCCGTATTTCCAAAACCTAAGTTTTTAAGGTAACTTGGGTGGTATAGTACTAAAGTTCTGGACCTATTCTATCATCCTATGTGTACGTCATGTTGGCACACCTCCGTATTTTTTTTATATTTCGTGTCAAACTTCGACAAATCTCTGTCCGCACATCGCATAGCGACTACTTTAATCAGCCATATTTCCAAAACCTAAGTTTTTACGGTAACTTGGGTGGTATAATACAGAAGTTCTGGTCCTATTCTATCACCTTATATGTACGTAATGTTGGCACCTTTCCGTATTTATTATTATATTTCATGTCATACTTAGACAAATCGTTGTCCGCACATCGCATAGCGACTAATTTAATCACCCATATTTCCAAAACCTAAGTTTTTAAGGTAACTTGGGTGGTATAGTACTAAAGTTCTGGTCCTATTCTTTCATCCTACGTGTACGTCATGCTGACACACTGCCGTATTTATTTTATAATTTATGTCAAACTTAGGTGGATCGCTGTCCACACATCCAAGCGACTATTTTAATCACCCGTATTTCCAAAACCTAAGTTTTGACGGTAACCTGAGTGGTATAATAATATAGTTCTAATCCTATTCTATCACCCAATGTGTACGTAATGTTGGCACACTTCCGTATTTATTTTATTTTTCATGTCAAACTTAGACAAATCGTTGTCCGCACATGGCATAGCGACTAATTTAATCACCCATATTTCCAAAACCTAAGTTTTTAAGGTAACTTGGGTGGTATAATACTAAATTTCAGGACCTATTCTATCATCCTATGTGTACGTCATGTATCCACAATTCCGTATTTATTTTTATATTTCATGTCAAACTTAGACAAATCGTTGTCCGCACATCGCATAGCGACTAATTTAATCACCCATATTTCCAAAACCTAAGTTTTTACGGTAACTTGGGTGGTATAGTACTAAAGTTCTGGACCTATTCTATCATCCTATGTGTACGTCATGTTGGCACACCTCCGTATTTTTTTTATATTTCGTGTCAAACATCGACAAATCGTTGTCCGCACATGGCATAGCGACTAATTTAATCACCCATATTTCCAAAACCTAAGTTTTTACGGTAACTTGGGTGGTATAATACAAAAGTTCTGGTACTATTCTATCACCCTACGTGTACGTAATGTTGACACACCTCCGTATATATTATTATATTTCATGTCATACTTAGACAAATCGTTGTCCGCACATCGCATAGCGACTAATTTAATCACCCATATTTCCAAAACCTAAGTTTTTACGGTAACTTGGGTGGTATAATACCGAAGTTCTGGTCCTATTCTATCACCCTATGTGTACGTCATGTATCCACAATTCCGTATTTATTTTTATATATCATGTCAAACTTAGAAAAATCGTTGTCCGCACATCGCATAGCGACTAATTTAATCACCCATATTTACAAAACCTAAGTTTTTAAGGTAACTTTGGTGGTATAATACTAAATTTCAGGACCTATTCTATCATCCTATGTGTACGTCATGTTGGCACACTTCCGTATTTATTTTATTTTTCATGTCATACTTAGACACATTGATAAAGTTCTGGTCCTATTCTTTCATCCTACGTGTACGTCATGCTGACACACTGCCGTATTTATTTTATATTTTATGTCAAACTTAGGTGGATCGCTGTCCACACACCCAAAGCGACTATTTTAATCACCCGTATTTCCAAAACCTAAGTTTTTAAGGTAACTTGGGTGGTATAGTACTAAAGTTCTGGACCTATTCTATCATCCTATGTGTACGTCATTTTGGTACACCTCCGTATTTTTTTTATATTTCGTGTCAAACTTCGACAAATCTCTGTCCGCACATCAAAATGCGACTACTTTAATCAGCCATATTTCCAAAACCTAAGTTTTTACGGTAACTTGGGTGGTATAATACAGAAGTTCTGGTCCTATTTTATCACCCTATATGTACGTAATGTTGGCACACTTCCGTATTTATTATTATATTTCATGTCATACTTAGACAAATCGTTGTCCGCACATCGCATAGCGACTAATTTAATCACCCATATTTCCAAAACCTAAGTTTTTAAGGTAACTTGGGTGGTATAGTACTAAAGTTCTGGTCCTATTCTATCACCCTATGTGTACGTCATGTATCCACAATTCCGTATTTATTTTTATATTTCATGTCAAACTTAGACAAATCGTTGTCCGAACATCGCATAGCGACTAATTTAATCACCCATATTTCCAAAACCTAAGTTTTTAAGGTAACTTGGGTGGTATAATACTAAATTTCAGGACCTATTCTATCATCGTATGTGTACGTCATGTTGGCACACCTCCGTATTTTTTTTATATTTCGTGTCAAACTTCGACAAATCTCTGTCCGCACATCTCAATGCGACTACTTTAATCAGCCATATTTCCAAATCCTAAGTTTTTACGGTAACTTGGGTGGTATAATACAGAAGTTCTTGTCCTATTTCATCACCCTACGTGTACGTCATGCTGACACACTGCCGTATTTATTTTATATTTTATGTCAAACTTAGGTGGATCACTGTCCACACATCCAAAGCGACTATTTTAATCACCCGTATTTCCAAAACCTAAGTTTTTAAGGTAACTTGGGTGGTATAGTACTAAAGTTCCGGACCTATTCTATCATCGTATGTGTACGTCATGTTGGCACACCTCCGTATTTTTTTATATTTCGTGTCAAACTTCGACAAATCTCTGTCCGCACATCGCATAGCGACTAATTTAATCAGCCATATTTCCAAAACCTAAGTTTTTACGGTAACTTGGGTGGTATAATACAGAAGTTTTGGTCCTATTTTATCACCCTATATGTACGTAATGTTGGCATACTTCCGTATTTATTATTATATTTCATGTCATACTTAGACAAAACGTTGTCCGCACATCGCATAGCGACTAATTTAATCACCCATATTTCCGAAACCTAAGTTTTTAAGGTAACTTGGGTGGTATAGTACTAAAGTTCTGGTCCTATTCTTTCATTCTACGTGTACGTCATGCTGACACACTGCCGAATTTATTTTATATTTTATGTCAAACTTAGGTGGATCGCTGTCTACACATCCAAAGCGACTATATTAATCACCCGTATTTCCAAAACCTAAGTTTTGACGGTAACCTGAGTGGTATAATAATATAGTTCTAATCCTATTCTATCACCCAATGTGTACGTCATGTATCTACAATTCCGTATTTATTTTTATATTTCATGTCAAACTTAGACAAATCGTTGTCCGCACATCGCATAGCGACTACTTTAATCAGCCATATTTCCAAAACCTAAGTTTTTACGGTAACTTAAGTGGTATAATACAGAAGTTCTGGTCCTATTCTATCACCCTACGTGTACGTAATGTTGGCACACTTCCGTATTTATTTTATTTTTCATGTCAAACTTAGACAAATCGTTGTCCGCACATCGCATAGCGACTAATTTAATCACCCATATTTCCAAAACCTAAGATTTTAAGGTAACTTGGGTGGTATAATACTAAATTTCAGGACCTATTCTATCATCCTATGTGTACGGCATGTATCCACAATTCCGTATTTATTTTTATATTTCATGTCAAACTTAGACAAATCGTTGTCCGCACATCGCATAGCGACTAATTTAATCACCCATATTTCCAAAACCTAAGTTTTTACGGTAACTTGGGTGGTATAGTACTAAAGTTCTGGACCTATTCTATCATCCTATGTGTACGTCATGTTGGCACACCTCCGTATTTTTTTTATATTTCGTGTCAAACTTCGACAAATCGTTGTCCGCACATCGCATAGCGACTAATTTAATCACCCATATTTCCAAAACCTAAGATTTTAAGGTAACTTGGGTGGTATAATACTAAATTTCAGGACCTATTCTATCATCCTATGTGTACGGCATGTATCCACAATTCCGTATTTATTTTTATATTTCATGTCAAACTTAGACAAATCGTTGTCCGCACATCGCATAGCGACTAATTTAATCACCCATATTTCCAAAACCTAAGTTTTTACGGTAACTTGGGTGGTACAATACAGAGGTTCTGGTCCTATTTCATCACCCTACGTGTACGTCATGCTGACACACTGCCGTATTTATTTTATATTTTATGTCAAACTTAGGTGGATCACTGTCCAGACATCCAAAGCGACTATTTTAATCACCCGTATTTCCAAAACCTAAGTTTTTAAGGTAACTTGGGTGGTATAGTACTAAAGTTCTGGACCTATTCTATCATCCTATGTGTACGTCATGTTGGCACACCTCCATATTTTTTTTTTATATTTCGTGTCAAACTTCGACAAATCTCTGTCCGCACATCTCAATGCGACTACTTTAATCAGCCATATTTCCAAAACCTAAGTTTTTACGGTAACTTGGGTGGTATAATACAGAAGTTCTGGTCCTATTCTATCACCCTATGTGTACGTCATGTATCCACAATTCCGTATTTATTTTTATATTTCATGTCAAACTTAGACAAATCGTTGTCCGCACATCGCATAGCGACTAATTTAATCACCCATATTTCCAAAACCTAAGTTTTTAAGGTAACTTGGGTGGTATAATACTAAATTTCAGGACCTATTCTATCATCCTATGTGTACGTCATGTTGGCACACTTCCGTATTTATTTTATTTTTCATGTCATACTTTGACAAATCGCTGTCCGCACATCTCAATGCGACTACTTTAATCAGCCATATTTCCAAAATCTAAGTTTTTACGGTAACTTAGGTGGTATAATACAGAAGTTCTGGTCCTGTTCTATCACCCTATGTGTACGTCATGTATCCACAATTCCGTATTTATTTTTATATGTCATGTCAAACTTAGACAAATCGTTGTCCGCACATCGCATAGCGACTAATTTAATCACCCATATTTCCAAAACCTAAGTTTTTAAGGTAACTTGGGTGGTATAATACTAAATTTCATGACCTATTCTATCATCCTATGTGTACGTCATGTTGGCACACTTCCGTATTTATTTTATTTTTCATGTCATACTTTGACAAATCGTTGTCCGCACATCTCAATGCGACTACTTTAATCAGCCATATTTCCAAAACCTAAGTTTTTACGGTAACTTGGGTGGTATAATACAGAAGTTCTGGTCCTATTTCATCACCCTACGTCTACGTCATGCTGACACACTGCCGTATTTATTTTATATTTTATGTCAAACTTAGGTGGATCACTGACCACACATCCAAAGCGACTATTTTAATCACCCGTATTTCCAAAACCTAAGTTTTTAAGGTAACTTGGGTGGTATAGTACTAAAGTTCTGGACCTATTCTATCATCCTATGTGTACGTCATGTTGGCACACCTCCGTATTTTTTTATATTTCGTGTCAAACTTCGACTAATCTCTGTCCGCACATCTCAATTCGACTATTTTAATCAGCCATATTTCCAAAACCTAAGTTTTTACGGTAACTTGGGTGGTATAATACAGAAGTTCTGGTCCTATTCTATCACCCTACGTGTACGTAATGTTGGCACACCTCCGTATTTATTATTATATTTCATGTCATACTTAGACAAATCGTTGTCCGCACATCGCATAGCGACTAATTTAATCACCCATATTTCCAAAACCTAAGTTTTTAAGGTAACTTGGGTGGTATAGTACTCAATTTCAGGACCTATTCTATCATCCTATGTGTACGTCATGTATCCAAAATTCCGTATTTATTTTTATATTTCATGTCAAACTTAGACAAATCGTTGTCCGCACATCTCAATGTGACTAATTTAATCACCCATATTTCCAAAACCTAAGTTTTTAAGGTAACTTAGGTGGTATGGTACTAAAGTTCTGGTCCTATTCTTTCATCCTACGTGTACGTCATGCTGACACACTGCCGTATTTATTTTATATTTTATGTCAAACTTAGGTGGATCGCTGTCCACACATCCAAAGCGACTATTTTAATCACCCGTATTTCCAAAACCTAAGTTTTGACGGTAACCTGAGTGGTATAATAATATAGTTCTAATCCTATTCTATCACCCAATGTGTACGTCATGTATCCAAAATTCCGTATTTATTTTTATATTTCATGTCAAACTTAGACAAATCGTTGTCCGCACATCGCATAGCGACTAATTTAATCACCCATATTTCCAAAACCTAAGTTTTTAAGGTAACTTGGGTGGAATAGTACTAAAGTTCTGGACCTATTCTATCATCCTATGTGTACGTCATGTTGGCACACCTCCGTATTTTCTTTTATATTTCGTGTCAAACTTCGACAAATCGTTGTCCGCACATCGCATAGCGACTAATTTAATCAGCCATATTTCCAAAACCTAAGTTTTTACGGTAACTTGGGTGGTATAATACAGAAGTTCTGGTCCTATTCTATCACCCTACGTGTACGTCATGTATCCACAATTCCGTATTTATTTTTATATTTCGTGTCAAACTTCGACAAATCTCTGTCCGCACATCTCAATGCGACTACTTTAATCAGCCATATTTCCAAAACCTAAGTTTTTACGGTAACTTGGGTGGTATATTACAGAAGTTTTGGTCCTATTCTTTCATTCTACGTGTACGTCATGCTGACACACTTCCGTATTTATTTTATATTTTATGTCAAACTTAGGTGGATCACTGTCCACACATCCAAAGCGACTATTTTAATCACCCGTATTTCCAAAACCTAAGTTTTTAAGGTAACTTGGGTGGTATAGTACTAAAGTTCTGGACCTATTCTATCATCCTATGTGTACGTCATGTTGGCACACCTCCGTATTTTTTTATATTTCGTGTCAAACTTCGACAAATCTCTGTCCGCACATCTCAATGCGACTACTTTAATCAGCCATATTTCCAAAACCTAAGTTTTTACGGTAACTTGGGTGGTATAATACAGAAGTTCTGGTCCTATTCTATCACCCTATGTGTACGTCATGTATCCACAATTCCGTATTTATTTTTATATTTCATGTCAAACTTAGACAAATCGTTGTCTGCACATCGCATAGCGACTATTTCAATCACCCGTGTTTCCAAAACCTAAGTTTTTAAGGTAACTTGGGTGGTATAATACTAAATTTCAGGACCTATTCTATCATCCTATGTGTACGTCATGTTGGCACACTTCCGTATTTATTTTATTTTTCATGTCATACTTTGACAAATCGCTGTCCGCACATCTCAATGCGACAAATTTAATCAGCCATATTTCCAAAACATAAATTTTTACGGTAACTTGGGTGGTATAGTACTAAAGTTCTGGACCTATTCTATCATCCTATGTGTACGTCATGTTGGCACACTTCCGTATTTATTTTATTTTTCATGTCATACTTTGACAAATCGCTGTCCGCACATCTCAATGCGACTACTTTAATCAGCCATATTTCCAAAACCTAAGTTTTTACGGTAACTTGGGTGGTATAATACAGAAGTTCTGGTCCTATTCTATCACCCTATGTGTACGTCATGTATCCAAAATTCCGTATTTATTTTTATATTTCATGTCAAACTTAGACAAATCGTTGTCCGCACATCGCATAGCGACTAATTTAATCACCCATATTTCCAAATCCTAAGTTTTTACGGTAACTTGGGTGGTATTGTACTAAAGTTCTGGACCTATTCTATCATCCAATGTGTACGTCATGTTGGCACACCTCCGTATTTTTTTATATTTTATGTCAAACTTCGACAAATCTCTGTCCGCACATCTCAATGCGACTACTTTAATCAGCCATATTTCCAAAACCTAAGTTTTTACGGTAACTTGGGTGGTATAATACAGAAGTTCTGGTCCTATTCTATCACCCTACGTGTACGTAATGTTGGCACACCTCCGTATTTATTATTATATTTCATGTCATACTTAGACAAATCGTTGTCCGCACATCGCATAGCGACTAATTTAATCACCCATATTTCCAAAACCTAAGTTTTTAAGGTAACTTGGGTGGTATAGTACTAAAGTTCTGGTCCTATTCTTTCATCCTACGTGTACGTCATGCTGACACACTGCCGTATTTATTTTATATTTTATGTCAAACTTAGGTGGATCGCTGTCCACACATCCAAAGCGACTATTTTAATCACCCGTATTTCCAAAACCTAAGTTTTTAAGGTAACTTGGGTGGTATAGTACTAAAATTCTGGACCTATTCTGTCATCCTATGTGTACGTCATGTTGGCACACCTCCGTATTTTTTTTATATTTCGTGTCAAACTTCGACAGATCTCTGTCCGCACATCTCAATGCGACTACTTTAATCAGCCATATTTCCAAAACCTAAGTTTTTACGGTAACTTGGGTGGTATAATACAGAAGTTCTGGTCCTATTCTATCACCCTATATGTACGTAATGTTGGCACACTTCCGTATTTATTATAATATTTCATGCCATACTTAGACAAAACGTTTTCCGCACATCGCATAGCGACTAATTTAATCACCCATATTTCCAAAACCTAAGTTTTTAAGGTAACTTGGGTGGTATAATACTAAATTTCAGGACCTATTCTATCATCCTATGTGTACGTCATGTATCCAAAATTCCGTATTTATTTTTATATTTCATGTCAAACTTAGACAAATCGTTGTCCGCACATCTCAATGCGACTAATTTAATCACCCATATTTCCAAAACCTAAGTTTTTAAGGTAACTTGGGTGGTATAGTACTAAAGTTCTGGTCCTATTCTTTCATCCTACGTGTACGTCATGCTGACACACTGCCGTATTTATTTTATATTTTATGTCAAACTTAGGTGGATCGCTGTCCACACATCCAAAGCGACTATTTTAATCACCCGTATTTCCAAAACCTAAGTTTTGACGGTAACCTGAGTGGTATAATAATATAGTTCTAATCTTATTCTATCACCCAATGTGTACGTCATGTATCCAAAATTCCGTATTTATTTTTATATTTCATGTCAAACGTAGACAAATCGTAGTCCGCACATCGCATAGCGACTAATTTAATCACCCATATTTCCAAAACCTAAGTTTTTAAGGTAACTTGGGTGGTATAGTACTAAAGTTCTGGTCCTATTCTTTCATCCTACGTGTACGTCATGCTGACACACTGCCGTATTTATTTTATATTTTATGTCAAACTTAGGTGGATCGCTGTCCACACATCCAAAGCGACTATTTTAATCACCCGTATTTCCAAAACCTAAGTTTTTAAGGTAACTTGGGTGGTATAGTACTAAAGTTCTTGACCTATTCTATCATCCTACGTGTACGTCATGCTGACACACTGCCGTATTTATTTTTATATTTCATGTCAAACTTAGACAAATCGTTGTCCGCACATCGCATAGCGACTATTTTAATCACCCGTATTTCCAAAACCTAAGTTTTTAAGGTAACTTGGGTGGTATAATACTAAATTTCAGGACGTATTCTATCATCCTATGTGTACGTCATGTTGGCACACTTCCGTATTTATTTTATTTTTCATGTCATACTTTGACAAATCGCTGTCCGCACATCTCAATGCGACTAATTTAATCAGCCATATTTCCAAAACCTAAGTTTTTACGGTAACTTGGGTGGTATAGTACTAAAGTTCTGGACCTATTCTATCATCCTATGTGTACGTCATGTTGGCACACTTCCGTATTTATTTTATTTTTCATGTCATACTTTGACAAATCGCTGTCCGCACATCTCAATGCGACTACTTTAATCAGCCATATTTCCAAAACCTAAGTTTTTACGGTAACTTGGGTGGTATAATACAGAAGTTCTGGTCCTATTCTATCACCCTATGTGTACGTCATGTATCCACAATTCCGTATTTATTTTTATATTTCATGTCAAACTTAGACAAATCGTTGTCCGCACATCGCATAGCGACTAATTTAATCACCCATATTTCCAAAACCTAAGTTTTTACGGTAACTTGGGTGGTATAGTACTAAAGTTCTGGACCTATTGTATCATCCTATGTGTACGTCATGTTGGCACACCTCCGTATTTATTATTATATTTCATGTCATACTTAGACAAATCGTTGTCTGCACATCGCATAGCGACTAATTTAATCACCCATATTTCCAAAACCTAAGTTTTTACGGTAACTTGGGTGGTATAGTAATAAAGTTCTTGTCCTATTCTTTCATCCTACGTGTACGTCATGCTGACACACTGCCATATTTATTTTATATTTTATGTCAAACTTAGGTGGATCGCTGTCCGCACATCGCATAGCGACTATTTTAATCACCCGTATTTCCAAAACCTAAGTTTTTAAGGTAAGTTGGGTGGTATAGTACTAAAGTTCTGGACCTATTCTATCATCCTATGTGTACGTCATGTTGGCACACCTCCGTATTTTTTTTATATTTCATGTCATACTTTGACAAATCGCTGTCCGCACATCTCAATGCGACTACTTTAATCAGCCATATTTCCAAAACCTAAGTTTTTACGGTAACTTGGGTGGTATAATACAGAAGTTCTGGTCCTATTCTATCACCCTATATGTACGTAATGTTGGCACACTTCCGTATTTATTATAATATTTCATGTCATACTTAGACAAAACGTTGTCCGCACATCGCATAGCGACTAATT
This sequence comes from Flexamia atlantica, assembly GCA_035578135.1. Classification (NCBI taxonomy): domain Eukaryota; kingdom Metazoa; phylum Arthropoda; class Insecta; order Hemiptera; family Cicadellidae; genus Flexamia; species Flexamia atlantica. The sequence goes on along the minus strand of JAQJVK010000120.1, from coordinate 311,350 downwards.
TAATCACCCATATTTCCAAAACCTAAGTTTTTAAGGTAAATTGGGTGGTATAATACTAAATTTCAGGACCTATTCTATCATCGTATGTGTACGTCATGTATCCAAAATTCCGTATTTATTTTTATATTTCATGTCAAACTTAGACAAATCGTTGTCCGCACATCTCAATGCGACTAATTTAATCACCCATATTTCCAAAACCTAAGTTTTTATGGTAACTTGGGTGGTATAGTACTAAAGTTCTGGTCCTATTCTTTCATCCTACGTGTACGTCATGCTGACACACTGCCGTATTTATTTTATATTTTATGTCAAACTTAGGTGGATCGCTGTCCACACATCCAAAGCGACTATTTTAATCACCCGTATTTCCAAAACCTAAGTTTTGACGGTAACCTAAGTGGTATAATAATATAGTTCTAATCCTATTCTATCACCCAATGTGTACGTCATGTATCCAAATATCCGTATTTATTTTTATATTTCATGTCAAACTTAGACAAATCGTTGTCCGCACATCGCATAGCGACTAATTTAATCACCCATATTTCCAAAACCTAAGTTTTTAAGGTAACTTGGGTGGTATAGTACTAAAGTTCTGGTCCTATTCTTTCATCCTACGTGTACGTCATGCTGACACACTGCCGTATTTATTTTATATTTTGTGTCAAACTTAGGTGGATCGCTGTCCACACATCCAAAGCGACTATTTTAATCACCCGTATTTCCAAAACCTAAGTTTTTAAGGTAACTTGGGTGGTATAGTACTAAAGTTCTTGACCTATTCTATCATCCTATGTGTACGTCATGTTGGCACACCTCCGTATTTTTTTATATTTCGTGTCAAACTTCGACAAATCGTTGTCCGCACATCGCATAGCGACTAATTTAATCATCCATATTTCCAAAACCTAAGTCTTTACGGTAACTTGGGTGGTATAGTACTAAAGTTCTGGTCCTATTTCATCACCCTACGTGTACGTCATGCTGACACACTGCCGTATTTATTTTATATTTTATGTCAAACTTAGGTGGATCACTGTCCACACATCCAAAGCGACTATTTTAATCACCCGTATTTCCAAAACCTAGGTTTTTAAGGTAACTTGGGTGGTATAGTACTAAAGTTCTGGACCTATTCTATCATCCTATGTGTATGTCATGTTGGCACACCTCCGTATTTTTTTTATATTTCGTGTCAAACTTCGACAAATCTCTGTCCGCACATCTCAATGCGACTACTTTAATCAGCCATATTTCCAAAACCTAAGTTTTTACGGTAACTTGGGTGGTATAATACAGAAGTTCTGGTCCTATTCTCCACCCTACGTGTACGTAATGTTGGCACACCTCCGTATTTATTATTATATTTCATGTCATACTTAGACAAATCGTTGTCCGCACATCGCATAGCGACTAATTTAATCACCCATATTTCCAAAACCTAAGTTTTTAAGGTAACTTGGGTAGTATAGTACTAAAGTTCTGGTCCTATTCTTTCATCCTACGTGTACGTCATGCTGACACACTGCCGTATTTATTTTATATTTTATGTCAAACCTAGGTGGATCGCTGTCCACACATCCAAAGCGACTATTTTAATCACCCGTATTTCCAAAACCTAAGTTTTTAAGGTAACTTGGGTGGTATAGTACTAAAGTTCTGGACCTATTCTATCATCCTATGTGTACGTCATGTTGGCACACCTCCGTATTTTTTTATATTTCGTGTCAAACTTCGACAAATCTCTGTCCGCACATCTCAATGCGACTACTTTAATCAGCCATATTTCCAAAACCTAAGTTTTTACGGTAACTTGGGTGGTATAATACAGAAGTTCTGGTCCTATTCTATCACCCTATGTGTACGTCATGTATCCACAATTCCGTATTTATTTTTATATTTCATGTCAAACTTAGACAAATCGTTGTCCGCACATCGCATAGCGACTATTTTAATCACCCGTATATCCAAAACCTAAGTTTTTAAGGTAAATTGGGTGGTATAATACTAAAGTTCTGGACCTATTCTATCATCCTATGTGTACGTCATGTTGGCACACCTCCGGATTTATTTTATTTTTCATGTCATACTTTGACAAGTCGCTGTCCGCACATCTCAATGCGACTACTTTAATCAGCCATATTTCCAAAACATAAATTTTTACGGTAACTTGGGTGGTACAGCACTAAAGTTCTGGACCTATTCTATCATCCTATGTGTACGTCATGTTGGCACACCTCTGTATTTTTTTATATTTTATGTTAAACTTCGACAAATCTCTGTCCGCACATCTCAATGCGACTACTTTAATCAGCCATATTTCCAAAACCTAAGTTTTTACGGTGACTTGGGTGGTATAATACAGAAGTTCTGGTCCTATTCTATCACCCTACGTGTACGTAATGTTGGCACACCTCCGTATTTATTATTATACTTCATGTCATACTTAGACAAATCGTTGTCCGCACATCGCATAGCGACTAATTTAATCACCCATATTTCCAAAACCTAAGTTTTTAAGGTAACTTGGGTGGTATAGTACTAAAGTTCTGGTCCTATTCTTTCATCCTACGTGTACGTCATGCTGACACACTGCCGTATTTATTTTATATTTTATGTCAAACTTAGGTGGATCGCTGTCCGCACATCGCATAGCGACTATTTTAATCACCCGTATTTCCAAAACCTAAGTTTTTAAGGTAACTTGGGTGGTATAGTACTAAAGTTCTGGCCCTATTCTATCATCCTATGTGTACGTCATGTTGGCACACCTCCGTATTTTTTTTATATTTCGTGTCAAACTTCGACAAATCTCTGTCCGCACATCTCAATGCGACTACTTTAATCAGCCATATTTCCAAAACCTAAGTTTTTACGGTAACTTGGGTGGTATAATACAGAAGTTCTGGTCCTATTCTATCACCCTACGTGTACGTAATGTTGGCACACCTCCGTATTTGTTATTATATTTCATGTCATACTTAGACAAATCGTTGTCCGCACATCGCATAGCGACTAATTTAATCACCCATATTTCCAAAACCTAAGTTTTTAAGGTAACTTGGGTGGTATAGTACTAAAGTTCTGGTCCTATTCTTTCATCCTACGTGTACGTCATGCTGACACACTGCCGTATTTATTTTATATTTTATGTCAAACTTAGGTGGATCGCTGTCCACACATCCAAAGCGACTATTTTAATCACCTGTATTTCCAAAACCTAAGTTTTTAAGGTAACTTGGGTGGTATAGTACTAAAGTTCTGGACCTATTCTATCATTCTATGTGTACGTCATGTTGGCACACCTCCGTATTTTTTATATTTCGTGTCAAACTTCGACAAATCTCTGTCCGCACATCTCAATGCGACTACTTTAATCAGCCATATTTCCAAAACCTAATTTTTTACGGTAACTTGGGTGGTATAGTACTAAAGTTCTGGACCTATTCTATCATCCTATGTGTACGTCATGTTGGCACACTTCCGTATTTATTTTATTTTTCATGTCATACTTTGACAAATCGCTGTCCGCACATCTCAATGCGACTAATTTAATCAGCCATATTTCCAAAACCTAAGTTTTTACGGTAACTTGGGTGGTATAATACAGAAGTTCTGGTCCTATTCTATCACCCTATGTGTACGTCATGTATCCACAATTCCGTATTTATTTTTATATTTCATGTCAAACTTAGACAAATCGTTGTCCGCACATCGCATAGCGACTATTTTAATCACCCGTATTTCCAAAACCTAAGTTTTTAAGGTAACTTGGGTGGTATAATACTAAATTTCAGGACCTATTCTATCATCCTATGTGTACGCCATGTTGGCACACTTCCGTATTTATTTTATTTTTCATGTCATACTTTGACAAATCGCTGTCCGCACATCTCAATGCGACTACTTTAATCAGCCATATTTCCAAAACCTAATTTTTTACGGTAACTTGGGTGGTATAGTACTAAAGTTCTGGACCTATTCTATCATCCTATGTGTACGTCATGTTGGCACACTTCCGTATTTATTTTATTTTTCATGTCATACTTTGACAAATCGCTGTCCGCACATCTCAATGCGACTAATTTAATCAGCCATATTTCCAAAACCTAAGTTTTTACGGTAACTTGGGTGGTATAATACAGAAGTTCTGGTCCTATTCTATCACCCTATGTGTACGTCATGTATCCACAATTCCGTATTTATTTTTATATTTCATGTCAAACTTAGACAAATCGTTGTCCGCACATCGCATAGCGACTAATTTAATCACTTATATTTCCAAAACCTAAGTTTTTACGGTAACTTGGGTGGTATAGTACTAAAGTTCTGGACCTATTCTATCATCCTATGTGTACGTCATGTATCCAAAATTCCGTATTTATTTTTATATTTCATGTCAAACTTAGACAAATCGTTGTCCGCACATCGCATAGCGACTAATTTAATCACCCATATTTCCAAAACCTAAGTTTTTAAGGTAACTTGGGTGGTATAATACTAAATTTCAGTACTTATTCTATCATCCTATGTGTACGTCATGTATCCAAAATTCCGTATTTATTTTTATATTTCATGTCAAACTTAGACAAATCGTTGTCCGCACATCTCAATGCGACTAATTTAATCACCCATATTTCCAAAACCTAAGTTTTTAAGGTAACTTGGGTGGTATAGTACTAAAGTTCTGGTCCTATTCTTTCATCCTACGTGTACGTCATGCTGACACACTGCCGTATTTATTTTATATTTTATGTCAAACTTAGGTGGATTGCTGTCCACATACCAAAGCGACTATTTTAATCACCCGTATTTCCAAAACCTAAGTTTTGACGGTAACCTGAGTGGTATAATAATATAGTTCTAATCCTATTCTATCACCCAATGTGTACGTCATGTATCCAAAATTCCGTATTTTTTTATATTTCATGTCAAACTTAGACAAATCGTTGTCCGCACATCGCATAGCGACTAATTTAATCACCCATATTTCCAAAACTTAAGTTTTTAAGGTAACTTGGGTGGTATAGTACTAAAGTTCTGGTCCCATTCTTTCATCCTACGTGTACGTCATGCTGACACACTGCCGTATTTATTTTATATTTTATGTCAAACTTAGGTGGATCGCTGTCCACACATCCAAAGCGACTATTTTAATCACCCGTATTTCCAAAACCTAAGTTTTTAAGGTAACTTGGGTGGTATAGTACTAAATTTCTGGACCTATTCTATCATCCTATGTGTACGTCATGTTGGCACACCTCCGTATTTTTTTATATTTCGTGTCAAACTTCGACAAATCGTTGTCCACACATCGCATAGCGACTAATTTAATCATCCATATTTCCAAAACCTAAGTTTTTACGGTAACTTGGGTGGTATAGTACTAAAGTTCTGGTCCTATTTCATCACCCTACGTGTACGTCATGCTGACACACTGCCGTATTTATTTTATATTTTATGTCAAACTTAGGTGGATCACTGTCCACACATCCAAAGCGACTATTTTAATCACCCGTATTTCCAAAACCTAAGTTTTTAAGGTAACTTGGGTGGTATAGTACTAAAGTTCTGGACCTATTCTATCATCCTATGTGTACGTCATGTTGGCACACCTCCGTATTTTTTTTATATTTCGTGTCAAACTTCGACAAATCTCTGTCCGCACATCTCAATGCGACTACTTTAATCAGCCATATTTCCAAAACCTAAGTTTTTACGGTAACTTGGGTGGTATAATACAGAAGTTCTGGTCCTATTCTATCACCCTACGTGTACGTAATGTTGGCACACCTCCGTATTTATTATTATATTTCATGTCATACCTAGACAAATCGTTGTCCGCACATCGCATAGCGACTAATTTAATCACCCATATTTCCAAAACCTAAGTTTTTACGGTAACTTGGGTGGTATAGTACTAAGGTTCTGGACCTATTCTATCATCCTATGTGTACGTCATGTTGGCACACCTCCGTATTTTTTTTATATTTTATGTCAAACTTCGACAAATCTCTGTCCGCACATCTCAATGCGACTACTTTAATCAGCCATATTTCCAAAACCTAAGTTTTTAAGGTAACTTGGGTGGTATAGTACTAAAGTTCTGGACCTATTCTATCATCCTATGTGTACGTCATGTTGGCACACCTCCGTATTTTTTTTATATTTCGTGTCAAACTTCGACAAATCTCTGTCCGCACATCTCAATGCGACTACTTTAATCAGCCTTATTTCCAAAACCTAAGTTTTTACGGTAACTTGGGTGGTATAATACAGACGTTCTGGTCCTATTCTATCACCCTATATGTACGTAATGTTTGCAAACTTCCGTATTTATTATTATATTTCATGTCATACTTAGACAAATCGTTGTCCGCACATCGCATAGCGACTAATTTAATCACCCATATTTCCAAAACCTAAGTTTTTAAGGTAACTTGGGTGGTATAGTACTAAAGTTCTGGTCCTATTCTTTCATCCTACGTGTACGTCATGCTGACACACTGCCGTATTTTTTTATATTTTATGTCAAACTTAGGTGGATCGCTGTCCGCACATCGCATAGCGACTATTTTAATCACCCATATTTCCAAAACCTAAGTTTTTACGGTAACTTGGGTGGTATAGTACTAAAGTTCTGGACCTATTCTATCACCCTAAGTGTACGTCATGTATCCACAATTCCGTATTTATTTTTATATTTCATGTCAAACTTAGACAAATCGTTGTCCGCACATCGCATAGCGACTATTTTAATCACCCGTATTTCCAAAACCTAAGTTTTTTAGGTAACTTGGGTGGTATAATACTAAATTTCAGGACCTATTCTATCATCCTATGTGTACGTCATGTTGGCACACTTCCGTATTTATTTTATTTTTCATGTCATACTTTGACAAATCGCTGTCCGCACATCTCAATGCGACTACTTTAATCAGCCATATTTCCAAAACCTAAGTTTTTACGGTAACTTGGGTGGTATAATACGGAAGTTGTGGTCCTATTCTATCACCCTATGTGTACGTCATGTATCCACAATTCCGTATTTATTTTTATATTTCATGTCAAACTTAGACAAATCGTTGTCCGCACATCGCATAGCGACTAATTTAATCACCCATATTTCCAAAACCTAAGTTTTTACGGTAACTTGGGTGGTATAGTACTAAAGTTCTGGACCTATTCTATCATCCTATGTGTACGTCATGTTGGCACACCTCCGTATTTTTTTATATTTTATGTCAAACTTCGACAAATCTCTGTCCGCACATCTCAATGCGACTACTTTAATCAGCCATATTTCCAAAACCTAAGTTTTTACGGTAACTTGGGTGGTATAATACAGAAGTTCTGGTCCTATTCTATCACCCTACGTGTACGTAATGTTGGCACACCTTCGTATTTATTATTATATTTCATGTCATACTTAGACAAATCGTTGTCCGCACATCGCATAGCGACTAATTTAATCACCCATATTTCCAAAACCTAAGTTTTTAAGGTAACTTGGGTGGTATAGTACTAAAGTTCTGGTCCTATTCTTTCATCCTACGTGTACGTCATGCTGACACACTGCTGTATTTATTTTATATTTTATGTCAAACTTAGGTGGATCGCTGTCCGCACATCGCATAGCGACTATTTTAATCACCCGTATTTCCAAAACCTAAGTTTTTAAGGTAACTTGGGTGGTATAGTACTAAAGTTCTGGACCTATTCTATCATCCTATGTGTACGTCATGTTGGCACACCTCCGTATTTTTTTTATATTTCGTGTCAAACTTCGACAAATCTCTGTCCGCACATCTCAATGCGATTACTTTAATCAGCCATATTTCCAAAACCTAAGTTTTTACGGTAACTTGGGTGGTATAATACAGAAGTTCTGGTCCTATTCTATCACCCTATATGTACGTAATGTTGGCACACCTCCGTATTTATTATTATATTTCATGTCATACTTAGACAAATCGTTGTCCGCACATCGCATAGCGACTAATTTAATCACCCATATTTCCAAAACCTAAGTTTTTAAGGTAACTTGGGTGGTATAGTACTAAAGTTCTGGTCCTATTCTTTCATCCTACGTGTACGTCATGCTGACACACTGCCGTATTTATTTTATATTTTATGTCAAACTTAGGTGGATCGCTGTCCACACATCCAAAGCGACTATTTTAATCACCCGTATTTCCAAAACCTAAGTTTTTAAGGTAACTTGGGTGGTATAGTACTAAAATTCTGGACCTATTCTGTCATCCTATGTGTACGTCATGTTGGCACACCTCCGTATTTTTTTTATATTTCGTTTCAAACTACGACAAATCTCTGTCCGCACATCTCAATGCGACTACTTTAATCAGCCATATTTCCAAAACCTAAGTTTTTACGGTAACTTGTGTGGCATAATACAGAGGTTCTGGTCCTATTCTATCACCCTATATGTACGTAATGTTGGCACACTTCCGTATTTATTATTATATTTCATGTCATACTTAGACAAATCGTTGTCCGCACATCGCATAGCGACTAATTTAATCACCCATATTTCCAAAACCTAAGTTTTTAAGGTAACTTGGGTGGTATAGTACTAAAGTTTTGGTCCTATTCTTTCATCCTACGTGTACGTCATGCTGACACACTGCCGTATTTATTTTATATTTTATGTCAAACTTAGGTGGATCGCTGTCCACACATCCAAAGCGACTATTTTAATCACCCGTATTTCCAAAACCTAAGTTTTGACGGTAACCTGAGTGGTATAATAATATAGTTCTAATCCTATTCTATCACCCAATGTGTACGTCATGTATCCAAAATTCCGTATTTTTTTTATATATCATGTCAAACTTAGACAAATCGTTTTCCGCACATCGCATAGCGACTAATTTAATCACCCATATTTCCAAAACTTAAGTTTTGAAGGTAACTTGGGTGGTATAGTACTAAAGTTCTGGTCCCATTCTTTCATCCTACGTGTACGTCATGCTGACACACTGCCGTATTTATTTTATATTTTATGTCAAACTTAGGTGGATCGCTGTCCACACATCCAAAGCGACTATTTTAATCACCCGTATTTCCAAAACCTAAGTTTTTAAGGTAACTTGGGTGGTATAGTACTAAAGTTCTGGACCTATTCTATCATCCTATGTGTACGTCATGTTGGCACACCTCCGTATTTTTTTATATTTCGTGTCAAACTTCGACAAATCGTTGTCCACACATCGCATAGCGACTAATTTAATCATCCATATTTCCAAAACCTAAGTTTTTACGGTAACTTGGGTGGTATAGTACTAAAGTTCTGGTCCTATTTCATCACCCTACGTGTACGTCATGCTGACACACTGCCGTATTTATTTTATATTTTATGTCAAACTTAGGTGGATCACTGTCCACACATCCAAAGCGACTATTTTAATCACCCGTATTTCCAAAACCTAAGTTTTTAAGGTAACTTGGGTGGTATAGTACTAAAGTTCTGGACCTATTCTATCATCCTATGTGTACGTCATGTTGGCACACCTCCGTATTTTTTTTATATTTCGTGTCAAACTTCGACAAATCTCTGTCCGCACATCTCAATGCCACTACTTTAATCAGCCATATTTCCAAAACCTAAGTTTTTACGGTAACTTGGGTGGTATAATACAGAAGTTCTGGTCCTATTCTATCACCCTACGTGTACGTAATGTTGGCACACCTCCGTATTTATTATTATATTTCATGTCATACTTAGACAAATCGTTGTCCGCACATCGCATAGCGACTAATTTAATCACCCATATTTCCAAAACCTAAGTTTTTACGGTAACTTGGGTGGTATAGTACTAAGGTTCTGGACCTATTCTATCATCCTATGTGTACGTCATGTTGGCACACCTCCGTATTTTTTTTATATTTTATGTCAAACTTCGACAAATCTCTGTCCGCACATCTCAATGCGACTACTTTAATCAGCCATATTTCCAAAACCTAAGTTTTTAAGGTAACTTGGGTGGTATAGTACTAAAGTTCTGGACCTATTCTATCATCCTATGTGTACGTCATGTTGGCACACCTCCGTATTTTTTTTATATTTCGTGTCAAACTTCGACAAATCTCTGTCCGCACATCTCAATGCGACTACTTTAATCAGCCTTATTTCCAAAACCTAAGTTTTTACGGTAACTTGGGTGGTATAATACAGACGTTCTGGTCCTATTCTATCACCCTATATGTACGTAATGTTTGCAAACTTCCGTATTTGTTATTATATTTCATGTCATACTTAGACAAATCGTTGTCCGCACATCGCATAGCGACTAATTTAATCACCCATATTTCCAAAACCTAAGTTTTTAAGGTAACTTGGGTGGTATAGTACTAAAGTTCTGGTCCTATTCTTTCATCCTACGTGTACGTCATGCTGACACACTGCCGTATTTTTTTATATTTTATGTCAAACTTAGGTGGATCGCTGTCCGCACATCGCATAGCGACTATTTTAATCACCCATATTTCCAAAACCTAAGTTTTTACGGTAACTTGGGTGGTATAGTACTAAAGTTCTGGACCTATTCTATCACCCTATGTGTACGTCATGTATCCACAATTCCGTATTTATTTTTATATTTCATGTCAAACTTAGACAAATCGTTGTCCGCACATCGCATAGCGACTATTTTAATCACCCGTATTTCCAAAACCTAAGTTTTTAAGGTAACTTGGGTGGTATAATACTAAATTTCAGGACCTATTCTATCATCCTATGTGTACGTCATGTTGGCACACTTCCGTATTTATTTTATTTTTCATGTCATACTTTAACAAATCGCTGTCCGCACATCTCAATGCGACTACTTTAATCAGCCATATTTCCAAAACCTAAGTTTTTACGGTAACTTGGGTGGTATAATACGGAAGTTGTGGTCCTATTCTATCACCCTATGTGTACGTCATGTATCCACAATTCCGTATTTATTTTTATATTTCATGTCAAACTTAGACAAATCGTTGTCCGCACATCGCATAGCGACTAATTTAATCACCCATATTTCCAAAACCTAAGTTTTTACGGTAACTTGGGTGGTATAGTACTAAAGTTCTGGACCTATTCTATCATCCTATGTGTACGTCATGTTGGCACACCTCCGTATTTTTTTATATTTTATGTCAAACTTCGACAAATCTCTGTCCGCACATCTCAATGCGACTACTTTAATCAGCCATATTTCCAAAACCTAAGTTTTTACGGTAACTTGGGTGGTATAATACAGAGGTTCTGGTCCTATTCTATCACCCTACGTGTACGTAATGTTGGCACACCTCCGTATTTATTATTATATTTCATGTCATACTTAGACAAATCGTTGTCCGCACATCGCATAGCGACTAATTTAATCACCCATATTTCCAAAACCTAAGTTTTTAAGGTAACTTGGGTGGTATAGTACTAAAGTTCTGGTCCTATTCTTTCATCCTACGTGTACGTCATGCTGACACACTGCTGTATTTATTTTATATTTTATGTCAAACTTAGGTGGATCGCTGTCCGCACATCGCATAGCGACTAATTTAATCACCCGTATTTCCAAAACCTAAGTTTTTAAGGTAACTTGGGTGGTATAGTACTAAAGTTCTGGACCTATTCTATCATCCTATGTGTACGTCATGTTGGCACACCTCCGTATTTTTTTTATATTTCGTGTCAAACTTCGACAAATCTCTGTCCGCACATCTCAATGCGATTACTTTAATCAGCCATATTTCCAAAACCTAAGTTTTTACGGTAACTTGGGTGGTATAATACAGAAGTTCTGGTCCTATTCTATCACCCTATATGTACGTAATGTTGGCACACCTCCGTATTTATTATTATATTTCATGTCATACTTAGACAAATCGTTGTCCGCACATCGCATAGCGACTAATTTAATCACCCATATTTCCAAAACCTAAGTTTTTAAGGTAACTTGGGTGGTATAGTACTAAAGTTCTGGTCCTATTCTTTCATCCTACGTGTACGTCATGCTGACACACTGCCGTATTTATTTTATATTTTATGTCAAACTTAGGTGGATCGCTGTCCACACATCCAAAGCGACTATTTTAATCACCCGTATTTCCAAAACCTAAGTTTTTAAGGTAACTTGGGTGGTATAGTACTAAAATTCTGGACCTATTCTGTCATCCTATGTGTACGTCATGTTGGCACACCTCCGTATTTTTTTTTATATTTCGTGTCAAACTACGACAAATCTCTGTCCGCACATCTCAATGCGACTACTTTAATCAGCCATATTTCCAAAACCTAAGTTTTTACGGTAACTTGTGTGGTATAATACAGAGGTTCTGGTCCTATTCTATCACCCTATATGTACGTAATGTTGGCACACTTCCGTATTTATTATTATATTTCATGTCATACTTAGACAAATCGTTGTCCGCACATCGCATAGCGACTAATTTAATCACCCATATTTCCAAAACCTAAGTTTTTAAGGTAACTTGGGTGGTATAGTACTAAAGTTCTGGACCTATTCTATCATCCTATGTGTACGTCATGTTGGCGCACCTCCGTATTTTTTTATATTTTATGTCAAACTTCGACAAATCTCTGTCCGCACATCTCAATGCGACTACTTTAATCAGCCATATTTCCAAAACCTAAGTTTTTACGGTAACTTGGGTGGTATAATACAGAAGTTCTGGTCCTATTCTATCACCCTACGTGTACGTAATGTTGGCACACCTCCGTATTTATTATTATATTTCATGTCATACTTAGACAAATCGTTGTCCGCACATCGCATAGCGACTAATTTAATCACCCATATTTCCAAAACCTAAGTTTTTAAGGTAACTTGGGTGGTATAGTACTAAAGTTCTGGTCCTATTCTTTCATCCTACGTGTACGTCATGCTGACACACTGCTGTATTTATTTCATATTTTATGTCAAACTTAGGTGGATCGCTGTCCGCACATCGCATAGCGACTATTTTAATCACCCGTATTTCCAAAACCTAAGTTTTTAAGGTAACTTGGGTGGTATAGTACTAAAGTTCTGGACCTATTCTATCATCCTATGTGTACGTCATGTTGGCACACCTCCGTATTTTTTTTATATTTCGTGTCAAACTTCGACAAATCTCTGTCCGCACATCTCAATGCGATTACTTTAATCAGCCATATTTCCAAAACCTAAGTTTTTACGGTAACTTGGGTGGTATAATACAGAAGTTCTGGTCCTATTCTATCACCCTATATGTACGTAATGTTGGCACACCTCCGTATTTATTATTATATTTCATGTCATACTTAGACAAATCGTTGTCCGCACATCGCATAGCGACTAATTTAATCACCCATATTTCCAAAACCTAAGTTTTTAAGGTAACTTGGGTGGTATAGTACTAAAGTTCTGGTCCTATTCTTTCATCCTACGTGTACGTCATGCTGACACACTGCCGTATTTATTTTATATTTTATGTCAAACTTAGGTGGATCGCTGTCCACACATCCAAAGCGACTATTTTAATCACCCTTATTTCCAAAACCTAAGTTTTTAAGGTAACTTGGGTGGTATAGTACTAAAATTCTGGACCTATTCTGTCATCCTATGTGTACGTCATGTTGGCACACCTCCGTATTTTTTTATATTTCGTGTCAAACTACGACAAATCTCTGTCCGCACATCTCAATGCGACTACTTTAATCAGCCATATTTCCAAAACCTAAGTTTTTACGGTAACTTGTGTGGTATAATACAGAGGTTCTGGTGCTATTCTATCACCCTATATGTACGTAATGTTGGCACACTTCCGTATTTATTATTATATTTCATGTCATTCTTAGACAAATCGTTGTCCGCACATCGCATAGCGACTAATTTAATCACCCATATTTCCAAAACCTAAGTTTTTAAGGTAACTTGGGTGGTATAATACTAAATTTCAGGACCTATTCTATCATCCTATGTGTACGTCATGTATCCAAAATTCCGTATTTATTTTTATATTTCATGTCAAACTTAGACAAATCGTTGTCCGCACATCTCAATGCGACTAATTTAATCACCCATATATCCAAAACCTAAGTTTTTAAGGTAACTTGGGTGGTATAGTACTAAAGTTCTGGTCCTATTATTTCATCCTACGTGTACGTCATGCTGACACACTGCCGTATTTATTTTATATTTTATGTAAAACTTAGGTGGATCGCTGTCCACACATCCAAAGCGACTATTTTAATCACCCGTATTTCCAAAACCTAAGTTTTGACGGTAACCTGAGTGGTATAATAATATAGTTCTAATCCTATTCTATCACCCAATATGTACGTCATGTATCCAAAATTCCGTATTTATTTTTATATTTCATGTCAAACTTAGACAAATCGTTGTCCGCACATCGCATAGCGACTAATTTAATCACCCATATTTCCAAAACCTAAGTTTTTAAGGTAACTTGGGTGGTATAGTACTAAAGTTCTGGTCCTATTCTTTCATCCTACGTGTACGTCATGCTGACACTCTGCCGTATTTATTTTATATTTTATGTCAAACTTAGGTGGATCGCTGTCCACACATCCAAAGCGACTATTTTAATCACCCGTATTTCCAAAACCTAAGTTTTTAAGGTAACTTGGGTGGTATAGTACTAAAGTTCTAATCCTATTCTATCACCCAATATGTACGTCATGTATCCAAAATTCCGTATTTATTTTTATATTTCATGTCAAACTTAGACAAATCGTTGTCCGCACATCGCATAGCGACTAATTTAATCACCCATATTTCCAAAACCTAAGTTTTTACGGTAACTTGGGTGGTATAATACAGAAGTTCTGGTCCTATTTCATCACCCTACGTGTACGTCATGCTGACACACTGCCGTATTTATTTTATATTTTATGTCAAACATAGGTGGATCACTGTCCACACATCCAAAGCGACTATTTTAATCACCCGTATTTCCAAAACCTAAGTTTTTAAGGTAACTTGGGTGGTATAGTACTAAAGTTCTTGACCTATTCTATCATCCTATGTGTACGACATGTTGGCACACCTCCGTATTTTTTTTATATTTCGTGTCAAACTTCGACAAATCTCTGTCCGCACATCTCAATGCGACTACTTTAATCAGCCTTATTTCCAAAACCTAAGTTTTTACGGTAACTTGGGTGGTATAATACAGAAGGTCTGGTCCTATTCTATAACCCTACGTGTACGTAATGTTGGCACACCTCCGTATTTATTATTATATTTAATGTCATACTTAGACAAATCGTTGTCCGCACATCGCATAGCGACTAATTGAATCACCAATATTTCCAAAACCTAAGTTTTTAAGGTAACTTGGGTGGTATAGTACTAAAGTTCTGGTCCTATTCTTTCATCCTACGTGTACGTCATGCTGACACACTGCCGTATTTATTTTATATTTTATGTCAAACTTAGGTGGATCGCTGTCCACACATCCAAAGCGACTATTTTAATCATCCGTATTTCCAAAACCTAAGTTTTTAAGGTAACTTGGGTGGTATAGTACTAAAGTTCTGGACCTATTCTATCATCCTATGTGTACGTCATGTTGGCACACCTCCGTATTTTTTTTATATTTCGTGTCAAACTTCGACAAATCTCTGTCCGCACATCTCAATGCGACTACTTTAATCAGCCATATTTCCAAAACCTAAGTTTTTACGGTAACTTGGGTGGTATAATACAGATGTTCTGGTCCTATTCTATCACCCTATATGTACGTAATGTTGGCACACTTCCGTATTTATTATTATATTTCATGTCATACTTAGACAAATCGTTGTCCGCACATCGCATAGCGACTAATTTAATCACCAATATTTCCAAAACCTAAGTTTTTAAGGTAACTTGGGTGGTATAGTACTAAAGTTCTGGTCCTATTCTTTCATCCTACGTGTACGTCATGCTGACACACTGCCGTATTTATTTTATATTTTATGTCAAACTTAGGTGGATCGCTGTCCGCACATCGCATAGCGACTATTTTAATCACCCATATTTCCAAAACCTACGTTTTTACGGTAACTTGGGTGGTATAGTACTAAAGTTCTGGACCTATTCTATCATCCTATGTGTACGTCATGTTGGCACACTTCCGTATTTATTTTATTTTTCATGTCATACTTTGACAAATCGCTGTCCGCACATCTCAATGCGACTACTTTAATCAGCCATATTTTCAAAACCTAAGTTTTTAAGGTAACTTGGGTGGTATAATACTAAATTTCAGGACCTATTCTATCATCCTATGTGTACGTCATGTATCCACAATTCCGTATTTAATTTTATATTTCATGTCAAACTTAGACAAATCGTTGTCCGCACATCTCAATGCGACTACTTTAATCAGCCATATTTCCAAAACCTAAGTTTTTAAGGTAACTTCGGTGGTATAATACTAAATTTCAGGACCTATTCTATCATCCTATGTGTACGTCATGTTGGCACACTACCGTATTTATTTTATTTTTCATGTCATACTTTGACAAATCGCTGTCCGCACATCTCAATATGGCTGATTAAAGTAGTCGCATTGAGATGTGCGGACAGAGATTTGTCGAAGTTTGACACGAAATATAAAAAAAATACGGAGGTGTGCCAACATTACGTACACATAGGATGATAGAATAGGTCCTGAAATTTAGTATTATACCACCCAAGTTACCTTAAAAACTTAGGTTTTGGAAATATGAGTGATTAAATTAGTCGCATTGAGATGTGCGGACAGAGATTTGTCGAAGTTTGACACGAAATATAAAAAAATACGGAGGTGTGCCAACATGACGTACACATAGGATGATAGATGATAGATAGAACCTAAGTTTTTACGGTAACTTGGGTGGTATAGTACTAAAGTTCTGGACCTATTCTATCATCCTATGTGTACGTCATGTTGGCACACCTCCGTATTTATTTTATTTTTCATGTCAAACTTTGACAAATCGCTGTCCGCACATCTCAATGCGACTACTTTAATCAGCCATATTTCCAAAACCTAAGTTTTTACGGCAACTTGGGTGGTATAATACAGAAGTTCTGGTCCTATTCTATCACCCAACGTGTACGTCATGTATCCACAATTCCGTATTTATTTTTATATTTCATGTCAAACTTAGACAAATCGTTGTCCGCACATCTCAATGCGACTACTTTAATCAGCCATATTTCCAAAACCTAAGTTTTTAAGGTAACTTGGGTGGTATAATACTAAATTTCAGGACCTATTCTATCATCCTATGTGTACGTCATGTATCCACAACTACGTATTTATTTTTATATTTCATGTCAAACTTAGACAAATCGTTGTCCGCACATCTCAATGCGACTACTTTAATCAGCCATATTTCCAAAACCTAAGTTTTTAAGGTAACTTGGGTGGTATAATACTAAATTTCAGGACCTATTCTATCATCCTATGTGTACGTCATGTTGGCACACTTCCGTATTTATTTTATTTTTCATGTCATACTTTGACAAATCGCTGTCCGCACATCTCAATATGGCTAATTAAAGTAGTCGCATTGAGATGTGCGGACAGCGATTTGTCAAAGTATGACATGAAAAATAAAATAAATACGGAAGTGTGCCAACATGACGTACACATAGGATGATAGAATAGGTCCTGAAATTTAGTACTATACCACCCAAGTTACCTTAAATACTTAGGCTTTGGAAATATAGGTGATTAAATTAGTCGCTATGTGATGTATGGACAACGATTTGTCTAAGTTTGACATGAAATATAAAAATAAATACAAAATTGTGGATACATGACGTACACATAGGGTGATAGAATAGGACCAGAACTTCTGTATTATACCATCCAAGTTACCGTAAAAACTTAGGTTTTGGAAATATGGGTGATTAAATTAGTCGCTATGCGATGTGCGGACAACGATTTGTCGAAGTTTGACACGAAATATAATAATAAATACGGAAGTGTGCCAACATTACGTACATATAGGGTGATAGAATAGGACCAGAACTTCTGTATTATACCACCCAAGTTACCGTAAAAACTTAGGTTTTGGAAATATGGCTGATTAAAGTAGTCGCATTGAGATGTGCGGACAGAGATTTGTGGAAGTTTGACACGAAATATAAAAAAAATACGGAGGTGTGCCAACATGACGTACACATAGGATGATAGAATAGGTCCAGAACTTTAGTACTATACCACCCAAGTTACCTTAAAAACTTAGGTTTTGGAAATATGGGTGATTAAATTAGTCGCTATGCGATGTGCGGACAACGATTTGTCTAAGTTTGACATGAAATATAAAAATAAATACGGAATTTTGGATACATGACGTACACATTGGGTGATAGAATAGGATTAGAACTATAATATTATACCACTCAGGTTACCGTCAAAACTTAGGTTTTTGAAATACGGGTGATTAAAATAGTCGCTTTGGATGTGTGGGCAGCGATCCACCTAAGTTTGACATAAAATATAAAATAAATACGGAAGTGTGTCAGCATGACGTACACGTAGGATGAAAGAATAGGACCAGAACTTTAGTACTATACCACCCAAGTTACCTTAAAAACTTAGGTTTTGGAAATATGGGTGATTAAATTAGTCGCTATGCGATGTGCGGACAACGATTTGTCTAAGTATGACATGAAATATAATAATAAATACGGAGGTGTGCCAACATTACGTACACGTAGGGTGATAGAATAGGACCAGAACTTCTGTATTATACCACCCAAGTTACCGTAAAAACTTAGGTTTTGGAAATATGGCTGATTAAAGTAGTCGCATTGAGATGTGCGGACAGAGATTTGTCGAAGTTTGACACGAAATATAAAAAAAATACGGAGGTGTGCCAACATGACGTACACATAGGATGATAGAATAGGTCCAGAACTTTAGTACTATACCACCCAAGTTACCTTAAAAACTTAGGTTTTGGAAATATGGGTGATTAAATTAGTCGCTATGCGATGTGCGGACAACGATTTGTCTAAGTTTGACATGAAATATAAAAATAAATACGGAATTTTGGATACATGACGTACACATTGGGTGATAGAATAGGATTAGGACTATATTATTATACCACTCAGGTTACCGTCAAAACTTAGGTTTTGGAAATACGGGTGATTAAAATAGTCGCTTTGGATGTGTGGACAGCGATCCACCTAAGTTTGACATTAAATATACAATAAATACGGCAGTGTGTCAGCATGACGTACACGTAGGATGAAAGAATAGGACCAGAACTTTAGTACTATACCACCCAAGTTACCTTAAAACTTAGGTTTTGGAAATATGGGTTATTAAATTAGTCGCTATGCGATGTGCGGACAACGATTTGTCTAAGTTTGACATGAAATATAAAAATAAATACGGAATTGTGGATACATGACGTACACATAGGGTGATAGAATAGGATTAGAACTTCTGTATTATACTACTTAGGTTACCGTCAAAACTTAGGTTTTGGAAATACGGGTGATTAAAATAGTCGCTTTGGATGTGTGGACAGCGATCCACCTAAGTTTGACATAAAATATAAAATAAATACGGCAATGTGTCAGCATGACGTACACGTAGGATGAAAAAATAGGATCAGAACTTTAGTACTATACCACCCAAGTTACCTTAAAAACTTAGGTTTTGGAAATATGGGTGATTAAATTAGTCGCAATGCGATGTGCGGACAACGATTTGTCTAAGTATGACATGAAATATAATAATAAATACGGAGGTGTGCCCACATTACGTACACGTAGGGTGATAGAATAGGACCAGAACTTCTGTATTATACCACCCAAGTTACCGTAAAAACTTAGGTTTTGGAAATATGGCTGATTAAAGTAGTCGCATTGAGATGTGCGGACAGCGATTTGTCAAAGTATGACATGAAAAATAAAATAAATACGGAAGTGTGCCAACATGACGTACACATAGGATGATAGAATAGGTCCTGAAATTTAGTATTATACCACCCAAGTTACCTTAAAAACTTAGGTTTTGGAAATATGGGTGATTAAATTAGTCGCTATGCGATGTGCGGACAACGATTTGTCTAAGTTTGACATGAAATATAAAAATAAATACGGAATTGTGGATACATGACGTGCACATAGGATGATAGAATAGGACCAGAACTTCTGTATTATACCACCCAAGTTACCGTAAAAACTTAGGTTTTGGAAATATGGGTGATTAAATTAGTCGCTATGCGATGTGCGGACAACGATTTGTCTAAGTTTGACATGAAATATAAAAATAAATACGGAATTGTGGATACATGACGTACACATAGGGTGATAGAATAGGACCAGAACTTCTGTATTATACCACCCAAGTTACCGTAAAAACTTAGGTTTTGGAAATATGGCTGATTAAAGTAGTCGCATTGAGATGTGCGGACAGCGATTTGTCAAAGTATGACATGAAAAATAAAATAAATACGGAAGTGTGCCAACATGACGTACACATAGGATGATAGAATAGGTCCTGAAATTTAGTATTATATCACCCAAGTTACCTTAAAAACTTAGGTTTTGGAAATATGGGTGATTAAATTAGTCGCTATGCGATGTGCGGACAACGATTTGTCTAAGTTTGACATGAAATATAAAAATAAATACGGAATTGTGGATACATGACGTACACATAGGGTGATAGAATAGGACCAGAACTTCTGTATTATACCACCCAAGTTACCGTAAAAACTTAGGTTTTGGAAATATGGCTGATTAAATTAGTCGCTATGCGATGTGCGGACAAGGATTTGTCAAAGTTTAACACGAAATATAAAAAAAATACGGAGGTATGCCAACATGACGTACACATAGGATGATAGAATAGGTCCAGAACTTTAGTACTATACCACCCAAGTTACCGTAAAAACTTAGGTTTTGGAAATATGGCTGATTAAATTAGTCGCTATGCGATGTGCGGACAACGATTTGTCTAAGTTTGACATGAAATATAAAAATAAATACGGAATTGTGGATACATGACGTACACATAGGGTGATAGAATAGGACCAGAACTTCTGTATTATACCACCCAAGTTACCGTAAAAACTTAGGTTTTGGAAATATGGGTGATTAAATTAGTCGCTATGCGATGTGCGGGCAACGATTTGTCTAAGTTTGACATGAAATATAAAAATAAATACGGAATTGTGGATACATGACGTACACATAGGGTGATAGAATAGGACCAGAACTTCTGTATTATACCACCCAAGTTACTGTAAAAACTTAGGTTTTGGAAATATGGCTGATTAAAGTAGTCGCATTGAGATGTGCGGACAACGATTTGTCTAAGTTTGACATGAAATATAAAAATAAATACGGAATTGTGGATACATGACGTACACATAGGGTGATAGAATAGGACCAGAACTTCTGTATTATACCACCCAAGTTACCGTAAAAACTTAGGTTTTGGAAATATGGGTGATTAAATTAGTCGCTATGCGATGTGCGGACAACGATTTGTCGAAGTTTGACACGAAATATAAAAAAAATACGGAGGTGTGCCAACATGACGTACACATAGGATGATAGAATAGGTCCAGAACTTTAGTACTATACCACCCAAGTTACCTTAAAAACTTAGGTTTTGGAAATACGTGTGATTAAAATAGTCGCTTTGGATGTGTGGACAGTGATCCACCTAAGTTTGACATAAAATATAAAATAAATACGGCAGTGTGTCAGCATGACGTACACGTAGGGTGATGAAATAGGACCAGAACTTCTGTATTATACCACCCAAGTTACCGTAAAAACTTAGGTATTGGAAATATGGCTGATTAAAGTAGTCGCATTGAGATGTGCGGAGAGCGATTTGTCAAAGTATGACATGACAAATAAAATAAATACGGAAGTGTGCCAACATGACGTACACGTAGGATGATAGAATAGGTCCTGAAATTTAGTATTATACCACCTAATTTACCTTAAAAACTTAGGTTTTGGAAATATGGGTGATTAAATTAGTCGCTATGCGATGTGCGGACAACGATTTGTCTAAGTTTGACATGAAATATAAAAATAAATACGGAATTGTGGATACATGACGTACACATAGGGTGATAGAATAGGACCAGAACTTCTGTATTATACCACCCAAGTTACCGTAAAAACTTAGGTTTTGGAAATATGGCTGATTAAATTAGTCGCTATGCGATGTGCGGACAAGGATTTGTCAAAGTTTGACACGAAATATAAAAAAAATACGGAGGTATGCCAACATGACGTACACATAGGATGATAGAATAGGTCCAGAACTTTAGTACTATACCACCCAAGTTACCGTAAAAACTTAGGTTTTGGAAATATGGCTGATTAAATTAGTCGCTATGCGATGTGCGGACAACGATTTGTCTAAGTATGACATGAAATATAAAAATAAATACGGAATTGTGGATACATGACGTACACATAGGGTGATAGAATAGGACCAGAACTTCTGTATTATACCACCCAAGTTAACGTAAAAACTTAGGTTTTGGAAATATGGGTGATTAAATTAGTCGCTATGCGATGTGCGGGCAACGATTTGTCTAAGTTTGACATGAAATATAATAATAAATACGGAGGTGTGCCAACATTACGTACACGTAGGGTGATAGAATAGGACCAGAACTTCTGTATTATACCACCCAAGTTACCGTAAAAACTTAGGTTTTGGAAATATGGCTGATTAAAGTAGTCGCATTGAGATGTGCGGACAGAGATTTGTCGAAGTTTGACACGAAATATAAAAAAAATACGGAGGTGTGCCAACATGACGTACACATAGGATGATAGAATAGGTCCAGAACTTTAGTACTATACCACCCAAGTTACCTTAAAAACTTAGGTTTTGGAAATATGGGTGATTAAATTAGTCGCTATGCGATGTGCGGACAACGATTTGTCTAAGTTTGACATGAAATATAAAAATAAATACGGAATTTTGGATACATGACGTACACATTGGGTGATAGAATAGGATTAGGACTATATTATTATACCACTCAGGTTACCGTCAAAACTTAGGTTTTGGAAATACGGGTGATTAAAATAGTCGCTTTGGATGTGTGGACAGCGATCCACCTAAGTTTGACATTAAATATACAATAAATACGGCAGTGTGTCAGCATGACGTACACGTAGGATGAAAGAATAGGACCAGAACTTTAGTACTATACCACCCAAGTTACCTTAAAACTTAGGTTTTGGAAATATGGGTTATTAAATTAGTCGCTATGCGATGTGCGGACAACGATTTGTCTAAGTTTGACATGAAATATAAAAATAAATACGGAATTGTGGATACATGACGTACACATAGGGTGATAGAATAGGATTAGAACTTCTGTATTATACTACTTAGGTTACCGTCAAAACTTAGGTTTTGGAAATACGGGTGATTAAAATAGTCGCTTTGGATGTGTGGACAGCGATCCACCTAAGTTTGACATAAAATATAAAATAAATACGGCAGTGTGTCAGCATGACGTACACGTAGGATGAAAAAATAGGATCAGAACTTTAGTACTATACCACCCAAGTTACCTTAAAAACTTAGGTTTTGGAAATATGGGTGATTAAATTAGTCGCAATGCGATGTGCGGACAACGATTTGTCTAAGTATGACATGAAATATAATAATAAATACGGAGGTGTGCCCACATTACGTACACGTAGGGTGATAGAATAGGACCAGAACTTCTGTATTATACCACCCAAGTTACCGTAAAAACTTAGGTTTTGGAAATATGGCTGATTAAAGTAGTCGCATTGAGATGTGCGGACAGCGATTTGTCAAAGTATGACATGAAAAATAAAATAAATACGGAAGTGTGCCAACATGACGTACACATAGGATGATAGAATAGGTCCTGAAATTTAGTATTATACCACCCAAGTTACCTTAAAAACTTAGGTTTTGGAAATATGGGTGATTAAATTAGTCGCTATGCGATGTGCGGACAACGATTTGTCTAAGTTTGACATGAAATATAAAAATAAATACGGAATTGTGGATACATGACGTACACATAGGGTGATAGAATAGGACCAGAACTTCTGTATTATACCACCCAAGTTACCGTAAAAACTTAGGTTTTGGAAATATGGCTGATTAAAGTAGTCGCATTGAGATGTGCGGACAGCGATTTGTCAAAGTATGACATGAAAAATAAAATAAATACGGAAGTGTGCCAACATGACGTACACATAGGATGATAGAATAGGTCCTGAAATTTAGTATTATACCACCCAAAATACCTTAAAAACTTACGTTTTGGAAATATGGGTGATTAAATTAGTCGCTATGCGATGTGCGGACAACGATTTGTCTAAGTTTGACATGAAATATAAAAATAAATACGGAATTGTGGATACATGACGTACACATAGGATGATAGAATAGGACCAGAACATCTGTATTATACCACCCAAGTTACCGTAAACGCTTAGGTTTTGGAAATATTGGTGATTAAATTACTCGCTATGCGATGTGCGGACAACGATTTGTCTAAGTTTTACATGAAATATAAAAATAAATACGGATTTGTGGATACATGACGTACACATAGGGTGATAGAATAGGACCAGAACTTCTGTATTATACCTCCCAGGTTACCGTAAAAACTTAGGTTTTGGAAATATGGCTGATTAAAGTAGTCGCATTGAGATGTGCGGACAGCGATTTGTCAAAGTATGACATGAAAAATAAAATAAATACGGAAGTGTGCCAACATGACGTACACATAGGATGATAGAATAGGTCCTGAAATTTAGTATTATACCACCCAAGTTACCTTAAAAACTTAGGTTTTGGAAATATGGGTGATTAAATTAGTCGCTATGCGATGTGCGGACAACGATTTGTCGAAGTTTGACACGAAATATAAAAAAAATACGGAGGTGTGCCAACATGACGTACACATAGGATGATAGAATAGGTCCAGAACTTTAGTACTATACCACCCAAGTTACCTTAAAAACTTAGGTTTTGGAAATACGTGTGATTAAAATAGTCGCTTTGGATGTGTGGACAGTGATCCACCTAAGTTTGACATAAAATATAAAATAAATACGGCAGTGTGTCAGCATGACGTACACGTAGGGTGATGAAATAGGACCAGAACTTCTGTATTATACCACCCAAGTTACCGTAAAAACTTAGGTATTGGAAATATGGCTGATTAAAGTAGTCGCATTGAGATGTGCGGAGAGCGATTTGTCAAAGTATGACATGACAAATAAAATAAATACGGAAGTGTGCCAACATGACGTACACGTAGGATGATAGAATAGGTCCTGAAATTTAGTATTATACCACCTAATTTACCTTAAAAACTTAGGTTTTGGAAATATGGGTGATTAAATTAGTCGCTATGCGATGTGCGGACAACGATTTGTCTAAGTTTGACATGAAATATAAAAATAAATACGGAATTGTGGATACATGACGTACACATAGGGTGATAGAATAGGACCAGAACTTCTGTATTATACCACCCAAGTTACCGTAAAAACTTAGGTTTTGGAAATATGGCTGATTAAATTAGTCGCTATGCGATGTGCGGACAAGGATTTGTCAAAGTTTGACACGAAATATAAAAAAAATACGGAGGTATGCCAACATGACGTACACATAGGATGATAGAATAGGTCCAGAACTTTAGTACTATACCACCCAAGTTACCGTAAAAACTTAGGTTTTGGAAATATGGCTGATTAAATTAGTCGCTATGCGATGTGCGGACAACGATTTGTCTAAGTATGACATGAAATATAAAAATAAATACGGAATTGTGGATACATGACGTACACATAGGGTGATAGAATAGGACCAGAACTTCTGTATTATACCACCCAAGTTACCGTAAAAACTTAGGTTTTGGAAATATGGGTGATTAAATTAGTCGCTATGCGATGTGCGGGCAACGATTTGTCTAAGTTTGACATGAAATATAATAATAAATACGGAGGTGTGCCAACATTACGTACACGTAGGGTGATAGAATAGGACCAGAACTTCTGTATTATACCACCCAAGTTACCGTAAAAACTTAGGTTTTGGAAATATGGCTGATTAAAGTAGTCGCATTGAGATGTGCGGACAGAGATTTGTCGAAGTTTGACACGAAATATAAAAAAATACGGAGGTGTGCCAACATGACGTACACATAGGATGATAGAATAGGTCCAGAACTTTAGTACTATACCACCCAAGTTACCTTAAAAACTTAGGTTTTGGAAATATGGGTGATTAAATTAGTCGCTATGCGATGTGCGGACAACGATTTGTCTAAGTTTGACATGAAATATAAAAATAAATACGGAATTTTGGATACATGACGTACACATTGGGTGATAGAATAGGATTAGGACTATATTATTATTCCACTCAGGTTACCGTCAAAACTTAGGTTTTGGAAATACGGGTGATTAAAATAGTCGCTTTGGATGTGTGGACAGCGATCCACCTAAGTTTGACATTAAATATACAATAAATACGGCAGTGTGTCAGCATGACGTACACGTAGGATGAAAGAATAGGACCAGAACTTTAGTACTATACCACCCAAGTTACCTTAAAACTTAGGTTTTGGAAATATGGGTTATTAAATTAGTCGCTATGCGATGTGCGGACAACGATTTGTCTAAGTTTGACATGAAATATAAAAATAAATACGGAATTGTGGATACATGACGTACACATAGGGTGATAGAATAGGATTAGAACTTCTGTATTATACTACTTAGGTTACCGTCAAAACTTAGGTTTTGGAAATACGGGTGATTAAAATAGTCGCTTTGGATGTGTGGACAGCGATCCACCTAAGTTTGACATAAAATATAAAATAAATACGGCAGTGTGTCAGCATGACGTACACGTAGGATGAAAAAATAGGATCAGAACTTTAGTACTATACCACCCAAGTTACCTTAAAAACTTAGGTTTTGGAAATATGGGTGATTAAATTAGTCGCAATGCGATGTGCGGACAACGATTTGTCTAAGTATGACATGAAATATAATAATAAATACGGAGGTGTGCCCACATTACGTACACGTAGGGTGATAGAATAGGACCAGAACTTCTGTATTATACCACCCAAGTTACCGTAAAAACTTAGGTTTTGGAAATATGGCTGATTAAAGTAGTCGCATTGAGATGTGCGGACAGCGATTTGTCAAAGTATGACATGAAAAATAAAATAAATACGGAAGTGTGCCAACATGACGTACACATAGGATGATAGAATAGGTCCTGAAATTTAGTATTATACCACCCAAGTTACCTTAAAAACTTAGGTTTTGGAAATATGGGTGATTAAATTAGTCGCTATGCGATGTGCGGACAACGATTTGTCTAAGTTTGACATGAAATATAAAAATAAATACGGAATTGTGGATACATGACGTACACATAGGATGATAGAATAGGACCAGAACTTCTGTATTATACCACCCAAGTTACCGTAAAAACTTAGGTTTTGGAAATATGGGTGATTAAATTAGTCGCTATGCGATGTGCGGACAACGATTTGTCTAAGTTTGACATGAAATATAAAAATAAATACGGAATTGTGGATACATGACGTACACATAGGGTGATAGAATAGGACCAGAACTTCTGTATTATACCACCCAAGTTACCGTAAAAACTTAGGTTTTGGAAATATGGCTGATTAAAGTAGTCGCATTGAGATGTGCGGACAGCGATTTGTCAAAGTATGACATGAAAAATAAAATAAATACGGAAGTGTGCCAACATGACGTACACATAGGATGATAGAATAGGTCCTGAAATTTAGTATTATACCACCCAAAATACCTTAAAAACTTACGTTTTGGAAATATGGGTGATTAAATTAGTCGCTATGCGATGTGCGGACAACGATTTGTCTAAGTTTGACATGAAATATAAAAATAAATACGGAATTGTGGATACATGACGTACACATAGGATGATAGAATAGGACCAGAACATCTGTATTATACCACCCAAGTTACCGTAAAAGCTTAGGTTTTGGAAATATTGGTGATTAAATTACTCGCTATGCGATGTGCGGACAACGATTTGTCTAAGTTTGACATGAAATATAAAAATAAATACGGATTTGTGGATACATGACGTACACATAGGGTGATAGAATAGGACCAGAACTTCTGTATTATACCTCCCAGGTTACCGTAAAAACTTAGGTTTTGGAAATATGGCTGATTAAAGTAGTCGCATTGAGATGTGCGGACAGCGATTTGTCAAAGTATGACATGAAAAATAAAATAAATACGGAAGTGTGCCAACATGACGTACACATAGGATGATAGAATAGGTCCTGAAATTTAGTATTATACCACCCAAGTTACCTTAAAAACTTAGGTTTTGGAAATATGGGTGATTAAATTAGTCGCTATGCGATGTGCGGACAACGATTTGTCTAAGTTTGACATGAAATATAAAAATAAATACGGAATTGTGGATACATGACGTACACATAGGGTGATAGAATAGGACCAGAACTTCTGTATTATACCACTCAAGTTACCGTAAAAACTTAGGTTTTGGAAATATGGCTGATTAAATTAGTCGCTATGCGATGTGCGGACAAGGATTTGTCAAAGTTTAACACGAAATATAAAAAAAATACGGAGGTATGCCAACATGACGTACACATAGGATGATAGAATAGGTCCAGAACTTTAGTACTATACCACCCAAGTTACCGTAAAAACTTAGGTTTTGGAAATATGGCTGATTAAATTAGTCGCTATGCGATGTGCGGACAACGATTTGTCTAAGTTTGACATGAAATATAAAAATAAATACGGAATTGTGGATACATGACGTACACATAGGGTGATAGAATAGGACCAGAACTTCTGTATTATACCACCCAAGTTACCGTAAAAACTTAGGTTTTGGAAATATGGGTGATTAAATTAGTCGCTATGCGATGTGCGGGCAACGATTTGTCTAAGTTTGACATGAAATATAAAAATAAATACGGAATTGTGGATACATGACGTACACATAGGGTGATAGAATAGGACCAGAACTTCTGTATTATACCACCCAAGTTACTGTAAAAACTTAGGTTTTGGAAATATGGCTGATTAAAGTAGTCGCATTGAGATGTGCGGACAACGATTTGTCTAAGTTTGACATGAAATATAAAAATAAATACGGAATTGTGGATACATGACGTACACATAGGGTGATAGAATAGGACCAGAACTTCTGTATTATACCACCCAAGTTACCGTAAAAACTTAGGTTTTGGAAATATGGGTGATTAAATTAGTCGCTATGCGATGTGCGGACAACGATTTGTCGAAGTTTGACACGAAATATAAAAAAAATACGGAGGTGTGCCAACATGACGTACACATAGGATGATAGAATAGGTCCAGAACTTTAGTACTATACCACCCAAGTTACCTTAAAAACTTAGGTTTTGGAAATACGTGTGATTAAAATAGTCGCTTTGGATGTGTGGACAGTGATCCACCTAAGTTTGACATAAAATATAAAATAAATACGGCAGTGTGTCAGCATGACGTACACGTAGGGTGATGAAATAGGACCAGAACTTCTGTATTATACCACCCAAGTTACCGTAAAAACTTAGGTATTGGAAATATGGCTGATTAAAGTAGTCGCATTGAGATGTGCGGAGAGCGATTTGTCAAAGTATGACATGACAAATAAAATAAATACGGAAGTGTGCCAACATGACGTACACGTAGGATGATAGAATAGGTCCTGAAATTTAGTATTATACCACCTAATTTACCTTAAAAACTTAGGTTTTGGAAATATGGGTGATTAAATTAGTCGCTATGCGATGTGCGGACAACGATTTGTCTAAGTTTGACATGAAATATAAAAATAAATACGGAATTGTGGATACATGACGTACACATAGGGTGATAGAATAGGACCAGAACTTCTGTATTATACCACCCAAGTTACCGTAAAAACTTAGGTTTTGGAAATATGGCTGATTAAATTAGTCGCTATGCGATGTGCGGACAAGGATTTGTCAAAGTTTGACACGAAATATAAAAAAAATACGGAGGTATGCCAACATGACGTACACATAGGATGATAGAATAGGTCCAGAACTTTAGTACTATACCACCCAAGTTACCGTAAAAACTTAGGTTTTGGAAATATGGCTGATTAAATTAGTCGCTATGCGATGTGCGGACAACGATTTGTCTAAGTATGACATGAAATATAAAAATAAATACGGAATTGTGGATACATGACGTACACATAGGGTGATAGAATAGGACCAGAACTTCTGTATTATACCACCCAAGTTACCGTAAAAACTTAGGTTTTGGAAATATGGGTGATTAAATTAGTCGCTATGCGATGTGCGGGCAACGATTTGTCTAAGTTTGACATGAAATATAAAAATAAATACGGAATTGTGGATACATGACGTACACATAGGGTGATAGAATAGGACCAGAACTTCTGTATTATACCACCCAAGTTACTGTAAAAACTTAGGTTTTGGAAATATGGCTGATTAAAGTAGTCGCATTGAGATGTGCGGACAACGATTTGTCTAAGTTTGACATGAAATATAAAAATAAATACGGAATTGTGGATACATGACGTACACATAGGGTGATAGAATAGGACCAGAACTTCTGTATTATACCACCCAAGTTACCGTAAAAACTTAGGTTTTGGAAATATGGGTGATTAAATTAGTCGCTATGCGATGTGCGGACAACGATTTGTCGAAGTTTGACACGAAATATAAAAAAAATACGGAGGTGTGCCAACATGACGTACACATAGGATGATAGAGTAGGTCCAGAACTTTAGTACTATACCACCCAAGTTACCTTAAAAACTTAGGTTTTGGAAATACGTGTGATTAAAATAGTCGCTTTGGATGTGTGGACAGTGATCCACCTAAGTTTGACATAAAATATAAAATAAATACGGCAGTGTGTCAGCATGACGTACACATAGGATGATAGAATAGGTCCTGAAATTTAGTATTATAGCACCCAAGTTACCTTAAAAACTTAGGTTTTGGAAATATGGCTGATTAAAGTAGTCGCATTGAGATGTGCGGACAGCGATTTGTCAAAGTATGACATGAAAAATAAAATAAATACGGAAGTGTGCCAACATGACGTACACATAGGATGATAGAATAGGTCCTGAAATTTAGTATTATACCACCCAAGTTACCTTAAAAACTTAGGTTTTGGAAATATGGGTGATTAAATTAGTCGCTATGCGATGTGCGGGCAACGATTTGTCTAATTTTGACATGAAATATAAAAATAAATACGGAATTGTGGATACATGACGTACACATAGGGTGATAGAATAGGACCAGAACTTCTGTATTATACCACCCAAGTTACTGTAAAAACTTAGGTTTTGGAAATATGGCTGATTAAAGTAGTCGCATTGAGATGTGCGGACAACGATTTGTCTAAGTTTGACATGAAATATAAAAATAAATACGGAATTGTGGATACATGACGTACACATAGGGTGATAGAATAGGACCAGAACTTCTGTATTATACCACCCAAGTTACCGTAAAAACTTAGGTTTTGGAAATATGGGTGATTAAATTAGTCGCTATGCGATGTGCGGACAACGATTTGTCGAAGTTTGACACGAAATATAAAAAAAATACGGAGGTGTGCCAACATGACGTACACATAGGATGATAGAATAGGTCCAGAACTTTAGTACTATACCACCCAAGTTACCTTAAAAACTTAGGTTTTGGAAATACGTGTGATTAAAATAGTCGCTTTGGATGTGTGGACAGTGATCCACCTAAGTTTGACATAAAATATAAAATAAATACGGCAGTGTGTCAGCATGACGTACACGTAGGGTGATGAAATAGGACCAGAACTTCTGTATTATACCACCCAAGTTACCGTAAAAACTTAGGTATTGGAAATATGGCTGATTAAAGTAGTCGCATTGAGATGTGCGGAGAGCGATTTGTCAAAGTATGACATGACAAATAAAATAAATACGGAAGTGTGCCAACATGACGTACACGTAGGATGATAGAATAGGTCCTGAAATTTAGTATTATACCACCTAATTTACCTTAAAAACTTAGGTTTTGGAAATATGGGTGATTAAATTAGTCGCTATGCGATGTGCGGACAACGATTTGTCTAAGTTTGACATGAAATATAAAAATAAATACGGAATTGTGGATACATGACGTACACATAGGGTGATAGAATAGGACCAGAACTTCTGTATTATACCACCCAAGTTACCGTAAAAACTTAGGTTTTGGAAATATGGCTGATTAAATTAGTCGCTATGCGATGTGCGGACAAGGATTTGTCAAAGTTTGACACGAAATATAAAAAAAATACGGAGGTATGCCAACATGACGTACACATAGGATGATAGAATAGGTCCAGAACTTTAGTACTATACCACCCAAGTTACCGTAAAAACTTAGGTTTTGGAAATATGGCTGATTAAATTAGTCGCTATGCGATGTGCGGACAACGATTTGTCTAAGTATGACATGAAATATAAAAATAAATACGGAATTGTGGATACATGACGTACACATAGGGTGATAGAATAGGACCAGAACTTCTGTATTATACCACCCAAGTTACCGTAAAAACTTAGGTTTTGGAAATATGGGTGATTAAATTAGTCGCTATGCGATGTGCGGGCAACGATTTGTCTAAGTTTGACATGAAATATAAAAATAAATACGGAATTGTGGATACATGACGTACACATAGGGTGATAGAATAGGACCAGAACTTCTGTATTATACCACCCAAGTTACTGTAAAAACTTAGGTTTTGGAAATATGGCTGATTAAAGTAGTCGCATTGAGATGTGCGGACAACGATTTGTCTAAGTTTGACATGAAATATAAAAATAAATACGGAATTGTGGATACATGACGTACACATAGGGTGATAGAATAGGACCAGAACTTCTGTATTATACCACCCAAGTTACCGTAAAAACCTAGGTTTTGGAAATACGTGTGATTAAAATAGTCGCTTTGGATGTGTGGACAGTGATCCACCTAAGTTTGACATAAAATATAAAATAAATACGGCAGTGTGTCAGCATGACGTACACATAGGATGATAGAATAGGTCCTGAAATTTAGTATTATAGCACCCAAGTTACCTTAAAAACTTAGGTTTTGGAAATATGGCTGATTAAAGTAGTCGCATTGAGATGTGCGGACAGCGATTTGTCAAAGTATGACATGAAAAATAAAATAAATACGGAAGTGTGCCAACATGACGTACACATAGGATGATAGAATAGGTCCTGAAATTTAGTATTATACCACCCAAGTTACCTTAAAAACTTAGGTTTTGGAAAAATGGGTGATTAAATTAGTCGCTATGCGATGTGCGGACAACGAGTTGTCTAAGTTTGACATGAAATATAAAAATAAATACGGAATTGTGGATACATGACGTACACGTAGGGTGATAGAATAGGACCAGAACTTCTGTATTATACCACCCAAGTTACCGTAAAAACTTAGGTTTTGGAAATATGGCTGATTAAAGTAGTCGCATTGAGATGTGCGGACAGCGATTTGTCAAAGTATGACATGAAAAATAAAATAAATACGGAAGTGTGCCAACATGACGTACACATAGGATGATAGAATAGGTCCTGAAATTTAGTATTATACCACCCAAGTTACCTTAAAAACTTAGGTTTTGGAAATATGGGTGATTAAATTAGTCGCTATGCGATGTGCGGACAACGATTTGTCTAAGTTTGACATGAAATATAATAATAAATACGGAGGTGTGCCAACATTACGTACACGTAGGGTGATGAAATAAGACCAGAACTTCTGTATTTTACCACTCAAGTTACCGTAAAAACTTAGGTTTTGGAAATATGGCTGATTAAAGTAGTCGCATTGAGATGTGCGGACAGCGATTTGTCAAAGTATGACATGAAAAATAAAATAAATACGGAAGTGTGCCAACATGACGTACACATAGGATGATAGAATAGGTCCTGAAATTTAGTACTATACCACCCAAGTTTCCTTAAAAACTTAGGTTTTGGAAATACGGGTGATTAAGACAGCGATCCACCTAAGTTTTACATAAAATATAAAATAAATACGGCAGTATGTCAGCATGACGTACACGTAGGATGAAAGAATAGGACCAGAACTTTAGTACTATACCACCCAAGTTACCTTAAAAACTTAGGTTTTGGAAATATGGGTGATTAAATTAGTCGCTATGCGATGTGCGGACAACGATTTGTCTAAGTTTGACATGAAATATAAAAATAAATACGGAATTGTGGATACATGACGTACACATAGGGTGATAGAATAGGACCAGAACTTCTGTATTATACCACCCAAGTTACCGTAAAAACTTAGGTTTTGGAAATATGGCTGATTAAAGTAGTCGCATTGAGATGTGCGGACAGCGATTTGTCAAAGTATGACATGAAAAATAAAATAAATACGGAAGTGTGCCAACATGACGTACACATAGGATGAAAGAATAGGACCAGAACTTTAGTACTATACCACCCAAGTTACCGTAAAAATTTAGGTTTTGGAAATATGGGTGATTAAATTAGTCGCTATGCGATGTGCGGACAACGATTTGTCTAAGTTTGACATGAAATATAAAAATAAATACGGAATTTTGGATACATGACGTACACATTGGGTGATAGAATAGGATTAGGACTATATTATTATACCACTCAGGTTACCGTCAAAACTTAGGTTTTGGAAATACGGGTGATTAAAATAGTCGCTTTGGATGTGTGGACAGCGATCCACCTAAGTTTGACATTAAATATACAATAAATACGGCAGTGTGTCAGCATGACGTACACGTAGGATGAAAGAATAGGACCAGAACTTTAGTACTATACCACCCAAGTTACCTTAAAACTTAGGTTTTGGAAATATGGGTTATTAAATTAGTCGCTATGCGATGTGCGGACAACGATTTGTCTAAGTTTGACATGAAATATAAAAATAAATACGGAATTGTGGATACATGACGTACACATAGGGTGATAGAATAGGATTAGAACTTCTGTATTATACTACTTAGGTTACCGTCAAAACTTAGGTTTTGGAAATACGGGTGATTAAAATAGTCGCTTTGGATGTGTGGACAGCGATCCACCTAAGTTTGACATAAAATATAAAATAAATACGGCAGTGTGTCAGCATGACGTACACGTAGGATGAAAAAATAGGATCAGAACTTTAGTACTATACCACCCAAGTTACCTTAAAAACTTAGGTTTTGGAAATATGGGTGATTAAATTAGTCGCAATGCGATGTGCGGACAACGATTTGTCTAAGTATGACATGAAATATAATAATAAATACGGAGGTGTGCCCACATTACGTACACGTAGGGTGATAGAATAGGACCAGAACTTCTGTATTATACCACCCAAGTTACCGTAAAAACTTAGGTTTTGGAAATATGGCTGATTAAAGTAGTCGCATTGAGATGTGCGGACAGCGATTTGTCAAAGTATGACATGAAAAATAAAATAAATACGGAAGTGTGCCAACATGACGTACACATAGGATGATAGAATAGGTCCTGAAATTTAGTATTATACCACCCAAGTTACCTTAAAAACTTAGGTTTTGGAAATATGGGTGATTAAATTAGTCGCTATGCGATGTGCGGACAACGATTTGTCTAAGTTTGACATGAAATATAAAAATAAATACGGAATTGTGGATACATGACGTACACATAGGATGATAGAATAGGACCAGAACTTCTGTATTATACCACCCAGGTTACCGTAAAAACTTAGGTTTTGGAAATATGGGTGATTAAATTAGTCGCTATGCGATGTGCGGACAACGATTTGTCTAAGTTTGACATGAAATATAAAAATAAATACGGAATTGTGGATACATGACGTACACATAGGGTGATAGAATAGGACCAGAACTTCTGTATTATACCACCCAAGTTACCGTAAAAACTTAGGTTTTGGAAATATGGCTGATTAAAGTAGTCGCATTGAGATGTGCGGACAGCGATTTGTCAAAGTATGACATGAAAAATAAAATAAATACGGAAGTGTGCTAACATGACGTACACATAGGATGATAGAATAGGTCCTGAAATTTAGTATTATACCACCCAAAATACCTTAAAAACTTACGTTTTGGAAATATGGGTGATTAAATTAGTCGCTATGCGATGTGCGGACAACGATTTGTCTAAGTTTGACATGAAATATAAAAATAAATACGGAATTGTGGATACATGACGTACACATAGGATGATAGAATAGGACCAGAACATCTGTATTATACCACCCAAGTTACCGTAAAAGCTTAGGTTTTGGAAATATTGGTGATTAAATTACTCGCTATGCGATGTGCGGACAACGATTTGTCTAAGTTTGACATGAAATATAAAAATAAATACGGATTTGTGGATACATGACGTACACATAGGGTGATAGAATAGGACCAGAACTTCTGTATTATACCTCCCAGGTTACCGTAAAAACTTAGGTTTTGGAAATATGGCTGATTAAAGTAGTCGCATTGAGATGTGCGGACAGCGATTTGTCAAAGTATGA
This sequence comes from Flexamia atlantica, assembly GCA_035578135.1. NCBI lineage: Eukaryota > Metazoa > Arthropoda > Insecta > Hemiptera > Cicadellidae > Flexamia > Flexamia atlantica. The sequence continues at coordinate 274,701 of JAQJVK010000120.1, read as the reverse complement.
CATGAAAAATAAAATAAATACGGAAGTGTGCCAACATGACGTACACATAGGATGATAGAATAGGTCCTGAAATTTAGTATTATACCACCCAAGTTACCTTAAAAACTTAGGTTTTGGAAATATGGGTGATTAAATTAGTCGCTATGCGATGTGCGGACAACGATTTGTCTAAGTTTGACATGAAATATAAAAATAAATACGGAATTGTGGATACATGACGTACACATAGGGTGATAGAATAGGACCAGAACTTCTGTATTATACCACCCAAGTTACCGTAAAAACTTAGGTTTTGGAAATATGGCTGATTAAATTAGTCGCTATGCGATGTGCGGACAAGGATTTGTCAAAGTTTAACACGAAATATAAAAAAAATACGGAGGTATGCCAACATGACGTACACATAGGATGATAGAATAGGTCCAGAACTTTAGTACTATACCACCCAAGTTACCGTAAAAACTTAGGTTTTGGAAATATGGCTGATTAAATTAGTCGCTATGCGATGTGCGGACAACGATTTGTCTAAGTTTGACATGAAATATAAAAATAAATACGGAATTGTGGATACATGACGTACACATAGGGTGATAGAATAGGACCAGAACTTCTGTATTATACCACCCAAGTTACCGTAAAAACTTAGGTTTTGGAAATATGGGTGATTAAATTAGTCGCTATGCGATGTGCGGGCAACGATTTGTCTAAGTTTGACATGAAATATAAAAATAAATACGGAATTGTGGATACATGACGTACACATAGGGTGATAGAATAGGACCAGAACTTCTGTATTATACCACCCAAGTTACTGTAAAAACTTAGGTTTTGGAAATATGGCTGATTAAAGTAGTCGCATTGAGATGTGCGGACAACGATTTGTCTAAGTTTGACATGAAATATAAAAATAAATACGGAATTGTGGATACATGACGTACACATAGGGTGATAGAATAGGACCAGAACTTCTGTATTATACCACCCAAGTTACCGTAAAAACTTAGGTTTTGGAAATATGGGTGATTAAATTAGTCGCTATGCGATGTGCGGACAACGATTTGTCGAAGTTTGACACGAAATATAAAAAAAATACGGAGGTGTGCCAACATGACGTACACATAGGATGATAGAATAGGTCCAGAACTTTAGTACTATACCACCCAAGTTACCTTAAAAACTTAGGTTTTGGAAATACGTGTGATTAAAATAGTCGCTTTGGATGTGTGGACAGTGATCCACCTAAGTTTGACATAAAATATAAAATAAATACGGCAGTGTGTCAGCATGACGTACACGTAGGGTGATGAAATAGGACCAGAACTTCTGTATTATACCACCCAAGTTACCGTAAAAACTTAGGTATAGGAAATATGGCTGATTAAAGTAGTCGCATTGAGATGTGCGGAGAGCGATTTGTCAAAGTATGACATGACAAATAAAATAAATACGGAAGTGTGCCAACATGACGTACACGTAGGATGATAGAATAGGTCCTGAAATTTAGTATTATACCACCTAATTTACCTTAAAAACTTAGGTTTTGGAAATATGGGTGATTAAATTAGTCGCTATGCGATGTGCGGACAACGATTTGTCTAAGTTTGACATGAAATATAAAAATAAATACGGAATTGTGGATACATGACGTACACATAGGGTGATAGAATAGGACCAGAACTTCTGTATTATACCACCCAAGTTACCGTAAAAACTTAGGTTTTGGAAATATGGCTGATTAAATTAGTCGCTATGCGATGTGCGGACAAGGATTTGTCAAAGTTTGACACGAAATATAAAAAAAATACGGAGGTATGCCAACATGACGTACACATAGGATGATAGAATAGGTCCAGAACTTTAGTACTATACCACCCAAGTTACCGTAAAAACTTAGGTTTTGGAAATATGGCTGATTAAATTAGTCGCTATGCGATGTGCGGACAACGATTTGTCTAAGTATGACATGAAATATAAAAATAAATACGGAATTGTGGATACATGACGTACACATAGGGTGATAGAATAGGACCAGAACTTCTGTATTATACCACCCAAGTTACCGTAAAAACTTAGGTTTTGGAAATATGGGTGATTAAATTAGTCGCTATGCGATGTGCGGGCAACGATTTGTCTAAGTTTGACATGAAATATAAAAATAAACACGGAATTGTGGATACATGACGTACACATAGGGTGATAGAATAGGACCAGAACTTCTGTATTATACCACCCAAGTTACTGTAAAAACTTAGGTTTTGGAAATATGGCTGATTAAAGTAGTCGCATTGAGATGTGCGGACAACGATTTGTCTAAGTTTGACATGAAATATAAAAATAAATACGGAATTGTGGATACATGACGTACACATAGGGTGATAGAATAGGACCAGAACTTCTGTATTATACCACCCAAGTTACCGTAAATACTTAGGTTTTGGAAATATGGGTGATTAAATTAGTCGCTATGCGATGTGCGGACAACGATTTGTCGAAGTTTGACACGAAATATAAAAAAAATACGGAGGTGTGCCAACATGACGTACACATAGGATGATAGAGTAGGTCCAGAACTTTAGTACTATACCACCCAAGTTACCTTAAAAACTTAGGTTTTGGAAATACGTGTGATTAAAATAGTCGCTTTGGATGTGTGAACAGTGATCCACCTAAGTTTGACATAAAATATAAAATAAATACGGCAGTGTGTCAGCATGACGTACACATAGGATGATAGAATAGGTCCTGAAATTTAGTATTATAGCACCCAAGTTACCTTAAAAACTTAGGTTTTGGAAATATGGCTGATTAAAGTAGTCGCATTGAGATGTGCGGACAGCGATTTGTCAAAGTATGACATGAAAAATAAAATAAATACGGAAGTGTGCCAACATGACGTACACATAGGATGATAGAATAGGTCCTGAAATTTAGTATTATACCACCCAAGTTACCTTAAAAACTTAGGTTTTGGAAATATGGGTGATTAAATTAGTCGCTATGCGATGTGCGGACAACGATTTGTCTAAGTTTGACATGAAATATAAAAATAAATACGGAATTGTGGATACATGACGTACACGTAGGGTGATAGAATAGGACCAGAACTTCTGTATTATACCACCCAAGTTACCGTAAAAACTTAGGTTTTGGAAATATGGCTGATTAAAGTAGTCGCATTGAGATGTGCGGACAGCGATTTGTCAAAGTATGACATGAAAAATAAAATAAATACGGAAGTGTGCCAACATGACGTACACATAGGATGATAGAATAGGTCCTGAAATTTAGTATTATACCACCCAAGTTACCTTAAAAACTTAGGTTTTGGAAATATGGGTGATTAAATTAGTCGCTATGCGATGTGCGGACAACGATTTGTCTAAGTTTGACATGAAATATAATAATAAATACGGAGGTGTGCCAACATTACGTACACGTAGGGTGATGAAATAAGACCAGAACTTCTGTATTTTACCACTCAAGTTACCGTAAAAACTTAGGTTTTGGAAATATGGCTGATTAAAGTAGTCGCATTGAGATGTGCGGACAGCGATTTGTCAAAGTATGACATGAAAAATAAAATAAATACGGAAGTGTGCCAACATGACGTACACATAGGATGATAGAATAGGTCCTGAAATTTAGTACTATACCACCCAAGTTTCCTTAAAAACTTAGGTTTTGGAAATACGGGTGATTAAGACAGCGATCCACCTAAGTTTGACATAAAATATAAAATAAATACGGCAGTGTGTCAGCATGACGTACACGTAGGATGAAAGAATAGGACCAGAACTTTAGTACTATACCACCCAAGTTACCTTAAAAACTTAGGTTTTGGAAATATGGGTGATTAAATTAGTCGCTATGCGATGTGCGGACAACGATTTGTCTAAGTTTGACATGAAATATAAAAATAAATACGGAATTGTGGATACATGACGTACACATAGGGTGATAGAATAGGACCAGAACTTCTGTATTATACCACCCAAGTTACCGTAAAAACTTAGGTTTTGGAATTATGGCTGATTAAAGTAGTCGCATTGAGATGTGCGGACAGAGATTTGTCGAAGGTTGACACGAAATATAAAAAAAATACGGAGGTGTGCCAACATGACGTACACATAGGATGATAGAATAGGTCCAGAACTTTAGTACTATACCACCCAAGTTACCTTAAAAACTTAGGTTTTGGAAATACGGGTGATTAAAATAGTCGCATTGAGATGTGTGGACAGTGATCCACCTAGGTTTGACATAAAATATAAAATAAATACGGCAGTGTGTCAGCATGACGTACACGTAGGGTGATGAAATAGGACCAGAACTTCTGTATTATACCACCCAAGTTACCGTAAAAACTTAGGTTTTGGAAATATGGCTGATTAAAGTAGTCGCATTGAGATGTGCGGACAGCGATTTGTCAAAGTATGACATGAAAAATAAAATAAATACGGAAGTGTGCCAACATGACGTACACATAGGATGAAAGAATAGGACCAGAACTTTAGTACTATACCACCCAAGTTACCGTAAAAATTTAGGTTTTGGAAATATGGGTGATTAAATTAGTCGCTATGCGATGTGCGGACAACGATTTGTCTAAGTTTGACATGAAATATAAAAATAAATACGGAATTTTGGATACATGACGTACACATTGGGTGATAGAATAGGATTAGAACTAGATTATTATACCACTCAGGTTACCGTCAAAACTTAGGTTTTGGAAATACGGGTGATTAAAGTAGTCGCTTTGGATGTGTGGACAGCGATCCACCTAAGTTTGACATAAAATATAAAATAAATACGGCAGTGTGTCAGCATGACGTACACGTAGGATGAAAGAATAGTTCCTGAAATTTAGTATTATACCACCCAAGTTACCTTAAAAACTTAGGTTTTGGAAATATGGGTGATTAAATTAGTCGCTATGCGATGTGCGGACAGCGATTTGTCTAAGTTTGACATGAAATATAAAATAAATACGGAAGTGTTCCAACATGACGTACACATAGTATGATAGAATAGGTCCAGAACTTTAGTACTATACCACCCAAGTTACCGTAAAAACTTAGGTTTTGGAAATATGGGTGATTAAATTAGTCGCTATGCGATGTGCGGACAACGATTTGTCTAAGTTTGACATGAAATATAAAAATAAATACGGAATTGTGGATACATGACGTACACATAGGATGATAGAATAGGACTAGAACTTCTGTACTATACCACCCAAGTTACCTTAAAATCTTAGGTTTTGGATATATGGGTGATTAAATTAGTCGCTATGCGATGTGCGGACAACGATTTGTCTAAGTATGACATGAAATATAATAATAAATACGGAGGTGTGCCAACATTACGTACATATAGGGTGATAGAATAGGACCAGAACTTCTGTATTATACCACCCAAGTTACCGTAAAAACTTAGGTTTTGGAAATATGGCTGATTAAAGTAGTCGCATTGAGATGTGCGGACAGAGATTTGTCGAAGTTTGACACGAAATATAAAAAAAATACGGAGGTGTGCCAACATGACGTACACATAGGATGATAGAATAGGTCCAGAACCTTAGTACTATACCACCCAAGTTACCTTAAAAACTTAGGTTTTGGAAATACGGGTGATTAAAATAGTCGCTTTGGATGTGTGGACAGTGATCCACCTAAGTTTGACATAAAATATAAAATAAATACGGCAGTGTGTCAGCATGACGTACACGTAGGGTGATGAAATAGGACCAGAACTTCTGTATTATACCACCCAAGTTACCGTAAAAACTTAGGTTTTGGAAATATGGCTGATTAAAGTAGTCGCATTGAGATGTGCGGACAGCGATTTGTCAAAGTATGACATGAAAAATAAAATAAATACGGAAGTGTGCCAACATGACGTACACATAGGATGATAGAATAGGTCCTGAAATTTAGTATTATACCACCCAAGTTACCTTAAAAACTTAGGTTTTGGAAATATGGGTGATTAAATTTGTCGCTATGCGATGTGCGGACAACGATTTGTCTAAGTTTGACATGAAATATAAAAATAAATACGGAATTGTGGATACATGACGTAAACATAGGGTGATAGAATAGGACCAGAACTTCTGTATTATACCACCCAAGTTACCGTAAAAACTTAGGTTTTGGAAATATGGCTGATTAAAGTAGTCGCATTGAGATGTGCGGACAGCGATTTGTCAAAGTATGACATGAAAAATAAAATAAATACGGAAGTGTGCCAACATGACGTACACATAGGATGATAGAATAGGTCCTGAAATTTAGTATTATACCACCCAAGTTACCTTAAAAACTTAGGTATTGGAAATATGGGTGATTAAATTAGTCGCTATGCGATGTGCGGACAACGATTTGTCTAAGTTTGACATGAAATATAAAAATAAATACGGAATTGTGGATACATGACGTACACATAGGGTGATAGAATAGGACCAGAACCTCTGTATTATACCACCCAAGTTACCTTAAAAACTTAGGTTTTGGAAATATGGGTGATTAAATTAGTCGCTATGCGATGTGCGGACAACAATTTGTCTAAGTTTGACATGAAATATAAAAATAAATACGGAATTGCGGATACATGACGTACACATAGGGTGATAGAATAGGACCAGAACCTCTGTATTATACCACCCAAGTTACCGTAAAAACTTAGGTTTTGGAAATATGGCTGATTAAATTAGTCGCATTGAGATGTGCGGACAGCGATTTGTCAAAGTATGACATGAAAAATAAAATAAATACGGAAGTGTGCCAACATGACGTACACATAGGATGATAGAATAGGTCCTGAACTTTAGTATTATACAACCCAAGTTACCTTAAAAACTTAGGTTTTGGATATATGGGTGATTAAATTAGTCGCTATGCGATGTGCGGACAACGATTTGTCTAAGTTTGACATGAAATATAAAATAAATACGGCAGTGTGTCAGCATGACGTACACGTAGGGTGATGAAATAGGACCAGAAATTCTGTATTATACCACCCAAGTTACCGTAAAAACTTAGGTTTTGGAAATATGGCTGATTAAAGTAGTCGCATTGAGATGTGCGGACAGCGATTTGTCAAAGTATGACATGAAAAATAAAATAAATACGGAAGTGTGCCAACATGACGTACACATAGGATGATAGAATCGGTCCTGAAATTTAGTATTATACCACCCAAGTTACCTTATAAACTTAGGTTTTGGAAATATGGGTGATTAAATTAGTCGCTATGCGATGTGCGGACAACGATTTGTCTAAGTTTGACATGAAATATAAAAATAAATACGGAATTGTGGATACATGACGTACACATAGGGTGATAGAATAGGACCAGAACTTCTGTATTATACCACCCAAGTTACCTTAAAACTTAGGTTTTGGAAATATGGGTGATTAAATTAGTCGCTATGCGATGTGCGGACAACGATTTGTCTAAGTATGACATGAAATATAATAATAAATACGGAGGTGTGCCAACATTACGTACACGTAGGGTGATGAAATAAGACCAGAACTTCTGTATTTTACCACTCAAGTTACCGTAAAAACTTAGGTTTTGGAAATATGGCTGATTAAAGTAGTCGCATTGAGATGTGCGGACAGCGATTTGTCAAAGTATGACATGAAAAATAAAATAAATACGGAAGTGTGCCAACATGACGTACACATAGGATGATAGAATAGGTCCTGAAATTTAGTACTATACCACCCAATTTTCCTTAAAAACTTAGGTTTTGGAAATACGGGTGATTAAGACAGCGATCCACCTAAGTTTGACATAAAATATAAAATAAATACGGCAGTGTGTCAGCATGACGTACACGTAGGATGAAAGAATAGGACCAGAACTTTAGTACTATACCACCCAAGTTACCTTAAAAACTTAGGTTTTGGAAATACGGGTGATTAAAATAGTCGCATTGAGATGTGTGGACAGTGATCCACCTAGGTTTGACATAAAATATAAAATAAATACGGCAGTGTGTCAGCATGACGTACACGTAGGGTGATGAAATAGGACCAGAACTTCTGTATTATACCACCCAAGTTACCGTAAAAACTTAGGTTTTGGAAATATGGCTGATTAAAGTAGTCGCATTGAGATGTGCGGACAGCGATTTGTCAAAGTATGACATGAAAAATAAAATAAATACGGAAGTGTGCCAACATGACGTACACATAGGATGATAGAATAGGTCCTGAAATTTAGTATTATACCACCCAAGTTACCTTAAAAACTTAGGTTTTGGAAATATGGGTGATTAAATTAGTCGCTATGCGATGTGCGGACAACGATTTGTCTAAGTTTGACATGAAATATAAAAATAAATACGGAATTGTGGATACATGACGTACACGTAGGGTGATAGAATAGGACCAGAACTTCTGTATTATACCACCCAAGTTACCGTAAAAACTTAGGTTTTGGAAATATGGCTGATTAAAGTAGTCGCATTGAGATGTGCGGACAGCGATTTGTCAAAGTATGACATGAAAAATAAAATAAATACGGAAGTGTGCCAACATGACGTACACATAGGATGAAAGAATAGGACCAGAACTTTAGTACTATACCACCCAAGTTACCGTAAAAACTTAGGTTTTGGAAATATGGATGATTAAATTAGTCGCTATGCGATGTGCGGACAACGATTTGTCTAAGTTTGACATGAAATATAAAAATAAATACGGAATTTTGGATACATGACGTACACATTGGGTGATAGAATAGGATTAGAACTATATTATTATACCACTCAGGTTACCGTCAAAACTTAGGTTTTGGAAATACGGGTGATTAAAGTAGTCGCTTTGGATGTGTGGACAGCGATCCACCTAAGTTTGACATAAAATATAAAATAAATACGGCAGTGTGTCAGCATGACGTACACGTAGGATGAAAGAATAGTTCCTGAAATTTAGTATTATACCACCCAAGTTACCTTAAAAACTTAGGTTTTGGAAATATGGGTGATTAAATTAGTCGCTATGCGATGTGCGGACAGCGATTTGTCTAAGTTTGACATGAAATAAAAAATAAATACGGAAGTGTTCCAACATGACGTACACATAGTATGATAGAATAGGTCCAGAACTTTAGTACTATACCACCCAAGTTACCGTAAAAACTTAGGTTTTGGAAATATGGGTGATTAAATTAGTCGCTATGCGATGTGCGGACAACGATTTGTCTAAGTTTGACATGAAATATAAAAATAAATACGGAATTGTGGATACATGACGTACACATAGGGTGATAGAATAGGACTAGAACTTCTGTACTATACCACCCAAGTTACCTTAAAATCTTAGGTTTTGGATATATGGGTGATTAAATTAGTCGCTATGCGATGTGCGGACAACGATTTGTCTAAGTATGACATGAAATATAATAATAAATACGGAGGTGTGCAAACATTACGTACATATAGGGTGATAGAATAGGACCAGAACTTCTGTATTATACCACCCAAGTTACCGTAAAAACTTAGGTTTTGGAAATATGGCTGATTAAAGTAGTCGCATTGAGATGTGCGGACAGCGATTTGTCAAAGTATGACATGAAAAATAAAATAAATACGGAAGTGTGCCAACATGACTCACGCATAGGATGATAGAATAGGTCCTGAAATTTAGTATTATACCACCCAAGTTACCTTAAAAACTTAGGTTTTGGAAATATGGGTGATTAAATTTGTCGCTATGCGATGTGCGGACAACGATTTGTCTAAGTTTGACATGAAATATAAAAATAAATACGGAATTGTGGATACATGACGTAAACATAGGGTGATAGAATAGGACCAGAACTTCTGTATTATACCACCCAAGTTACCGCAAAAACTTAGGTTTTGGAAATATGGCTGATTAAATTAGTCGCATTGAGATGTGCGGACAGCGATTTGTCAAAGTATGACATGAAAAATAAAATAAATACGGAAGTGTGCCAACATGACGTACACATAGGATGATAGAATAGGTCCTGAACTTTAGTATTATACCACCCAAGTTACCTTAAAAACTTAGGTTTTGGATATATGGGTGATTAAATTAGTCGCTATGCGATGTGCGGACAACGATTTGTCTAAGTTTGACATGAAATATAAAATAAATACGGCAGTGTGTCAGCATGACGTACACGTAGGGTGATGAAATAGGACCAGAAATTCTGTATTATACCACACAAGTTACCGTAAAAACTTAGGTTTTGGAAATATGGCTGATTAAAGTAGTCGCATTAAGATGTGCGGACAGCGATTTGTCAAAGTATGACATGAAAAATAAAATAAATACGGAAGTGTGCCAACATGACGTACACATAGGATGATAGAATAGGTCCTGAAATTTAGTATTATACCACCCAAGTTACCTTAAAAACTTAGGTTTTGGAAATATGGGTGATTAAATTAGTCGCTATGCGATGTGCGGACAACGATTTGTTTAAGTTTGACATGAAATATAAAAATAAATACGGAATTGTGGATACATGACGTACACTTAGGGTGATAGAATAGGACCAGAACTTCTGTATTATACCACCCAAGTTACCGTAAAAACTTAGGTTTTGGAAATATGGCTGATTAAAGTAGTCGCATTGAGATGTGCGGACAGCGATTTGTCAAAGTATGACATGAAAAATAAAATAAATACGGAAGTGTGCCAACATGACGTACACATAGGATGATAGAATAGGTCCTGAAATTTAGTATTATACCACCCAAGTTACCTTAAAAACTTAGGTTTTGGAAATATGGGTGATTAAATTAGTCGCTATGCGATGTGCGGACAACGATTTGTCTAAGTTTGACATGAAATATAAAAATAAATACGGAATTGTGGATACATGACGTACACGTAGGGTGATAGAATAGGACCAGAACTTCTGTATTATACCACCCAAGTTACCGTAAAAACTTAGGTTTTGGAAATATGGCTGATTAAATTAGTCGCATTGAGATGTGCGGACAGCGATTTGTCAAAGTATGACATGAAAAATAAAATAAATACGGAAGTGTGCCAACATGACGTACACATAGGATGATAGAATAGGTCCTGAAATTTAGTATTATACCACCCAAGTTACCTTAAAAACTTAGGTTTTGGATATATGGGTGATTAAATTAGTCGCTATGCGATGTGCGGACAACGATTTGTCTAAGTTTGTCATGAAATATAAAATAAATACGGCAGTGTGTCAGCATGACGTACACGTAGGGTGATGAAATAGGACCAGAAATTCTGTATTATACAACCCAAGTTACCTTAAAAACTTAGGTTTTGGAAATATGGGTGATTAAATTAGTCGCTATGCGATGTGCGGACAACGATTTGTCTAAGTATGACATGAAATATAATAATAAATACGGAGGTGTGCCAACATTACGTACACGTAGGGTGATGAAATAAGACCAGAACTTCTGTATTATACCACTCAAGTTACCGTAAAAACTTAGGTTTTGGAAATATGGCTGATTAAAGTAGTCGCATTGAGATGTGCGGACAGCGATTTGTCAAAGTATGACATGAAAAATAAAATAAATACGGAAGTGTGCCAACATGACGTACACATAGGATGATAGAATAGGTCCTGAAATTTAGTACTATACCACCCAAGTTACCTTAAAAACTTAGGTTTTGGAAATACGGGTGATTAAAATAGTCGCTTTGGATGTGTGGACAGCGATCCACCTAAGTTTGACATAAAATATAAAATAAATACGGCAGTGTGTCAGCATGACGTACACGTAGGATGAAAGAATAGGACCAGAACTTTAGTACTATACCACCAAAGTTACCTTAAAAACTTAGGTTTTGGAAATATGGGTGATTAAATTAGTCGCTATGCGATGTGCGGACAACGATTTGTCTAAGTATGACATGAAATATAATAATAAATACGGAGGTGTGCCAACATTACGTACACGTAGGGTGATAGAATAGGACCAGAGCTTCTGCATTATACCACCCAAATTACCGTAAAACCATAGGTTTTGGAAATATGGCTGATTAAATTAGTCGCATTGAGATGTGCGGACAGCGATTTGTCAAAGTATGACATGAAAATAAAATAAATACGGAAGTGTGCCAACATGACGTACACATAGGATGATAGAATAGGTCCTGAAATTTAGTATTATACCACCCAAGTTACCTTAAAAACTTAGGTTTTGGAAATATGGGTGATTAAATTAGTCGCTATGCGATGTGCGGACAACGATTTGTCTAAGTTTGACATGAAATATAAAAATAAATACGGAATTGTGGATACATGACGTACACATTAGGTGATAGAATAGGACCAGAACTTCTGTATTATACCACCCAAGTTACCGTAAAAACTTAGGTTTTGGAAATATGGCTGATTAAAATAGTCGCATTGAGATGTGTGGACAGTGATCCACCTAAGTTTGACATAAAATATAAAATAAATACGGCAGTTTGTCAGCATGACGTACACGTAGGGTGATGAAATAGGACCAGAACTTCTGTATTATACCACCAAAGTTACCGTAAAAACTTAGGTTTTGGAAATATGGCTGATTAAAGTAGTCGCATTGAGATGTGCGGACAGCGATTTGTCAAAGTATGACATGAAAAATTAAATAAATACGGAAGTGTGCCAACATGACGTACACATAGGATGATAGAATAGGTCCTAAAAATTTAGTATTATACCACACAAGTTACCGTAAAAACTTAGGTTTTGGAAATATGGCTGATTAAAGTAGTCGCATTGAGATGTGCGGACAGAGATTTGTCGAAGTTTGACACGAAATATAAAAAAAATACGGAGGTGTGCCAACATGACGTACACATAGGATGATAGAATAGGTCCAGAACCCTAGTACTTTACCACCCAAGTTACCTTAAAAACTTAGGTTTTGGAAATACGGGTGATTAAAATAGTCGCTTTGGATGTGTGGACAGTGATCCACCTAAGTTTGACATAAAATATAAAATAAATACGGCAGTGTGTCAGCATGACGTACACGTAGGGTGATGAAATAGGACCAGAACTTCTGTATTATACCACCCAAGTTACCGTAAAAACTTAGGTTTTGGAAATATGGCTGATTAAAGTAGTCGCATTGAGATGTGCGGACAGCGATTTGTCAAAGTATGACATGAAAAATAAAATAAATACGGAAGTGTGCCAACATGACGTACACATAGGATGATAGAATAGGTCCTGAAATTTAGTATTATACCACCCAAGTTACCTTAAAAACTTAGGTTTTGGAAATATGGGTGATTAAATTAGTCGCTATGCGATGTGCGGACAACGATTTGTCTAAGTTTGACATGAAATATAAAAATAAATACGGAATTGTGGATACATGACGTACACATAGGGTGATAGAATAGGACCAGAACTTCTGTATTATACCACCCAAGTTACCGTAAAAACTTAGGTTTTGGAAATATGGCTGATTAAATTAGTCGCATTGAGATGTGCGGACAGCGATTTGTCAAAGTATGACATGAAAAATAAAATAAATACGGAAGTGTGCCAACATGACGTACACATAGGATGATAGAATAGGTCCTGAACTTTAGTATTATACCACCCAAGTTACCTTAAAAACTTAGGTTTTGGAAATATGGGTGATTAAATTAGTCGCTATGCGATGTGCGGACAACAATTTGTCCAAGTATGACATGAAATATAATAATAAATCAGAGGTGTGCCAACATTACGTACATATAGGGTGATAGAATAGGACCAGAACTTCTGTATTATACCACCCAAGTTACCGTAAAAACTTAGGTTTTGGAAATATGGCTGATTAAAGTAGTCGCATTAAGATGTGCGGACAGCGATTTGTCAAAGTATGACATGAAAAATAAAATAAATACGGAAGTGTGCCAACATGACGTACACATAGGATGATAGAATAGGTCCTGAAATTTAGTATTATACCACCCAAGTTACCTTAAAAACTTAGGTTTTGGAAATATGGGTGATTAAATTAGTCGCTATGCGATGTGCGGACAACGATTTGTTTAAGTTTGACATGAAATATAAAAATAAAAACGGAATTGTGGATACATGACGTACACTTAGGGTGATAGAATAGGACCAGAACTTCTGTATTATACCACCCAAGTTACCGTAAAAACTTAGGTTTTGGAAATATGGCTGATTAAAGTAGTCGCATTGAGATGTGCGGACAGCGATTTGTCAAAGTATGACATGAAAAATAAAATAAATACGGAAGTGTGCCAACATGACGTACACATAGGATGATAGAATAGGTCCTGAAATTTAGTATTATACCACCCAAGTTACCTTAAAAACTTAGGTTTTGGAAATATGGGTGATTAAATTAGTCGCTATGCGATGTGCGGACAACGATTTGTCTAAGTTTGACATGAAATATAAAAATAAATACGGAATTGTGGATACATTACGTACACGTAGGGTGATAGAATAGGACCAGAACTTCTGTATTATACCACCCAAGTTACCGTAAAAACTTAGGTTTTGGAAATATGGCTGATTAAATTAGTCGCATTGAGATGTGCGGACAGCGATTTGTCAAAGTATGACATGAAAAATAAAATAAATACGGAAGTGTGCCAACATGACGTACACATAGGATGATAGAATAGGTCCTGAAATTTAGTATTATACCACCCAAGTTACCTTAAAAACTTAGGTTTTGGATATATGGGTGATTAAATTAGTCGCTATGCGATGTGCGGACAACGATTTGTCTAAGTTTGACATGAAATATAAAATAAATACGGCAGTGTGTCAGCATGACGTACACGTAGGGTGATGAAATAGGACCAGAAATTCTGTATTATACAACCCAAGTTACCGTAAAAACTTAGGTTTTGGAAATATGGCTGATTAAAGTAGTCGCATTGAGATGTGCGGACAGCGATTTGTCAAAGTATGACATAAAAAATAAAATAAATACGGAAGTATGCCAACATGACGTACACATAGGATGATAGAATAGGTCCTGAAATTTAGTATTATACCACCCAAGTTACCTTAAAAACTTAGGTTTTGGAAATATGGGTGATTATATTAGTCGCTATGCGATGTGCGGACAATATTTGTCTAAGTATGACATGAAATATAATAATGAATACGGAGGTGTGCCAACATGACGTACACATAGGATGATAGAATAGGTCCTGAAATTTAGTATTATACCACCCAAGTTACCTTAAAAACTTAGGTTTTGGAAATACGGGTGATTAAAATAGTCGCTTTGGATGTGTGGACAGCGATCCACCTAAGTTTGACATAAAATATAAAATAAATACGGCAGTGTGTCAGCATGACGTACACGTAGGATGAAAGAATAGGACCAGAACTTAAGTACTATACCACCCAAGTTACCTTAAAAACTTAGGTTTTGGAAATATGGGTGATTAAATTAGTCGCTATGCGATGTGCGGACAACGATTTGTTTAAGTATGACATGAAATATAATAATAATTACGGAGGTGTGCCAACATTACGTACACGTAGGGTGATAGAATAGGACCAGAGCTTCTGTATTATACCACCCAAATTACCGTAAAAACTTAGGTTTTGGAAATATGGCTGATTAAAGTAGTCGCATTGAGATGTGCGGACAGAGATTTGTCGAAGTTTGACACGAAATATAAAAAAAATACGGAGGTGTGCCAACATGACGTACACATAGGATGATCGACGACCTACATGCTAACATCAATTTCATTCATATTAATATAAGAAGTTATCATAAAAACCTGGATAATTTTTTGATTCTTTTGGAAAGTTTGAAAGTAAAATTTCATGTTATAATATTAAGTGAAGCTTGGCTTGAGAAAGATAAACAGCTGATTTGTATACAAGGTTACGATTTGTTTTATACATCCAATACTTGGAATAGAAACGATGGCGTGGTAGTTTATATAAAACAAGAATTAGGTTCTACAATGAAAGAAGTTACGTTGGGTGAAAGTAATGGTTTGATTTTGAATTTTGTTTACTGTGGCAAACACTTTACTCTGGTCACGTTATACAGAAGCCCTAGTATGAATTTTGAACTTTTCAATACAGAATTAAATATTTTTTTGTCAAATACTGTGCAATCTAATAGAAATTATTTTTTAATTGGCGACATGAATGTTGACATACACGACGACAGTACAGATACGAATAAAGACGCATACCTTAACACTTTGTACGGCGCAGGCCTCGTTGCTTGCATTGACAAACCGACACGTGTGACTGACCATTCAAAGACAGTTATAGACCATATTTTTACTAATTACGTTGATCCAAACACAGTCGCAGCTGCGGTACTTAACACCTCTGTCACCGATCACTATGCCACTTTGGTAAAAATAGACGTCAACAGCGACAACAAAACTGAACATGAAAACAATACGACATACGTAGACAGCGACTTACTTGACTCACTCATACAGTCTCAGACATGGGAGCATGTTCTCGCCCTTCAAGATGTAAACGAGTGTTGCGCTGCTTTTCTTGACACAATGGCGCGTTTAAAAACTAGCGCTACAAAGTTGAAAAAAGCCAGTACTAGATTTAAAAAAATAAAACCCTGGATCAATGTTGATTTAATAAAAGATATTAGAAAACGAGATAAACTAAGTAGATTACTCAAAAAACGCCCATTTGATACAGAGTTCAAAAACTATTTTAAAAACTTTAGAAATCAATTGAATAACAAAATAAAACGAACAAAAAATAATTATTACAGAAGTAAAATTTCTGACGCATCTGGAAATCCACGACTTTTTTGGAACACCGTTAATGAATTCAGTGGAACGGGGAAATCACGACCTGGGTTTCCACTTAAACAATTTGTGCATGGTAACCCTGCTACTGGGGGAACGGTGGAGGAGGTGGCGAATGCTTTCAATGACTTTTTTGTAAATGTTGGACAAAACTTAGCTAGTGCACTACCCTCCAATACCGGTCCACCAGTGGTGGACGACAACAATCATAGGGTGAGACATGTTTTCCACATGCTGCCTGTCACTGAGAGCCAGGTGGACCAGTGCGTGCGGGAGATGCGGGGGAACTCGGCTCCGGGACCTGACGAGATTCAAGCAAAAATTGTTAAGAAAAATATCACTTTTCTAATTGGACCTATCACTCACATTATCAACTTAAGCATTAATTCAGGCACTTTCCCGGAAAATCTGAAATTGGCCAATGTCACTCCGCTATTTAAATCTGGTTCTAAATCAGAATTTAATAACTTCAGACCAATTTCGTTGTTAAGTGTGCTGTCTAAGATAATTGAGAAATGTGTCAAAATGCAGCTTCAATTTTTTTTAGAAAGTAACTCTATTTTCTCTTCCAGTCAGTTTGGATTTAGAAAAAACAAAAATTCCAACGATGCTCTGTTCAGTTTGAATAAAGAAATCATGGAAAATATTAACGCTAATAAAAAAAACTTATTAATTTTTATCGACTTGGCCAAAGCTTTCGATTCCATCGATAGAAATCTCCTAATCAAAAAATTAGATTGTGTAGGAGTGCGCGGGACCGCACTTGAATGGTTCAAAAGCTACTTGTGTCGACGCTGTCAAACAGTAAACATTATGAACAAAAAAAGTGAAGTAAAGTACTATAATTACGGGGTGGTTCAAGGAAGTACTTTAGCTCCATTACTGTTTTTAATCTATATAAATAATCTTGACAAAATCAATTATATGGGTAAGCTGTATTTGTTTGCTGATGACACGGCGATTCATTTTACGGGGAATAATTGGCAAGAAGTCTTTACTGCAGCGACGAATGATATAACATTATTAAAAAAATGGTTTGATCAAAATATATTGACAATGAATGTAGGAAAAACAAAATGTCTGCCTATCTCACTGCGTCAGGGAGCCGAGCCACCCGCGGACCTAGTCGTGAGGGTACACATTTGCGGAGATCCGTCCTGTACCACCTGTGCCTGCCAGGTCATCGAACGCGTCGATCATTACAAATATCTTGGTATAATTTTAGACAAGCAGCTTAGATGGGAGAAACATATTGAGCTTCTCAAATCTAAAATTAGAAAAATGATTTTTGTTTTTTATGAATTAAGCAATATTTTAAATGAAAAGGAAATTAAATCCGTTTATTACGCATATGTTCAATCCTCACTCAGTTATGGAATTTTATCATGGGGAGGAGCCTTTCAATCAATAATAGAACCTTTAACTATAATACAAAAATCTATCATTAAAGCTGGCTTTAAAAAACCAAAACAATTTCCATCTGAACAGCTTTTCTTAGAAACTGGCCTATTAACTATAAAACAGCTATTTATTAAAACTACTCTCGTTTATTTACACTCAAACCCTGAATTAATTATTACCCCAGTAAATCACCCATACAGAACAAGAAATTCTCAAAACATTGGTATACAGGTCCCTAAAATGATGAAATCGATAAATAAAACCAACTCCTTTTTCTTAGCCAACATATTATATAGGAATGTTCCATCCAAGATAAGAGACCTGGCGGTATCAAGGAATGTGTACAAGGGGCGGGTATCTGCATGGCTCCTAGAGATGGGTCCAAGCAACTCGGACCAATTACTGACTTCAATTTATGACTCTACATGACCACGAACTACATGACTCAACAGACACTACGAATTTTTGACTACTGCGCTAATCTAAGGTCAAGCCCAAGCTGATAAGCCAAAGTTTTTTTTTTTCCCTCCCTCGATTAAATAAAAACACTAAATTCAGTAAATAACGTGGTTGTTGTATTTTATCTTTTATTATAACTTTTTTTTTTTAATATATAATGTCAGATATAGTCCTCTTATATCTTCAGTTTCCCTGCCTGTCCTGTTAATCTGATTAGATATTATTTAGTTTGTCAATTTAAATAAGTGTAGTTTCCTTTTTTTCTGTGAAAGTGGGTGCATCAACAGTGTTGATTTATAGACTCAGTTCTACGCACAGGTCGAAGGACCTATGTAGGACTTTATTTCTTACTTATGACTTTTTATTGTATAATGATTGTAAAAAAAGGAAATAAACAGATTTTTGATTTGATTTGATTTGATTTGATTTGATTTGATAGAATAGGTCCAGAACTTTAGTACTATACCACCCAAGTTACCGTAAAAACTTAGGTTTTGGAAATATGGCTGATTAAAGTAGTCGCATTGAGATGTGCGGACAGCGATTTGTCAAAGTATGACATGAAAAATAAAATAAATACGGAAGTGTGCCAACATGACGTACACATAGGATGATAGAATAGGTTCTGAAATTTAGTATTATACCACCCAAGTTACATTAAAAACTTAGGTTTTGGAAATATGGGTGATTAAATTAGTCGCTATGCGATGTGCGGACAACGATTTGTCTAAGTTTGACATGAAATATAAAAATAAATACGGAATTGTGGATACATGACGTACACATTAGGTGATAGAATAGGACCAGAACTTCTGTATTATTTCACCCAAGTTACCGTAAAAACTTAGGTTTTGGAAATATGGCTGATTAAAGTAGTCGCATTGAGATGTGCGGACAGAGATTTGTCGAAGTTTGACACGAAATATAAAAAAAATACGGAGGTGTGCCAACATGACGTACACATAGGATGATAGAATAGGTCCAGAACCTTAGTACTATACCACCCAAGTTACCTTAAAAACTTAGGTTTTGGAAATACGGGTGATTAAAATAGTCGCATTGAGATGTGTGGACAGTGATCCACCTAAGTTTGACATAAAATATAAAATAAATACGGCAGTGTGTCAGCATGACGTACACGTAGGGTGATGAAATAGGACCAGAACTTCTGTATTATACCACCAAAGTTACCGTAAAAACTTAGGTTTTGGAAATATGGCTGATTAAAGTAGTCGCATTGAGATGTGCGGACAGCGATTTGTCAAAGTATGATATGAAAAATAAAATAAATACGGAAGTGTGCCAACATGACGTACACATAGGATGATAGAATAGTTCCTGAAATTTAGTATTATACCACACAAGTTACCGTAAAAACTTAGGTTTTGGAAATATGGGTGATTAAATTAGTCGCTATGCGATGTGCGGACAACGATTTGTCTAAGTTTGACATGAAATATAAAAATAAATACGGAATTGTGGATACATGACGTACACGTAGGGTGATAGAATAGGACCAGAACTTCTGTATTACACCACCCAAGTTACCGTAAAAACTTAGGTTTTGGAAATATGGCTGATTAAAGTAGTCGCATTGAGATGTGCGGACAGAAATTTTTCAAAGTATGACATGAAAAATATAATAAATACGGAAGTGTGCCAACGAGACGTACACATAGGATGAAAGAATAGGACCAGAACTTTAGTACTATACCACCCAAGTTACCGTAAAAACTTAGGTTTTGGAAATATGGGTGATTAAATTAGTCGCTATGCGATGTGCGGACAACGATTTGTCTAGGTTTGACATGAAATATAAAAATAAATACGGAATTTTGGATACATGACGTACACATTGGGTGATAGAATAGGATTAGAACTATATTATTATACCACTCAGGTTACCGTCAAAACTTAGGTTTTGGAAATACGGGTGATTAAAATAGTCGCTTTGGATGTGTGGACAGCGATCCACCTAAGTTTGACATAAAATATAAAATAAATACGGCAGTGTGTCAGCATGACGTACACGTAGGATGAAAGAATAGGTCCTGAAATTTAGTATTATACCACCCAAGTTACCTTAAAAACTTAGGTTTTGGAAATATGGCTGATTAAAGTAGTCGCATTGAGATGTGCGG
Source organism: Flexamia atlantica (assembly GCA_035578135.1). Lineage (NCBI taxonomy): Eukaryota > Metazoa > Arthropoda > Insecta > Hemiptera > Cicadellidae > Flexamia > Flexamia atlantica. The sequence continues at coordinate 253,922 of JAQJVK010000120.1, read as the reverse complement.
ACAGAGATTTGTCGAAGTTTGACACGAAATATAAAAAAAATACGGAGGTGTGCCAACATGACGTACACATAGGATGATAGAATAGGTCCAGAACCTTAGTACTATACCACCCAAGTTACCTCAAAAACTTAGGTTTTGGAAATATGGCTGATTAAAGTAGTCGCATTGAGATGTGCGGACAGCGATTTGTCAAAGTATGACATGAAAAATAAAATAAATACGGAAGTGTGCCAACATTACGTACACATAGGATGATAGAATAGGTCCTGAAATTTAGTATTATACCACCCAAGTTACCTTAAAAACTTAGGTTTTGGATATATGGGTGATTAAATTAGTCGCTATGCGATGTGCGGACAACGATTTGTCTAAGTTTGACATGAAATATAAAATAAATACGGCAGTGTGTCAGCATGACGTACACGTAGGGTGATGAAATAGGACCAGAAATTCTGTATTATACCACCCAAGTTACCGTAAAAACTTAGGTTTTGGAAATATGGCTGATTAAAGTAGTCGCATTGAGATGTGCGGACAGCGATTTGTCAAAGTATGACATAAAAAATAAAATAAATACGGAAGTGTGCCAACATGACGTACACATAGGATGATAGAATAGGTCCTGAAATTTAGTATTATACCACCCAAGTTACCTTAAAAACTTAGGTTTTGGAAATATGGGTGATTAAATTAGTCGCTATGCGATGTGCGGACAATATTTGTCTAAGTATGACATGAAATATAATAATGAATACGGAGGTGTGCCAACATTACGTACACGTAGGGTGATGAAATAAGACCAGAACTTCTGTATTATACCACTCAAGTTACCGTAAAAACTTAGGTTTTGGAAATATGGCTGATTAAAGTAGTCGCATTGAGATGTGCGGACAGCGATTTGTCAAAGTATGACATGAAAAATAAAATAAATACGGAAGTGTGCCAACATGACGTACACATAGGATGATAGAATAGGTCCTGAAATTTAGTACTATACCACCCAAGTTACCTTAAAAACTTAGGTTTTGGAAATACGGGTGATTAAAATAGTCGCTTTGGATGTGTGGACAGCGATCCACCTAAGTTTGACATAAAATATAAAATAAATACGGCAGTGTGTCAGCATGACGTACACGTAGGATGAAAGAATAGGACCAGAACTTTAGTACTATACCACCCAAGTTACCTTAAAAACTTAGGTTTTGGAAATATGGGTGATTAAATTAGTCGCTATGCGATGTGCGGACAACGATTTGTCTAAGTATGACATGAAATATAATAATAATTACGGAGGTGTGCCAACATTACGTACACGTAGGGTGATAGAATAGGACCAGAGCTTCTATATTATACCACCCAAATTACCGTAAAAACCTAGGTTTTGGAAATATGGCTGATTAAAGTAGTCGCATTGAGATGTGCGGACAGAGATTTGTCGAAGTTTGACACGAAATATAAAAAAAATACGGAGGTGTGCCAACATGACGTACACATAGGATGATAGAATAGGTCCAGAACTTTTGTACTATACCACCCAAGTTACCGTAAAAACTTAGGTTTTGGAAATATGGCTGATTAAAGTAGTCGCATTGAGATGTGCGGACAGCGATTTGTCAAAGTATGACATGAAAAATAAAATAAATACGGAAGTGTGCCAACATGACGTACACATAGGATGATAGAATAGGTCCTGAAATTTAGTATTATACCACCCAAGTTACCTTAAAAACTTAGGTTTTGGAAATATGGGTGATTAAATTAGTCGCTATGCGATGTGCGGACAACGATTTGTCTAAGTTTGACATGAAATATAAAAATAAATACGGAATTGTGGATACATGACGTACACATTAGGTGATAGAATAGGACCAGAACTTCTGTATTATTTCACCCAAGTTACCGTAAAAACTTAGGTTTTGGAAATATGGCTGATTAAAGTAGTCGCATTGAGATGTGCGGACAGAGATTTGTCGAAGTTTGACACGAAATATAAAAAAAATACGGAGGTGTGCCAACATGACGTACACATAGGATGATAGAATAGGTCCAGAACCTTAGTACTATACCACCCAAGTTACCTTAAAAACTTAGGTTTTGGAAATACGGGTGATTAAAATAGTCGCATTGAGATGTGTGGACAGTGATCCACCTAAGTTTGACATAAAATATAAAATAAATACGGCAGTGTGTCAGCATGACGTACACGTAGGGTGATGAAATAGGACCAGAACTTCTGTATTATACCACCAAAGTTACCGTAAAAACTTAGGTTTTGGAAATATGGCTGATTAAAGTAGTCGCATTGAGATGTGCGGACAGCGATTTGTCAAAGTATGATATGAAAAATAAAATAAATACGGAAGTGTGCCAACATGACGTACACATAGGATGATAGAATAGTTCCTGAAATTTAGTATTATACCACACAAGTTACCGTAAAAACTTAGGTTTTGGAAATATGGGTGATTAAATTAGTCGCTATGCGATGTGCGGACAACGATTTGTCTAAGTTTGACATGAAATATAAAAATAAATACGGAATTGTGGATACATGACGTACACGTAGGGTGATAGAATAGGACCAGAACTTCTGTATTACACCACCCAAGTTACCGTAAAAACTTAGGTTTTGGAAATATGGCTGATTAAAGTAGTCGCATTGAGATGTGCGGACAGAAATTTTTCAAAGTATGACATGAAAAATATAATAAATACGGAAGTGTGCCAACGAGACGTACACATAGGATGAAAGAATAGGACCAGAACTTTAGTACTATACCACCCAAGTTACCGTAAAAACTTAGGTTTTGGAAATATGGGTGATTAAATTAGTCGCTATGCGATGTGCGGACAACGATTTGTCTAAGTTTGACATGAAATATAAAAATAAATACGGAATTTTGGATACATGACGTACACATTGGGTGATAGAATAGGATTAGAACTATATTATTATACCACTCAGGTTACCGTCAAAACTTAGGTTTTGGAAATACGGGTGATTAAAATAGTCGCTTTGGATGTGTGGACAGCGATCCACCTAAGTTTGACATAAAATATAAAATAAATACGGCAGTGTGTCAGCATGACGTACACGTAGGATGAAAGAATAGGTCCTGAAATTTAGTATTATACCACCCAAGTTACCTTAAAAACTTAGGTTTTGGAAATATGGCTGATTAAAGTAGTCGCATTGAGATGTGCGGACAGAGATTTGTCGAAGTTTGACACGAAATATAAAAAAAAATACGGAGGTGTGCCAACATGACGTACACATAGGATGATAGAATAGGTCCAGAACCTTAGTACTATACCACCCAAGTTACCTCAAAAACTTAGGTTTTGGAAATATGGGTGATTAAATTAGTCGCTATGCGATGTGCGGACAACGATTTGTCTACGTTTGACATGAAATATAAAAATAAATACGGAATTGTGGATACATTACCAACACATAGGGTGATAGAATAGGACCAGAACTTCTGTATTATATAACCCAAGTTACCGTAAAAACTTAGGTTTTGGAAATATGGGTGATTAAATTAGTCGCTATGCGATGTGCGGACAACGATTTGTCTAAGTATGACATGAAATATAATAATAAATACGGAGGTGTGCCAACATTACGTACACGTAGGGTGATAGAATAGGACCAGAACTTCTGTATTATACCACCCAAGTTACCGTAAAAACTTAGGTTTTGGAAATATGGCTGATTAAAGTAGTCGCATTGAGATGTGCGGACAGCGATTTGTCAAAGTATGACATGAAAAATAAAATAAATACGGAAGAGTGCCAACATGACGTACACATAGGATGATAGAATAGGTCCTGAAATTTATTATTATACCACACAAGTTACCGTAAAAACTTAGGTTTTGGAAATATGGGTGATTAAATTAGTCGCTATGCGATGTGCGGACAACGATTTGTCTAAGTTTGACATGAAATATAAAAATAAATACGGAATTGTGGATACATGACGTACACGTGGGGTGATAGAATAGGACCAGAACTTCTGTATTACACCACCCAAGTTACCGTAAAAACTTAGGTTTTGGAAATATGGCTGATTAAAGTAGTCGCATTGAGATGTGCGGACAGAAAGTTTTCAAAGTATGACATGAAAAATAAAATAAATACGGAAGTGTGCCAACATGACGTACACATAGGATGAAAGAATAGGACCAGAACTTTAGTACTATACCACCCAAGTTACCGTAAAAACTTAGGTTTTGGAAATATGGGTGATTAAATTAGTCGCTATGCGATGTGCGGACAACGATTTGTCTAAGTTTGACATGAAATATAAAAATAAATACGGAATTTCGGATACATGACATACACATTGGGTGATAGAATAGGATTAGAACTATATTATTATACCACTCAGGTTACCGTCAAAACTTAGGTTTTGGAAATACGGGTGATTAAAATAGTCGCTTTGGATGTGTGGACAGCGATCCACCTAAGTTTGACATAAAATATAAAATAAATACGGCAGTGTGTCAGAATGACGTACACGTAGGATGAAAGAATAGGTCCTGAAATTTAGTATTATACCACCCAAGTTACCTTAAAAACTTAGGTTTTGGATATATGGGTGATTAAATTAGTCGCTATGCGATGTGCGGACAACGATTTGTCTAAGTATGACATGAAATATAATAATAATTACGGAGGTGTGCCAACATTACGTACACGTAGGGTGATAGAATAGGACCAGAGCTTCTGTATTATACCACCCAAATTACCGTAAAAACTTAGGTTTTGGAAATATGGCTGATTAAAGTAGTCGCATTGAGATGTGCGGACAGAGATTTGTCGAAGTTTGACACGAAATATAAAAAAAATACGGAGGTGTGCCAACATGACGTACACATAGGATGATAGAATAGGTCCAGAACTTTTGTACTATACCACCCAAGTTACCGTAAAAACTTAGGTTTTGGAAATATGGCTGATTAAAGTAGTCGCATTGAGATGTGCGGACAGCGATTTGTCAAAGTATGACATGAAAAATAAAATAAATACGGAAGTGTGCCAACATGACGTACACATAGGATGATAGAATAGGTCCTGAAATTTAGTATTATACCACCCAAGTTACCTTAAAAACTTAGGTTTTGGAAATATGGGTGATTAAATTAGTCGCTATGCGATGTGCGGACAACGATTTGTCTAAGTTTGACATGAAATATAAAAATAAATACGGAATTGTGGATACATGACGTACACATTAGGTGATAGAATAGGACCAGAACTTCTGTATTATTTCACCCAAGTTACCGTAAAAACTTAGGTTTTGGAAATATGGCTGATTAAAGTAGTCGCATTGAGATGTGCGGACAGAGATTTGTCGAAGTTTGACACGAAATATAAAAAAAATACGGAGGTGTGCCAATATGACGTACACATAGGATGATAGAATAGGTCCAGAACCTTAGTACTATACCACCCAAGTTACCTTAAAAACTTAGGTTTTGGAAATGCGGGTGATTAAAATAGTCGCATTGAGATGTGTGGACAGTGATCCACCTAAGTTTGACATAAAATATAAAATAAATACGGCAGTGTGTCAGCATGACGTACACGTAGGGTGATGAAATAGGACCAGAACTTCTGTATTATACCACCAAAGTTACCGTAAAAACTTAGGTTTTGGAAATATGGCTGATTAAAGTAGTCGCATTGAGATGTGCGGACAGCGATTTGTCAAAGTATGATATGAAAAATAAAATAAATACGGAAGTGTGCCAACATGACGTACACATAGGATGATAGAATAGTTCCTGAAATTTAGTATTATACCACACAAGTTACCGTAAAAACTTAGGTTTTGGAAATATGGGTCATTTAATTAGTCGCTATGCGATGTGCGGACAACGATTTGTCTAAGTTTGACATGAAATATAAAAATAAATACGGAATTGTGGATACATGACGTACACGTAGGGTGATAGAATAGGACCAGAACTTCTGTATTACACCACCCAAGTTACCGTAAAAACTTAGGTTTTGGAAATATGGCTGATTAAAGTAGTCGCATTGAGATGTGCGGACAGAAATTTTTCAAAGTATGACATGAAAAATATAATAAATACGGAAGTGTGCCAACGAGACGTACACATAGGATGAAAGAATAGGACCAGAACTTTAGTACTATACCACCCAAGTTACCGTAAAAACTTAGGTTTTGGAAATATGGGTGATTAAATTAGTCGCTATGCGATGTGCGGACAACGATTTGTCTACGTTTGACATGAAATATAAAAATAAATACGGAGGTGTGCCAACATTACGTACACGTAGGGTGATAGAATAGGACCAGAACTTCTGTATTATACCACACAAGTTACCGTAAAAACTTAGGTTTTGGAAATATGGGTGATTAAATTAGTCGCTATGCGGTGTGCGGACAACGATTTGTCTAAGTTTGACATGAAATATAAAAATAAATACGGAATTTTGGATACATGACGTACACATTGGGTGATAGAATAGGATTAGAACTATATTATTATACCACTCAGGTTACTGTCAAAACTTAGGTTTTGGAAATACGGGTGATTAAAATAGTCGCTTTGGATGTGTGGACAGCGATCCACCTAAGTTTGACATAAAATATAAAATAAATACGGCAGTGTGTCAGCATGACGTACACGTAGGATGAAAGAATAGGTCCTGAAATTTAGTATTATACCACCCAAGTTACCTTAAAAACTTAGGTTTTGGAAATATGGCTGATTAAAGTAGTCGCATTGAGATGTGCGGACAGAGATTTGTCGAAGTTTGACACGAAATATAAAAAAAAATACGGAGGTGTGCCAACATGACGTACACATAGGATGATAGAATAGGTCCAGAACCTTAGTACTATACCACCCAAGTTACCTCAAAAACTTAGGTTTTGGAAATATGGGTGATTAAATTAGTCGCTATGCGATGTGCGGACAACGATTTGTCTACGTTTGACATGAAATATAAAAATAAATACGGAATTGTGGATACATTACCAACACATAGGGTGATAGAATAGGACCAGAACTTCTGTATTATATAACCCAAGTTACCGTAAAAACTTAGGTTTTGGAAATATGGGTGATTAAATTAGTCGCTATGCGATGTGCGGACAACGATTTGTCTAAGTATGACATGAAATATAATAATAAATACGGAGGTGTGCCAACATTACGTACACGTAGGGTGATAGAATAGGACAAGAACTTCTGTATTATACCACCCAAGTTACCGTAAAAACTTAGGTTTTGGAAATATGGCTGATTAAAGTAGTCGCATTGAGATGTGCGGACAGCGATTTGTCAAAGTACGACATGAAAAATTAAATAAATACGGAAGTGTGCCAACATGACGTACACATAGGATGATAGAATAGGTCCTGAAATTTATTATTATACCACACAAGTTACCGTAAAAACTTAGGTTTTGGAAATATGGGTGATTAAATTAGTCGCTATGCGATGTGCGGACAACTATTTGTCTAAGAATGACATGAAATATAATAATAAATACGGAGGTGTGCCAACATTACGTACACGTAGGGTGATAGAATAGGACCAGAACTTCTGTATTATACCACCCAAGTTACCGTAAAAACTTAGGTTTTGGAAATATGGCTGATTAAAGTAGTCGCATTGAGATGTGCGGACAGCGATTTGTCAAAGTATGACATGAAAAATAAAATAAATACGGAAGTGTGCCAACATGACGTACACATAGGATGATAGAATAGGTCCTGAAATTTAGTACTATACCACCCAAGTTACCTTAAAAACTTAGGTTTTGGAAATACGGGTGATTAAAATAGTCGCTTTGGATGTGTGGACAGCGATCCACCTAAGTTTGACATAAAATATAAAATAAATACGGCAGTGTGTCAGCATGACGTACACGTAGGATGAAAGAATAGGACCAGAACTTTAGTACTATACCACCAAAGTTACCTTAAAATCTTAGGTTTTGGAAATATGGGTGATTAAATTAGTCGCTATGCGATGTGCGGACAACGATTTGTCTAAGTATGACATGAAATATAATAATAAATACGGAGGTGTGCCAACATTACGTACACGTAGGGTGATAGAATAGGACCAGAGCTTCTGTATTATACCACCCAAATTACCGTAAAAACTTAGGTTTTGGAAATATGGCTGATTAAAGTAGTCGCATTGAGATGTGCGGACAGAGATTTGTCGAAGTTTGACACGAAATATAAAAAAAATACGGAGGTGTGCCAACATGACGTACACATAGGATGATAGAATAGGTCCAGAACTTTAGTACTATACCACCCAAGTTACCGTAAAAACTTAGGTTTTGGAAATATGGCTGATTAAAGTAGTCGCATTGAGATGTGCGGACAGCGATTTGTCAAAGTATGACATGAAAATAAAATAAATACGGAAGTGTGCCAACATGACGTACACATAGGATGATAGAATAGGTCCTGAAATTTAGTATTATACCACCCAAGTTACCTTAAAAACTTAGGTTTTGGAAATATGGGTGATTAAATTAGTCGCTATGCGATGTGCGGACAACGATTTGTCTAAGTTTGACATGAAATATAAAAATAAATACGGAATTGTGGATACATGACGTACACATTAGGTGATAGAATAGGACCAGAACTTCTGTATTATACCACCCAAGTTACCGTAAAAACTTAGGTTTTGGAAATATGGCTGATTTAAGTAGTCGCATTGAGATGTGCGGACAGAGATTTGTCGAAGTTTGACACGAAATATAAAAAAATACGGAGGTGTGCCAACATGACGTACACATAGGATGATAGAATAGGTCCAGAACCTTAGTACTATACCACCCAAGTTACCTTAAAAACTTAGGTTTTGGAAATACGGGTGATTAAAATAGTCGCATTGAGATGTGTGGACAGTGATCCACCTAAGTTTGACATAAAATATAAAATAAATACGGCAGTTTGTCAGCATGACGTACACGTAGGGTGATGAAATAGGACCAGAACTTCTGTATTATACCACCAAAGTTATCGTAAAAACTTAGGTTTTGGAAATATGGCTGATTAAAGTAGTCGCATTGAGATGTGCGGACAGAAATTTTTCAAAGTATGACATGAAAAATATAATAAATACGGAAGTGTGCCAACGAGACGTACACATAGGATGAAAGAATAGGACCAGAACTTTAGTACTATACCACCCAAGTTACCGTAAAAACTTAGGTTTTGGAAATATGGGTGATTAAATTAGTCGCTATGCGATGTGCGGACAACGATTTGTCTAAGTTTGACATGAAATATAAAAATAAATACGGAATTGTGGATACATGACGTACACGTAGGGTGATAGAATAGGACCAGAACTTCTGTATTACACCACCCAAGTTACCGTAAAAACTTAGGTTTTGGAAATATGGCTGATTAAAGTAGTCGCATTGAGATGTGCGGACAGAAATTTTTCAAAGTATGACATGAAAAATATAATAAATACGGAAGTGTGCCAACGAGACGTACACATAGGATGAAAGAATAGGACCAGAACTTTAGTACTATACCACCCAAGTTACCGTAAAAACTTAGGTTTTGGAAATATGGGTGATTAAATTAGTCGCTATGCGATGTGCGGACAACGATTTGTCTACGTTTGACATGAAATATAAAAATAAATACGGAGGTGTGCCAACATTACGTACACGTAGGGTGATAGAATAGGACCAGAACTTCTGTATTATACCACACAAGTTACCGTAAAAACTTAGGTTTTGGAAATATGGGTGATTAAATTAGTCGCTATGCGGTGTGCGGACAACGATTTGTCTAAGTTTGACATGAAATATAAAAATAAATACGGAATTTTGGATACATGACGTACACATTGGGTGATAGAATAGGATTAGAACTATATTATTATACCACTCAGGTTACTGTCAAAACTTAGGTTTTGGAAATACGGGTGATTAAAATAGTCGCTTTGGATGTGTGGACAGCGATCCACCTAAGTTTGACATAAAATATAAAATAAATACGGCAGTGTGTCAGCATGACGTACACGTAGGATGAAAGAATAGGTCCTGAAATTTAGTATTATACCACCCAAGTTACCTTAAAAACTTAGGTTTTGGAAATATGGCTGATTAAAGTAGTCGCATTGAGATGTGCGGACAGAGATTTGTCGAAGTTTGACACGAAATATAAAAAAAAATACGGAGGTGTGCCAACATGACGTACACATAGGATGATAGAATAGGTCCAGAACCTTAGTACTATACCACCCAAGTTACCTCAAAAACTTAGGTTTTGGAAATATGGGTGATTAAATTAGTCGCTATGCGATGTGCGGACAACGATTTGTCTACGTTTGACATGAAATATAAAAATAAATACGGAATTGTGGATACATTACCAACACATAGGGTGATAGAATAGGACCAGAACTTCTGTATTATATAACCCAAGTTACCGTAAAAACTTAGGTTTTGGAAATATGGGTGATTAAATTAGTCGCTATGCGATGTGCGGACAACGATTTGTCTAAGTATGACATGAAATATAATAATAAATACGGAGGTGTGCCAACATTACGTACACGTAGGGTGATAGAATAGGACAAGAACTTCTGTATTATACCACCCAAGTTACCGTAAAAACTTAGGTTTTGGAAATATGGCTGATTAAAGTAGTCGCATTGAGATGTGCGGACAGCGATTTGTCAAAGTACGACATGAAAAATTAAATAAATACGGAAGTGTGCCAACATGACGTACACATAGGATGATAGAATAGGTCCTGAAATTTATTATTATACCACACAAGTTACCGTAAAAACTTAGGTTTTGGAAATATGGGTGATTAAATTAGTCGCTATGCGATGTGCGGACAACTATTTGTCTAAGAATGACATGAAATATAATAATAAATACGGAGGTGTGCCAACATTACGTACACGTAGGGTGATAGAATAGGACCAGAACTTCTGTATTATACCACCCAAGTTACCGTAAAAACTTAGGTTTTGGAAATATGGCTGATTAAAGTAGTCGCATTGAGATGTGCGGACAGCGATTTGTCAAAGTATGACATGAAAAATAAAATAAATACGGAAGTGTGCCAACATGACGTACACATAGGATGATAGAATAGGTCCTGAAATTTAGTACTATACCACCCAAGTTACCTTAAAAACTTAGGTTTTGGAAATACGGGTGATTAAAATAGTCGCTTTGGATGTGTGGACAGCGATCCACCTAAGTTTGACATAAAATATAAAATAAATACGGCAGTGTGTCAGCATGACGTACACGTAGGATGAAAGAATAGGACCAGAACTTTAGTACTATACCACCAAAGTTACCTTAAAATCTTAGGTTTTGGAAATATGGGTGATTAAATTAGTCGCTATGCGATGTGCGGACAACGATTTGTCTAAGTATGACATGAAATATAATAATAAATACGGAGGTGTGCCAACATTACGTACACGTAGGGTGATAGAATAGGACCAGAGCTTCTGTATTATACCACCCAAATTACCGTAAAAACTTAGGTTTTGGAAATATGGCTGATTAAAGTAGTCGCATTGAGATGTGCGGACAGAGATTTGTCGAAGTTTGACACGAAATATAAAAAAAATACGGAGGTGTGCCAACATGACGTACACATAGGATGATAGAATAGGTCCAGAACTTTAGTACTATACCACCCAAGTTACCGTAAAAACTTAGGTTTTGGAAATATGGCTGATTAAAGTAGTCGCATTGAGATGTGCGGACAGCGATTTGTCAAAGTATGACATGAAAATAAAATAAATACGGAAGTGTGCCAACATGACGTACACATAGGATGATAGAATAGGTCCTGAAATTTAGTATTATACCACCCAAGTTACCTTAAAAACTTAGGTTTTGGAAATATGGGTGATTAAATTAGTCGCTATGCGATGTGCGGACAACGATTTGTCTAAGTTTGACATGAAATATAAAAATAAATACGGAATTGTGGATACATGACGTACACATTAGGTGATAGAATAGGACCAGAACTTCTGTATTATACCACCCAAGTTACCGTAAAAACTTAGGTTTTGGAAATATGGCTGATTTAAGTAGTCGCATTGAGATGTGCGGACAGAGATTTGTCGAAGTTTGACACGAAATATAAAAAAATACGGAGGTGTGCCAACATGACGTACACATAGGATGATAGAATAGGTCCAGAACCTTAGTACTATACCACCCAAGTTACCTTAAAAACTTAGGTTTTGGAAATACGGGTGATTAAAATAGTCGCATTGAGATGTGTGGACAGTGATCCACCTAAGTTTGACATAAAATATAAAATAAATACGGCAGTTTGTCAGCATGACGTACACGTAGGGTGATGAAATAGGACCAGAACTTCTGTATTATACCACCAAAGTTATCGTAAAAACTTAGGTTTTGGAAATATGGCTGATTAAAGTAGTCGCATTGAGATGTGCGGACAGCGATTTGTCAAAGTATGACATGAAAAATTAAATAAATACGGAAGTGTGCCAACATGACGTACACATAGGATGATAGAATAGGTCCTAAAAATTTAGTATTATACCACACAAGTTACCGTAAAAACTTAGGTTTTGGAAATATGGCTGATTTAAGTAGTCGCATTGAGATGTGCGGACAGAGATTTGTCGAAGTTTGACACGAAATATAAAAAAAATACGGAGGTGTGCCAACATGACGTACACATAGGATGATAGAATAGGTCCAGAACCTTAGTACTTTACCACCCAAGTTACCTTAAAAACTTAGGTTTTGGAAATACGGGTGATTAAAATAGTCGCTTTGGATGTGTGGACAGTGATCCACCTAAGTTTGACATAAAATATAAAATAAATACGGCAGTGTGTCAGCATGACGTACACGTAGGGTGATGAAATAGGACCAGAACTTCTGTTTTATACCACCCAAGTTACCGTAAAAACTTAGGTTTTGGAAATATGGCTGATTAAAGTAGTCGCATTGAGATGTGCGGACAGCGATTTGTCAAAGTATGACATGAAAAATAAAATAAATACGGAAGTGTGCCAACATGACGTACACATAGGATGATAGAATAGGTCCTGAACTTTAGTATTATACCACCCAAGTTACCTTAAAAACTTAGGTTTTGGAAATATGGGTGATTAAATTAGTCGCTATGCGATGTGCGGACAACAATTTGTCCAAGTATGACATGAAATATAATAATAAATCAGAGATGTGCCAACATTACGTACATATAGGGTGATAGAATAGGACCAGAACTTCTGTATTATTACACCCAAGTTACCGTAAAAACTTAGGTTTTGGAAATATGGCTGATTAAAGTAGTCGCATTGAGATGTGCGGACAGAGATTTGTCGAAGTTTGACACGAAATATAAAAAAAATACGGAGGTGTGCCAACATGACGTACACATAGGATGATAGAATAGGTCCAGAACCTTAGTACTATACCACCCAAGTTACCTTAAAAACTTAGATTTTGGAAATATGGGTGATTAAATTAGTCGCTATGCGATGTGCGGACAACGATTTGTCTAAGTTTGACATGAAATATAAAAATAAATACGGAATTGTGGATACATTACGTACACATAGGGTGATAGAATAGGACCAGAACTTTGTATTATATAACCCAAGTTACCGTAAAAACTTAGGTTTTGGAAATATGGGTGATTAAATTAGTCGCAATGCGATGTGCGGACAACGATTTGTCTAAGTATGACATGAAATATAATAATAAATACGGAGGTGTGCCAACATTACGTACACGTAGGGTGATAGAATAGGACCAGAACTTCTGTATTATACCACCCAAGTTACCGTAAAAACTTAGGTTTTGGAAATATGGCTGATTAAAGTAGTCGCATTGAGATGTGCGGACAGCGATTTGTCAAAGTATGACATGAAAAATAAAATAAATACGGAAGTGTGCCAACATGACGTACACATAGGATGATAGAATAGGTCCTGAAATTTATTATTATACCACACAAGTTACCGTAAAAACTTAGGTTTTGGAAATATGGGTGATTAAATTAGTCGCTATGCGATGTGCGGACAACTATTTGTCTAAGAATGACATGAAATATAATAATAAATACGGAGGTGTGCCAACATTACGTACACGTAGGGTGATAGAATAGGACCAGAACTTCTGTATTATACCACCCAAGTTACCGTAAAAACTTAGGTTTTGGAAATATGGCTGATTAAAGTAGTCGCATTGAGATGTGCGGACAGCGATTTGTCAAAGTATGACATGAAAAATTAAATAAATACGGAAGTGTGCCAACATGACGTACACATAGGATGATAGAATAGGTCCTGAAATTTATTATTATACCACACAAGTTACCGTAAAAACTTAGGTTTTGGAAATATGGGTGATTAAATTAGTCGCTATGCGATGTGCGGACAACTATTTGTCTAAGAATGACATGAATTATAATAATAAATACGGAGGTGTGCCAACATTACGTACACGTAGGGTGATAGAATAGGACCAGAACTTCTGTATTATACCACCCAAGTTACCGTAAAAACTTAGGTTTTGGAAATATGGCTGATTAAAGTAGTCGCATTGAGATGTGCGGACAGCGATTTGTCAAAGTATGACATGAAAAATAAAATAAATACGGAAGTGTGCCAACATGACGTACACATAGGATGATAGAATAGGTCCTGAAATTTAGTACTATACCACCCAAGTTACCTTAAAAACTTAGGTTTTGGAAATACGGGTGATTAAAATAGTCGCTTTGGATGTGTGGACAGCGATCCACCTAAGTTTGACATAAAATATAAAATAAATACGGCAGTGTGTCAGCATGACGTACACGTAGGATGAAAGAATAGGACCAGAACTTTAGTACTATACCACCAAAGTTACCTTAAAATCTTAGGTTTTGGAAATATGGGTGATTAAATTAGTCGCTATGCGATGTGCGGACAACGATTTGTCTAAGTATGACATGAAATATAATAATAAATACGGAGGTGTGCCAACATTACGTACACGTAGGGTGATAGAATAGGACCAGAGCTTCTGTATTATACCACCCAAGTTACCGTAAAAACTTAGGTTTTGGAAATATGGCTGATTAAAGTAGTCGCATTGAGATGTGCGGACAGCGATTTGTCAAAGTATGACATGAAAAATTAAATAAATACGGAAGTGTGCCAACATGACGTACACATAGGATGATAGAATAGGTCCTGAAATTTATTATTATACCACACAAGTTACCGTAAAAACTTAGGTTTTGGAAATATGGGTGATTAAATTAGTCGCTATGCGATGTGCGGACAACTATTTGTCTAAGAATGACATGAAATATAATAATAAATACGGAGGTGTGCCAACATTACGTACACGTAGGGTGATAGAATAGGACCAGAACTTCTGTATTATACCACCCAAGTTACCGTAAAAACTTAGGTTTTGGAAATATGGCTGATTAAAGTAGTCGCATTGAGATGTGCGGACAGCGATTTGTCAAAGTATGACATGAAAAATAAAATAAATACGGAAGTGTGCCAACATGACGTACACATAGGATGATAGAATAGGTCCTGAAATTTAGTACTATACCACCCAAGTTACCTTAAAAACTTAGGTTTTGGAAATACGGGTGATTAAAATAGTCGCTTTGGATGTGTGGACAGCGATCCACCTAAGTTTGACATAAAATATAAAATAAATACGGCAGTGTGTCAGCATGACGTACACGTAGGATGAAAGAATAGGACCAGAACTTTAGTACTATACCACCAAAGTTACCTTAAAATCTTAGGTTTTGGAAATATGGGTGATTAAATTAGTCGCTATGCGATGTGCGGACAACGATTTGTCTAAGTATGACATGAAATATAATAATAAATACGGAGGTGTGCCAACATTACGTACACGTAGGGTGATAGAATAGGACCAGAGCTTCTGTATTATACCACCCAAATTACCGTAAAAACTTAGGTTTTGGAAATATGGCTGATTAAAGTAGTCGCATTGAGATGTGCGGACAGAGATTTGTCGAAGTTTGACACGAAATATAAAAAAAATACGGAGGTGTGCCAACATGACGTACACATAGGATGATAGAATAGGTCCAGAACTTTAGTACTATACCACCCAAGTTACCGTAAAAACTTAGGTTTTGGAAATATGGCTGATTAAAGTAGTCGCATTGAGATGTGCGGACAGCGATTTGTCAAAGTATGACATGAAAATAAAATAAATACGGAAGTGTGCCAACATGACGTACACATAGGATGATAGAATAGGTCCTGAAATTTAGTATTATACCACCCAAGTTACCTTAAAAACTTAGGTTTTGGAAATATGGGTGATTAAATTAGTCGCTATGCGATGTGCGGACAACGATTTGTCTAAGTTTGACATGAAATATAAAAATAAATACGGAATTGTGGATAAATGACGTACACATTAGGTGATAGAATAGGACCAGAACTTCTGTATTATACCACCCAAGTTACCGTAAAAACTTAGGTTTTGGAAATATGGCTGATTTAAGTAGTCGCATTGAGATGTGCGGACAGAGATTTGTCGAAGTTTGACACGAAATATAAAAAAATACGGAGGTGTGCCAACATGACGTACACATAGGATGATAGAATAGGTCCAGAACCTTAGTACTATACCACCCAAGTTACCTTAAAAACTTAGGTTTTGGAAATACGGGTGGTTAAAATAGTCGCATTGAGATGTGTGGACAGTGATCCACCTAAGTTTGACATAAAATATAAAATAAATACGGCAGTTTGTCAGCATGAGGTACACGTAGGGTGATGAAATAGGACCAGAACTTCTGTATTATACCACCAAAGTTACCGTAAAAACTTAGGTTTTGGAAATATGGCTGATTAAAGTAGTCGCATTGAGATGTGCGGACAGCGATTTGTCAAAGTATGACATGAAAAATTAAATAAATACGGAAGTGTGCCAACATGACGTACACATAGGATGATAGAATAGGTCCTAAAAATTTAGTATTATACCACACAAGTTACCGTAAAAACTTAGGTTTTGGAAATATGGCTGATTTAAGTAGTCGCATTGAGATGTGCGGACAGAGATTTGTCGAAGTTTGACACGAAATATAAAAAAAATACGGAGGTGTGCCAACATGACGTACACATAGGATGATAGAATAGGTCCAGAACCTTAGTACTTTACCACCCAAGTTACCTTAAAAACTTAGGTTTTGGAAATACGGGTGATTAAAATAGTCGCTTTGGATGTGTGGACAGTGATCCACCTAAGTTTGACATAAAATATAAAATAAATACGGCAGTGTGTCAGCATGACGTACACGTAGGGTGATGAAATAGGACCAGAACTTCTGTATTATACCACCCAAGTTACCGTAAAAACTTAGGTTTTGGAAATATGGCTGATTAAAGTAGTCGCATTGAGATGTGCGGACAGCGATTTGTCAAAGTAAGACAGGAAAAATAAAATAAATACGGAAGTGTGCCAACATGACGTACACATAGGATGATAGAATAGGTCCTGAAATTTAGTATTATACCACCCAAGTTACCTTAAAAACTTAGGTTTTGGAAATATGGGTGATTAAATTAGTCGCTATGCGATGTGCGGACAACGATTTGTCTAAGTTTGACATGAAATATAAAAATAAATACGGAATTGTGGATACATGACGTACACATAGGGTGATAGAATAGGACCAGAACTTCTGTATTATACCACCCAAGTTACCGTAAAAACTTAGGTTTTGGAAATATGGCTGATTAAATTAGTCGCATTGAGATGTGCGGACAGCGATTTGTCAAAGTATGACATGAAAAATAAAATAAATACGGAAGTGTGCCAACATGACGTACACATAGGATGATAGAATAGGTCCTGAACTTTAGTATTATACCACCCAAGTTACCTTAAAAACTTAGGTTTTGGAAATATGGGTGATTAAGCTAGTCGCTATGCGATGTGCGGACAACAATTTGTCCAAGTATGACATGAAATATAATAATAAATCAGAGGTGTGCCAACATTACGTACATATAGGGTGATAGAATAGGACCAGAACTTCTGTATTATACCACCCAAGTTACCGTAAAAACTTAGGTTTTGGAAATATGGCTGATTAAAGTAGTCGCATTGAGATGTGCGGACAGAGATTTGTCGAAGTTTGACACGAAATATAAAAAAAATACGGAGGTGTGCCAACATGACGTACACATAGGATGATAGAATAGGTCCAGAACCTTAGTACTATACCACCCAAGTTACCTTAAAAACTTAGGTTTTGGAAATATGGGTGATTAAATTAGTCGCTATGCGATGTGCGGACAACGATTTGTCTAAGTTTGACATGAAATATAAAAATAAATACGGAATTGTGGATACATTACGTACACATAGGGTGATAGAATAGGACCAGAACTTTGTATTATATAACCCAAGTTACCGTAAAAACTTAGGTTTTGGAAATATGGGTGATTAAATTAGTCGCAATGCGATGTGCGGACAACGATTTGTCTAAGTATGACATGAAATATAATAATAAATACGGAGGTGTGCCAACATTACGTACACGTAGGGTGATAGAATAGGACCAGAACTTCTGTATTATACCACCCAAGTTACCGTAAAAACTTAGGTTTTGGAAATATGGCTGATTAAAGTAGTCGCATTGAGATGTGCGGACAGCGATTTGTCAAAGTATGACATGAAAAATAAAATAAATACGGAAGTGTGCCAACATGACGTACACATAGGATGATAGAATAGGTCCTGAAATTTATTATTATACCACACAAGTTACCATAAAAACTTAGGTTTTGGAAATATGGGTGATTAAATTAGTCGCTATGCGATGTGCGGACAACTATTTGTCTAAGTATGACATGAAATATAATAATAAATACGGAGGTGTGCCAACATTACGTACACGTAGGGTGATAGAATAGGACCAGAACTTCTGTATTATACCACCCAAGTTACCGTAAAAACTTAGGTTTTGGAAATATGGCTGATTAAAGTAGTCGCATTGAGATGTGCGGACAGCGATTTGTCAAAGTATGACATGAAAAATAAAATAAATACGGAAGTGTGCCAACATGACGTACACATAGGATGATAGAATAGGTCCTGAAATTTAGTACTATACCACCCAAGTTACCTTAAAAACATAGGTTTTGGAAATACGGGTGATTAAAATAGTCGCTTTGGATGTGTGGACAGCGATCCACCTAAGTTTGACATAAAATATAAAATAAATACGGCAGTGTGTCAGCATGACGTACACGTAGGATGAAAGAATAGGACCAGAACTTTAGTACTATACCACCAAAGTTACCTTAAAAACTTAGGTTTTGGAAATATGGGTGATTAAATTAGTCGCTATGCGATGTGCGGACAACGATTTGTCTAAGTATGACATGAAATATAATAATAAATACGGAGGTGTGCCAACATTACGTACACGTAGGGTGATAGAATAGGACCAGAGCTTCTGTATTATACCACCCAAATTACCGTAAAAACTTAGGTTTTGGAAATATGGCTGATTAAAGTAGTCGCATTGAGATGTGCGGACAGAGATTTGTCGAAGTTTGACACGAAATATAAAAAAAATACGGAGGTGTGCCAACATGACGTACACATAGGATGATAGAATAGGTCCAGAACTTTAGTACTATACCACCCAAGTTACCGTAAAAACTTAGGTTTTGGAAATATGGCTGATTAAAGTAGTCGCATTGAGATGTGCGGACAGCGATTTGTCAAAGTATGACATGAAAATAAAATAAATACGGAAGTGTGCCAACATGACGTACACAAAGGATGATAGAATAGGTCCTGAAATTTAGTATTATACCACCCAAGTTACCTTAAAAACTTAGGTTTTGGAAATATGGGTGATTAAATTAGTCGCTATGCGATGTGCGGACAACGATTTGTCTAAGTTTGACATGAAATATAAAAATAAATACGGAATTGTGGATACATGACGTACACATTAGGTGATAGAATAGGACCAGAACTTCTGTATTATACCACCCAAGTTACCGTAAAAACTTAGGTTTTGGAAATATGGCTGATTAAAGTAGTCGCATTGAGATGTGCGGACAGAGATTTGTCGAAGTTTGACACGAAATATAAAAAAATACGGAGGTGTGCCAACATGACGTACACATAGGATGATAGAATAGGTCCAGAACCTTAGTACTATACCACCCAAGTTACCTTAAAAACTTAGGTTTTGGAAATACGGGTGATTAAAATAGTCGCATTGAGATGTGTGGACAGTGATCCACCTAAGTTTGACATAAAATATAAAATAAATACGGCAGTTTGTCAGCATGACGTACACGTAGGGTGATGAAATAGGACCAGAACTTCTGTATTATACCACCAAAGTTACCGTAAAAACTTAGGTTTTGGAAATATGGCTGATTAAAGTAGTCGCATTGAGATGTGCGGACAGCGATTTGTCAAAGTATGACATGAAAAATTAAATAAATACGGAAGTGTGCCAACATGACGTACACATAGGATGATAGAATAGGTCCTAAAAATTTAGTATTATACCACACAAGTTACCGTAAAAACTTAGGTTTTGGAAATATGGCTGATTAAAGTAGTCGCATTGAGATGTGCGGACAGCGATTTGTCAAAGTATGACATGAAAAATTAAATAAATACGGAAGTGTGCCAACATGACGTACACATAGGATGATAGAATAGGTCCTGAACTTTAGTATTATACCACCCAAGTTACCTTAAAAACTTAGGTTTTGGAAATATGGGTGATTAAATTAGTCGCTATGCGATGTGCGGACAACAATTTGTCCAAGTATGACATGAAATATAATAATAAATCAGAGGTGTGCCAACATTACGTACATATAGGGTGATAGAATAGGACCAGAACTTCTGTATTATACCACCCAAGTTACCGTAAAAACTTAGGTTTTGGAAATATGGGTGATTAAATTAGTCGCTATGCGATGTGCGGACAACGATTTGTCTACGTTTGACATGAAATATAAAAATAAATACGGAATTGTGGATACATGACATACACATAGGGTGATAGAATAGGACCAGAACTTCTGTATTATACCACCCAAGTTACCGTAAAAACTTAGGTTTTGGAAATATGGCTGATTAAAATAGTCGCATTGAGATGTGCGGACAGCGATTTGTCAAAGTATGACATGAAAAATAAAATAAATACGAAAGTTTGCCAACATGACGTACACATAGGATGACAGAATAGGTCTTGAAATTTAGTATTATACCACCCAAGTTACCTTAAAAACTTAGGTTTTGGAAATATGGGTGATTAAATTAGTCGCTATGCGATGTGCGGACAACGATTTGTCTAAGTTTGACATGAAATATAAAAATAAATACGGAATTGTGGATACATGACGTACACGTAGGGTGATAGAATAGGACCAGAACTTCTGTATTATACCACCCAAGTTACCGTAAAAACTTAGGTTTTGGAAATATGGCTGATTAAATTAGTCGCATTGAGATGTGCGGACAGCGATTTGTCAAAGTATGACATGAAAAATAAAATAAATACGGAAGTGTGCCAACATGACGTACACATAGGATGATAGAATAGGTCCTGAAATTTAGTATTATACCACCCAAGTTACCTTAAAAACTTAGGTTTTGGATATATGGTTGATTAAATTAGTCGCTATGCGATGTGCGGACAACGATTTGTCTAAGTTTGACATGAAATATAAAATAAATACGGCAGTGTGTCAGCATGACGTACACGTAGGGTGATGAAATAGGACCAGAAATTCTGTATTATACCACCCAAGTTACCGTAAAAACTTAGGTTTTGGAAATATGGCTGATTAAAGTAGTCGCATTGAGATGTGCGGACAGCGATTTGTCAAAGTATGACATAAAAAATAAAATAAATACGGAAGTGTGCCAACATGACGTACACATAGGATGATAGAATAGGTCCTGAAATTTAGTATTATACCACCCAAGTTACCTTAAAAACTTAGGTTTTGGAAATATGGGTGATTAAATTAGTCGCTATGCGATGTGCGGACAATATTTGTCTAAGTATGACATGAAATATAATAATGAATACGGAGGTGTGCCAACATTACGTACACGTAGGGTGATGAAATAAGACCAGAACTTCTGTATTATACCACTTAAGTTACCGTAAAAACTTAGGTTTTGGAAATATGGCTGATTAAAGTAGTCGCATTGAGATGTGCGGACAGCGATTTGTCAAAGTATGACATGAAAAATAAAATAAATACGGAAGTGTGCCAACATGACGTACACATAGGATGATAGAATAGGTCCTGAAATTTAGTACTATACCACCCAAGTTACCTTAAAAACTTAGGTTTTGGAAATACGGGTGATTAAAATAGTCGCTTTGGATGTGTGGACAGCGATCCACCTAAGTTTGACATAAAATATAAAATAAATACGGCAGTGTGTCAGCATGACGTACACGTAGGATGAAAGAATAGGACCAGAACTTTAGTACTATACCACCCAAGTTACCTTAAAAACTTAGGTTTTTGAAATATGGGTGATTAAATTAGTCGCTATGCGATGTGCGGACAACGATTTGTCTAAGTATGACATGAAATATAATAATAAATACGGAGGTGTGCCAACATTACGTACACGTAGGGTGATAGAATAGGACCAGAGCTTCTGTATTATACCACCCAAATTACCGTAAAAACTTAGGTTTTGGAAATATGGCTGATTAAAGTAGTTGCATTGAGATGTGCGGACAGAGATTTGTCGAAGTTTGACACGAAATATAAAAAAAATACGGAGGTGTGCCAACATGACGTACACATAGGATGATAGAATAGGTCCAGAACTTTAGTACTATACCACCCAAGTTACCGTAAAATCTTAGGTTTTGGAAATATGGCTGATTAAAGTAGTCGCATTGAGATGTGCGGACAGCGATTTGTCAAAGTATGACATGAAAAATAAAATAAATACGGAAGTGTGCCAACATGACGTACACATAGGATGATAGAATAGGTCCTGAAATTTAGTATTATACCACCCAAGTTACCTTAAAAACGTAGGTTTTGGAAATATGGGTGATTAAGTTAGTCGCTATGCGATGTGCGGACAACGATTTGTCTAAGTTTGACATGAAATATAAAAATAAATACGGAATTGTGGATACATGACGTACACATTAGGTGATAGAATAGGACCAGAACTTCTGTATTATACCACCCAAGTTACCGTAAAAACTTAGGTTTTCGAAATATGGCTGATTAAAGTAGTCGCATTGAGATGTGCGGACAGAGATTTGTCGAGGTTTGACACGAAATATAAAAAAAATACGGAGGTGTGCCAACATGACGTACACATAGGATGATAGAATAGGTCCAGAACCTTAGTACTATACCACCCAAGTTACCTTAAAAACTTAGGTTTTGGAAATACGGGTGATTAAAATAGTCGCATTGAGATGTGTGGACAGTGATCCACCTAATTTTGACATAAAATATAAAATAAATACGGCAGTGTGTCAGCATGACGTACACGTAGGGTGATGAAATAGGACCAGAACTTCTGTATTATACCACCAAAGTTACCGTAAAAACTTAGGTTTTGGAAATATGGCTGATTAAAGTAGTCGCATTGAGATGTGCGGACAGCGATTTGTCAAAGTATGACATGAAAAATAAAATAAATACGGAAGTGTGCCAACATGACGTACACATAGGATGATAGAATAGGTCCTGAAATTTAGTATTATACCACACAAGTTACCGTAAAAACTTAGGTTTTGGAAACATGGGTGATTAAATTAGTCGCTATGCGATGTGCGGACAACGATTTGTCTAAGTTTGACATGAAATATAAAAATAAATACGGAATTGTGGATACATGACGTACACGTAGGGTGATAGAATAGGACCAGAACTTCTGTATTACACCACCCAAGTTACCGTAAAAACTTAGGTTTTGGAAATATGGCTGATTAAAGTAGTCGCATTGAGATGTGCGGACAGAAATTTTTCAAAGTATGACATGAAAAATATAATAAATACGGAAGTGTGCCAACGAGACGTACACATAGGATGAAAGAATAGGACCAGAACTTTAGTACTATACCACCCAAGTTACCGTAAAAACTTAGGTTTTGGAAATATGGGTGATTAAATTAGTCGCTATGCGATGTGCGGACAACAATTTGTCTAAGTTTGACATGAAATATAAAAATAAATACGGAATTTTGGATACATGACGTACACATTGGGTGATAGAATAGGATTAGAACTATATTATTATACCACTCAGGTTACCGTCAAAACTTAGGTTTTGGAAATACGGGTGATTAAAATAGTCGCTTTGGATGTGTGGACAGCGATCCACCTAAGTTTGACATAAAATATAAAATAAATACGGCAGTGTGTCAGCATGACGTACACGTAGGATGAAAGAATAGGTCCTGAAATTTAGTATTATACCACCCAAGTTACCTTAAAAACTTAGGTTTTGGAAATATGGCTGATTAAAGTAGTCGCATTGAGATGTGCGGACAGAGATTTGTCGAAGTTTGACACGAAATATAAAAAAAAATACGGAGGTGTGCCAACATGACGTACACATAGGATGATAGAATAGGTCCAGAACCTTAGTACTATACCACCCAAGTTACCTCAAAAACTTAGGTTTTGGAAATATGGGTGATTAAATTAGTCGCTATGCGATGTGCGGACAACGATTTGTCTACGTTTGACATGAAATATAAAAATAAATACGGAATTGTGGATACATTACGTACACATAGGGTGATAGAATAGGACCAGAACTTCTGTATTATATAACCCAAGTTACCGTAAAAACTTAGGTTTTGGAAATATGGGTGATTAAATTAGTCGCTATGCGATGTGCGGACAACGATTTGTCTAAGTATGACATGAAATATAATAATAAATACGGAGGTGTGCCAACATTACGTACACGTAGGGTGATAGAATAGGACCAGAACTTCTATATTATACCACCCAAGTTACCGTAAAAACTTAGGTTTTGGAAATATGGCTGATTAAAGTAGTCGCATTGAGATGTGCGGACAGCGATTTGTCAAAGTATGACATGAAAAATAAAATAAATACGGAAGTGTGCCAACATGACGTACACATAGGATGATAGAATAGGTCCTGAAATTTATTATTATACCACACAAGTTACCGTAAAAACTTAGGTTTTGGAAATATGGGTGATTAAATTAGTCGCTATGCGATGTGCGGACAACGATTTGTCTAAGTTTGACATGAAATATAAAAATAAATACGGAATTGTGGATACATGACGTACACGTAGGGTGATAGAATAGGACCAGAACTTCTGTATTACACCACCCAAGTTACCGTAAAAACTTAGGTTTTGGAAATATGGCTGATTAAAGTAGTCGCATTGAGATGTGCGGACAGAAATTTTTCAAAGTATGACATGAAAAATAAAATAAATACGGAAGTGTGCCAACATGACGTACACATAGGATGAAAGAATAGGACCAGAACTTTAGTACTATACCACCCAAGTTACCGTAAAAACTTAGGTTTTGGAAATATGGGTGATTAAATTAGTCGCTATGCGATGTGCGGACAACGATTTGTCTAAGTTTGACATGAAATATAAAAATAAATACGGAATTTTGGATACATGACGTACACATTGGGTGATAGAATAGGATTAGAACTATATTATTATACCACTCAGGTTACCGTCAAAACTTAGGTTTTGGAAATACGGGTGATTAAAATAGTCGCTTTGGATGTGTGGACAGCGATCCACCTAAGTTTGACATAAAATATAAAATAAATACGGCAGTGTGTCAGCATGACGTACACGTATGATGAAAGAATAGGTCCTGAAATTTAGTATTATACCACCCAAGTTACCTTAAAAACTTAGGTTTTGGAAATATGGCTGATTAAAGTAGTCGCATTGAGATGTGCGGACAGAGATTTGTCGAAGTTTGACACGAAATATAAAAAAAATACGGAGGTGTGCCAACATGACGTACACATAGGATGATAGAATAGGTCCAGAACCTTAGTACTATACCACCCAAGTTACCTTAAAAACTTAGGTTTTGGAAATATGGGTGATTAAATTAGTCGCTATGCGATGTGCGGACAACGATTTGTCTAAGTTTGACATGAAATATAAAAATAAATACGGAATTGTGGATACATTACGTACACATAGGGTGATAGAATAGGACCAGAACTTTGTATTATATAACCCAAGTTACCGTAAAAACTTAGGTTTTGGAAATATGGGTGATTAAATTAGTCGCAATGCGATGTGCGGACAACGATTTGTCTAAGTATGACATGAAATATAATAATAAATACTGAGGTGTGCCAACATTACGTACACGTAGGGTGATAGAATAGGACCAGAACTTCTGTATTATACCACCCAAGTTACCGTAAAAACTTAGGTTTTGGAAATATGGCTGATTAAAGTAGTCGCATTGAGATGTGCGGACAGCGATTTGTCAAAGTATGACATGAAAAATAAAATAAATACGGAAGTGTGCCAACATGACGTACACATAGGATGATAGAATAGGTCCTGAAATTTATTATTATACCACACAAGTTACCGTAAAAACTTAGGTTTTGGAAATATGGGTGATTAAATTAGTCGCTATGCGATGTGCGGACAACTATTTGTCTAAGAATGACATGAAATATAATAATAAATACGGAGGTGTGCCAACATTACGTACACGTAGGGTGATAGAATAGGACCAGAACTTCTGTATTATACCACCCAAGTTACCGTAAAAACTTAGGTTTTGGAAATATGGCTGATTAAAGTAGTCGCATTGAGATGTGCGGACAGCGATTTGTCAAAGTATGACATGAAAAATAAAATAAATACGGAAGTGTGCCAACATGACGTACACATAGGATGATAGAATAGGTCCTGAAATTTATTATTATACCACACAAGTTACCGTAAAAACTTAGGTTTTGGAAATATGGGTGATTAAATTAGTCGCTATGCGATGTGCGGACAACGATTTGTCTAAGTTTGACATGAAATATAAAAATAAATACGGAATTGTGGATACATGACGTACACGTAGGGTGATAGAATAGGACCAGAACTTCTGTATTACACCACCCAAGTTACCGTAAAAACTTAAGTTTTGGAAATATGGCTGATTAAAGTAGTCGCATTGAGATGTGCGGACAGAAATTTTTCAAAGTATGACATGAAAAATAAAATAAATACGGAAGTGTGCCAACATGACGTACACATAGGATGAAAGAATAGGACCAGAACTTTAGTACTATACCACCCAAGTTACCGTAAAAACTTAGGTTTTGGAAATATGGGTGATTAAATTAGTCGCTATGCGATGTGCGGACAACGATTTGTCTAAGTTTGACATGAAATATAAAAATAAATACGAAATTTTGGATACATGACGTACACATTGGGTGATAGAATAGGATTAGAACTATATTATTATACCACTCAGGTTACCGTCAAAACTTAGGTTTTGGAAATACGGGTGATTAAAATAGTCGCTTTGGATGTGAGGACAGCGATCCACCTAAGTTTGACATAAAATATAAAATAAATACGGCAGTGTGTCAGCATGACGTACACGTAGGATGAAAGAATAGGTCCTGAAATTTAGTATTGTACCACCCAAGTTACCTTAAAAACTTAGGTTTTGGAAATATGGCTGATTAAAGTAGTCGCATTGAGATGTGCGGACAGAGATTTGTCGAAGTTTGACACGAAATATAAAAAAAATACGGAGGTGTGCCAACATGACGTACACATAGGATGATAGAATAGGTCCAGAACCTTAGTACTATACCACCCAAGTTACCTTAAAAACTTAGGTTTTGGAAATATGGGTGATTAAATTAGTCGCTATGCGATGTGCGGACAACGATTTGTCTAAGTATGACATGAAATATAATAACAAATACGGAGGTGTGCCAACATTACGTACACGTAGGGTGATAGAATAGGACCAGAACTTCTGTATTATACCACCCAAGTTACCGTAAAAACTTAGGTTTTGGAAATATGGCTGATTAAAGTAGTCGCATTGAGATGTGCGGACAGCGATTTGTCAAAGTATGACATGAAAAATAAAATAAATACGGAAGTGTGCCAACATGACGTACACATAGGATGATAGAATAGGTCCTGAAATTTATTATTATACCACCCAAGTTACCTTAAAAACTTAGGTTTTGGAAATATGGGTGATTAAATTAGTCGCTATGCGATGTGCGGACAACGATTTGTCTAAGTTTGACATGAAATATAAAAATAAATACGGAATTGTGGATACATGACGTACACATAGGGTGATAGAACAGGACCAGAACTTCTGTATTGTACCACCCAAGTTACCGTAAAAACTTAGGTTTTGGAAATATGGGTGATTAAATTAGTCGCTATGCGATGTGCGGACAACGATTTGTCTAAGTTTGACATGAAATATAAAAATAAATACGGAGGTGTGCCAACATTACGTACACGTAGGATGAAAGAATAGGACCAGAACTTTAGTACTATACCACCAAAGTTACCTTAAAAACTTAGGTTTTGGAAATATGGGTGATTAAATTAGTCGCTATGCGATGTGCGGACAACGATTTGTCTAAGTATGACATGAAATATAATAATAAATACGGAGGTGTGCCAACATTACGTACACATAGGATGATAGAATAGATCCAGAACTTTAGTACTATACCACCCAAGTTATCGTAAAAACTTAGGTTTTGGAAATATGGCTGATTAAAGTAGTCGCATTGAGATGTGCGGACAGCGATTTGTCTAAGATTGACATGAAATATAAAAATAAATACGGAATTGTGGATACATGACGTACACATAGGGTGATAGAATAGGACCAGAACTTCTGTATTATACCACCCAATTTACCGTAAAAACTTAGGTTTTGGAATAATGGGTGATTAAATTAGTCGCTATGCGATGTGCGGACAACGATTTGTCGAAGCTATACACGAAATATAAAAAAAATACGGAGGTGTGCCAACATGACGTACACATAGGATGATAGAATAGGTCCAGAACTTTAGTATTATACCACCCAAGTTACCGTAAAAACTTAGGTTTTGGAAATATGGGTGATTAAATTAGTCGCTTTGGATGTGAGGACAGCGATCCACCTAAGTTTGACATAAAATATAAAATAAATACGGCAGTGTGTCAGCATGACGTACACGTAGGATGAAAGAATAGGACCAGAACTTTAGTACTATACCACCCAAGTTACCTTAAAAACTTAGGTTTTGGAAATATGGGTGATTAAATTAGTCGCTATGCGATGTGCGGACAACGATTTGTCTAAGTATGACATGAAATATAATAATAAATACGGAGGTGTGCCAACATTACGTACACGTAGGGTGATAGAATAGGACCAGAACTTCTGTATTATACCACCCAAGTTACCGTAAAAACTTAGGTTTTGGAAATATGGCTGATTAAAGTAGTCGCATTGAGATGTGCGGACAGAGATTTGTCGAAGTTTGACACGAATTATAAAAAAAATACGGAGGTGTGCCAACATGACGTACACATAGGATGATAGAATAGGTCCAAAACTTTAGTACTATACCACCCAAGTTACCTTAAAAACTTAGGTTTTGGAAATATGGGTGAATAAATTAGTCGCTATGCGATGTGCGGACAACGATTTGTCTAAGTTTGACATGAAATATAAAAATAAATACGGAGGTGTGCCAACATTACGTACACGTAGGATGAAAGAATAGGAACAGAACTTTAGTACTATACCACCCAAGTTACCTTAAAAACTTAGGTTTTGGAAATATGGGTGATTAAATTAGTCGCTATGCGATGTGCGGACAACGATTTGTCTAAGTATTACATGAAATATAATAATAAATATGGAGGTGTGCCAACATTACGTACACGTAGGGTGATAGAATAGGACCAGAACTTCTGTATTATACCACCCAAGTTACCGTAAAAACTTAGGTTTTGGAAATATGGGTGATTAAATTAGTCGCTATGCGATGTGCGGACAACGATTTGGCGAAGTTTGACACGAAATATAAAAAAATACGGAGGTGTGCCAACATGACGTACACATAGGATGATAGAATAGGTCCAGAACTTTAGTACTATACCACCCAAGTTACCGTAAAAACTTAAGTTTTGGAAATATGGGTGATTAAATTAGTCGCTATGCGATGTGCGGACAACGATTTGTCTAAGTTTGACATGAAATATAAAAATAAATACGGAGGTGTGCCAACATTACGTACACGTAGGATGAAAGAAAAGGACTAGAACTTTAGTACTATACCACCCGAGTTACCTTAAAAACTTAGGTTTTGGAAATATGGGTGATTAAATTAGTCGCTATGCGATGTGCGGACAACGATTTGTTTAAGTTTGACATGAAATATAAAAATAAATACGGAATTGTGGATACATGACGTACACATAGGGTGATAGAATAGGACCAGAACTTCTGTATTATACCACCCAAGTTACCGTAAAAACTTAGGTTTTGGAAATATGGGTGATTAAATTAGTCGCTATGCGATGTGCGGACAACGATTTGTCGAAGTTTGACACGAAATATAAAAAAATACGGAGGTGTGCCAACATGACGTACACATAGGATGATAGAATAGGTCCAGAACTTTAGTACTATACCACCCAAGTTACCGTAAAAACTTAAGTTTTGGAAATATGGGTGATTAAATTAGTCGCTATGCGATGTGCGGACAACGATTTGTCTAAGGTTGACATGAAATATAAAAATAAATACGGATGTGTGCCAACATTACGTACACGTAGGATGAAAGAATAGGACCAGAACTTTAGTACTATACCACCCAAGTTACCTTTAAAACTTAGGTTTTGGATATATGGGTGATTAAATTAGTCGCTATGCGATGTGCGGACAACGATTTGTTTAAGTATGACATGAAATATAATAATAAATACGGAGGTGTGCCAACATTACGTACACATAGGATGATAGAATAGGTCCAGAACTTTAGTACTATACCACCCAAGTTACCGTAAAAACTTAGGTTTTGGAAATATGGCTGATTAAAGTAGTCGCATTGAGATGTGCGGACAGCGATTTGTCTAAGTTTGACATGAAATATAAAAATAAATACGGAGGTGTGCCAACATTACGTACACGTAGGATGAAAGAAAAGGACCAGAACGTTAGTACTATACCACCCAAGTTACCTTAAAAACTTAGGTTATGGAAATATGGGTGATTAAATTAGTCGCTATGCGATGTGCGGACAACGATTTGTTTAAGTTTGACATAAAATATAAAATAAATACGGAAGTGTGTCAGCATGACGTACACGTAGGATGAAAGAATAGGACCAGAACTTTAGTACTATACCACCCAAGTTACCTTAAAAACTTAGGTTTTGGAAATATGGGTGATTAAATTAGTCGCTATGCGATGTGCGGACAACGATTTGCCTAATTATGATATGAAATATAATAATAAATACGGAGGTGTGCCAACATTACGTACACGTAGGGTGATAGAATAGGACCAGAACTTCTGTATTATACCACCCAAGTTACCGTAAAATCTTAGGTTTTGGAAATATGGCTGATTAAAGTAGTCGCATTGAGATGTGCGGACAGAGATTTGTCGAAGTTTGACACGAAATATAAAAAAAATACGGAGGTGTGCCAACATGACGTACACATAGGATGATAGAATAGGTCCAGAACTTTAGTACTATACCACCCAAGTTACCGTAAAAACTTAGGTTTTGGAAATATGGCTGATTAAAGTAGTCGCATTGAGATGTGCGGACAGCGATTTGTCTAAGTTTGACATGAAATATAAAAATAAATACGGAATTGTGGATACATGACGTACACATAGGGTGATAGAATAGGACCAAAACTTCTGTATTATACCACCCAAGTTACCGTAAAAACTTAGGTTTTGGAAATATGGGTGATTAGATTAGTCGCTATGCGATGTGCGGACAACGATTTGTCTAAGTTTGACATGAAATATAAAAATAAATACGGAATTTTGGATACATGACGAACACATTGGGTGATAGAATAGGATTAGAACTATATTATTATACCACTCAGGTTACCGTCAAAACTTAGGTTTTGGAAATACGGGTGATTAAAGTAGTCGCATTGAGATGTGCGGACAGCGATTTGTCTAAGTTTGACATGAAATATAAAATAAATACGGAATTGTGGATACATGACGTACACATAGGGTGATAGAATAGGACCAAAACGTCTGTATTATACCACCCAAGTTACCGTAAAAACTTAGGTTTTGGAAATATGGGTGATTAAATTAGTCGCTATGCGATGTGCGGACAACGATTTGTCTAAGTTTGACATGAAATATAAAAATAAATACGGAGGTGTGCCAACATTACGTACACGTAGGATGAAAGAATAGGTCCAGAACTTTAGTACTATACCACCCAAGTTACCGTAAAAACTTAAGTTTTGGAAATATGGGTGATTAAATTAGTCGCTATGCGATGTGCGGACAACGATTTGTTTAAGTTTGACATGAAATATAAAAATAAATACGGAATTGTGGATACATGACGTACACATAGGGTGATAGAATAGGACCAGAACTTCTGTATTATATCACCCAAGTTACCGTAAAAACTTAGGTTTTGGAAATATGGGTGATTAAATTAGTCGCTATGCGATGTGCGGACAACGATTTGTCGAAGTTTGACACGAAATATAAAAAATACAGAGGTGTGCCAACATGACGTACACATAGGATGATAGAATAGGTCCAGAACTTTAGTACTATACCACCCAAGTTACCGTAAAAACTTAAGTTTTGGAAATATGGGTGATTAAATTAGTCGCTATGCGATGTGCGGACAACGATTTGTCTAAGTTTGACATGAAATATAAAAATAAATACGGAGGTGTGCCAACATTACGTACACGTAGGATGAAAGAATAGGACCAGAACTTTAGTACTATACCACCCAAGTTACCTTAAAAACTTAGGTTTTGGAAATATGGGTGATTAAATTAGTCGCTATGCGATGTGCGGACAACGATTTGTTTAAGTATGACATGAAATATAATAATAAATACGGAGGTGTGCCAACATTACGTACACATAGGATGATAGAATAGGTCCAGAACTTTAGTACTATACCACCCAAGTTACCGTAAAAACTTAGGTTTTGGAAATATGGCTGATTAAAGTAGTCGCATTGAGATGTGCGGACAGCGATTTGTCTAAGTTTGACATGAAATATAAAAATAAATACGGAATTGTGGATACATGACGAACACATAGGGTGATAGAATGGGACCAGAACTTCTGTATTATACCACCCAAGTTACCGTAAAAACTTAGGTTTTGGAAATATGGGTGATTAAATTAGTCGCTATGCGATGTGCGGACAACGATTTGTCTAGGTTTGACATGAAATATAATATTAAATACGGAATTTTGGATACATGACGTACACATTGGGTGATAGAATAGGATTAGAACTATATTATTATACCTCTCAGGATACCGTCAAAACTTAGGTTTTGGAAATACGGGTGATTAAAGTAGTCGCATTGAGATGTGCGGACAGCGATTTGTCTAAGTTTGACATGAAATATAAAAATAAATACGGAGTTGTGGATACATGACGTACACATAGGGTGATCGAATAGGACCAGAACTTCTGTCTTATACCACCAAAGTTACCGTAAAAACTTAGGTTTTGGAAATATGGGTGATTAAATTAGTCGCTATGCGATGTGCGGACAACGATTTGTCTAAGTATGACATGAAATATAATAATAAATACGGAGGTGTGCCAACATTACGTACACGTAGGGTGATAAAATAGGACCAGAACTTCTGTATTATACCACCCAAGTTACCGTAAAAACTTAGGTTTTGGAAATATGGGTGATTAAATTAGTCGCTATGCGATGTGCGGACAACGATTTGTTTAAGTTTGACATGAAATATAAAAATAAATACGGAATTGTGGATACATGACGTACACATAGGGTGATAGAATAGGACCAGAACTTCTGTATTATACCACCCAAGTTACCGTAAAAACTTAGGTTTTGGAAATATGGCTGATTAAAGTAGTCGCATTGAGATGTGCGGACAGCGATTTGTCGAAGTTTGACACGAAATATAAAAATAAATACGGAATTGTGGATACATGACGTACACATAGGGTGATAGAATAGGACCAGAACTTCTGTATTATACCACCCAAGTTACCGTAAAAACTTAGGTTTTGGAAATATGGGTGATTAAATTAGTCGCTATGCGATGTGCGGACAACGATTTGTCTAAGTTTGACATGAAATATAAAAATAAATACGGAATTTTGGATACATGACGTACACATTGGGTGATAGAATAGGATTAGAACTATATTATTATACCACTCAGGATACCGTCAAAACTTAGGTTTTGGAAATATGGGTGATTAAAGTAGTCGCATTGAGATGTGCGGACAGCGATTTGTCGAAGTTTGACACGAAATATAAAAATAAATACGGAATTGTGGATACATGACGTACACATAGGGTGATAGAATAGGACCAGAACTTCTGTATTATACCACCCAAGTTACCGTAAAAACTTAGGTATTGGAAATATGGGTGATTAAATTAGTCGCTATGCGATGTGCGGACAACGATTTGTCGAAGTTTGACACGAAATATAAAAAAAATACGGAGGTGTGCCAACATGACGTACACATAGGATGATAGAATAGGTCCAGAACTTTAGTACTATACCACCCAAGTTACCGTAAAAACTTAAGTTTTGGAAATATGGGTGATTAAATTAGTCGCTATGCGATGTGCGGACAACGATTTGTCTAAGTTTGACATGAAATAAAAAAAATAAATACGGAGGTGTGCCAACATTACGTACACGTAGGATGAAAGAATAGGAACAGAACTTTAGTACTATACCACCCAAGTTACCTTAAAAACGTAGGTTTTGGAAATATGGGTGATTAAATTAGTCGCTATGCGATGTGCGGACAACGATTTGTCTAAGTATGACATGAAATATAATAATAAATACGGAGGTGTGCCAACATTACGTACACGTTTGGTGATAGAATAGGACCAGAACTTCTGTATTATACCACCCAAGTTACCGTAAAAACTTAGGTTTTGGAAATATGGGTGATTAAATTAGTCGCTATGCGATGTGCGGACAACGATTTGTTTAAGTTTGACATGAAATATAAAAATAAATACGGAATTGTGGATACATGACGTACACATAGGGTGATAGAATAGGACCAGAACTTCTGTATTATATCACCCAAGTTACCGTAAAAACTTAGGTTTTGGAAATATGGGTGATTAAATTAGTCGCTATGCGATGTGCGGACAACGATTTGTCGAAGTTTGACACGAAATATAAAAAAATACGGAGGTGTGCCAACATGACGTACACATAGGATGATAGAATAGGTCCAGAACTTTAGTACTATACCACCCACGTTACCGTAAAAACTTAAGTTTTGGAAATATGGGTGATTAAATTAGTCGCTATGCGATGTGCGGACAACGATTTGTCTAAGTTTGACATGAAATATAAAAATAAATACGGAGGTGTGCCAACATTACGTACACGTAGGATGAAAGAATAGGACCAGAACTTTAGTACTATACCACCCAAGTTACCTTAAAAACTTAGGTTTTGGAAATATGGGTGATTAAATTAGTCGCTATGCGATGTGCGGACAACGATTTGTTTAAGTATGACATGAAATATAATAATAAATACGGAGGTGTGCCAACATTACGTACACATAGGATGATAGAATAGGTCCAGAACTTTAGTACTATACCACCCAAGTTACCGTAAAAACTTAGGTTTTGGAAATATGGCTGATTAAAGTAGTCGCATTGAGATGTGCGGACAGCGATTTGTCTAAGTTTGACATGAAATATAAAAATAAATACGGAATTGTGGATACATGACGAACACATAGGGTGATAGAATAGGACCAGAACTTCTGTATTATACCACCCAAGTTACCGTAAAAACTTAGGTTTTGGAAATATGGGTGATTAAATTAGTCGCTATGCGATGTGCGGACAACGATTTGTCTAAGTTTGACATGAAATATAAAAATAAATACGGAATTTTGGATACATGACGTACACATTGGGTGATAGAATAGGATTAGAACTATATTATTATACCACTCAGGATACCGTCAAAACTTAGGTTTTGGAAATACGGGTGATTAAAGTAGTCGCATTGAGATGTGCGAACAGCGATTTGTCTAAGTTTGACATGAAATATAAAAATAAATACGGAATTGTGGATACATGACGTACACATAAGGTGATCGAATAGGACCAGAACTTCTGTATTATACCACCAAAGTTACCGTAAAAACTTAGGTTTTGGAAATATGGGTGATTAAATTAGTCGCTATGCGATGTGCGGACAACGATTTGTCTAAGTATGACATGAAATATAATAATAAATACGGAGGTGTGCCAACATTACGTACACGTAGGGTGATAGAATAGGACCAGAACTTCTGTATTATACCACCCAAGTTACCGTAAAAACTTAGGTTTTGGAAATATGGGTGATTAAATTAGTCGCTATGCGATGTGCGGACAACGATTTGTTTAAGTTTGACATGAAATATAAAAATAAATACGGAATTGTGGATACATGACGTACACATAGGGTGATAGAATAGGACCAGAACTTCTGTATTATACCACCCAAGTTACCGTAAAAACTTAGGTTTTGGAAATATGGCTGATTAAAGTAGTCGCATTGAGATGTGCGGACAGAGATTTGTCGAAGTTTGACACGAAATAAAAAAAAAACGGAGGTGTGCCAACATGACGTACACATAGGATGATAGAATAGGTCCAGAACTTTAGTACTATACCACCCAAGTTACCGTAAAAACTTAGGTTTTGGAAATATGGCTGATTAAAGTAGTCGCATTGAGATGTGCGGACAGCGACTTGTCGAAGTTTGACATGAAATATAAAAATAAATACGGAATTGTGGATACATGACGTACACATAGGGTGATAGAATAGGACCAGAACTTCTGTATTATACCACCCAAGTTACCGTAAAAACTTAGGTTTTGGAAATATGGGTGATTAAATTAGTCGCTATGCGATGTGCGGACAACGATTTGTCGAAGTTTGACACGAAATATGAAAAAAATACGGAGGTGTGCCAACATGACGTACACATAGGATGATAGAAAAGGTCCAGAACTTTAGTACTATACCACCCAAGTTACCGTAAAAACTTAAGTTTTGGAAATATGAGTGATTAAATTAGTCGCTATGCGATGTGCGGACAACGATTTGTTTAAGTTTGACATAAAATATAAAATAAATACGGAAGTGTGTCAGCATGACGTACACGTAGGATGAAAGAATAGGACCAGAACTTTAGTACTATACCACCCAAGTTACCTTAAAAACTTAGGTTTTGGAAATATGGGTGATTAAATTAGTCGCTATGCGATGTGCGGACAACGATTTGTCTAAGTATGACATGAAATATAATAATAAATACGGAGGTGTGCCAACATTACGTACACGTAGGGTGATAGAATAGGACCAGAACTTCTGTATTATACCACCCAAGTTACCGTAAAAACTTAGGTTTTGGAAATATGGGTGATTAAATTAGTCGCTATGCGATGTGCGGACAACGATTTGTCGAAGTTTGACACGAAATATAAAAAAATACGGAGGTGTGCCAACATGACGTACACATAGGATGATAGAATAGGTCCAGAACTTTAGTACTATACCACCCAAGTTACCGTAAAAACTTAAGTTTTGGAAATATGGGTGATTAAATTAGTCGCTATGCGATGTGCGGACAACGATTTGTCTAAGTTTGACATGAAATATAAAAATAAATACGGAGGTGTGCCAACATGACGTACACATAGGATGATAGAATAGGTCCAGAACATTAGTACTATACCACCCAAGTTACCGTAAAAACTTAGGTTTTGGAAATATGGGTGATTAAATTAGTCGCTATGCGATGTGCGGACAACGATTTGTCTAAGTTTGACATGAAATATAAAAATAAATACGGAATTGTGGATACATGACGTACACATAGGGTGATAGAATAGGACCAGAACTTCTGTATTATACCACCAAAGTTACCGTAAAAACTTAGGTTTTGGAAATATGGGTGATTAAATTAGTCGCTATGCGATGTGCGGACAACGATTTGTCTAAGTTTGACATGAAATATAAAAATAAATACGGAATTTTGGATACATGACGTACACATTGGGTGATAGAATAGGATTAGAACTATATTATTATACCACTCAGGTTACCGTCAAAACTTAGGTTTTGGAAATACGGGTGATTAAAGTAGTCGCATTGAGATGTGCGGACAGCGATTTGTCTAAGTTTGACATGAAATATAAAAATAAATACGGAATTGTGGATACATTACGTACACATAGGGTGATAGAATAGGACCAGAACTTCTGTATTATACCACCAAAGTTACCGTAAAAACTTAGGTTTTGGAAATATGGGTGATTAAATTAGTCGCTATGCGATGTGCGGACAACGATTTGTCTAAGTTTGACATGAAATATAAAAATAAATACGGAGGTGTGCCAACATTACGTACACGTAGGATGAAAGAATAGGAACAGAACTTTAGTACTATACCACCCAAGTTACCTTAAAAACTTAGGTTTTGGAAATATGGGTGATTAAATTAGTCGCTATGCGATGTGCGGACAACGATTTGTCTAAGTATGACATGAAATATAATAATAAATATGGAGGTGTGCCAACATTACGTACACTTAGGGTGATAGAATAGGACCAGAACTTCTGTATTATACCACCCAAGTTAACGTAAAAACTTAGGTTTTGGAAATATGGGTGATTAAATTAGTCGCTATGCGATGTGCGGACAACGATTTGTCAAAGTATGACATGAAAAATAAAATAAATACGGAAGTGTGCCAACATGACGTACACATAGGATGATAGAATAGGTCCTGAAATTTAGTATTATACCACCCAAGTTACCGTAAAAACTTTGGTTTTGGAAATATGGGTGATTAAATTAGTCGCTATGCGATGTGCGGACAACGATTTGTCTAAGTATGACATGAAATATAATAATAAATACGGAGGTGTGTCAACATTACGTTCATATAGGGTGATAGAATAGGACCAGAACTTCTGTATTATACCACCCAAGTTACCGTAAAAACTTAGGTTTTGGAAATATGCGTGATTAAATTAGTCGCTATGCGATGTGCGGACAACGATTTGTCTAAAAACTTAGGTTTTGGAAATATGGCTGATTAAAGTAGTCGCATTGAGATGTGCGGACAGCGATTTGTCAAAGTATGACATGAAAAATAAAATAAATACGGAAGTGTGCCAAGATGACGTACACATAGGATGATAGAATAAGTCCTGAAATTTAGTATTATACCACCCAAGTTACCTTAAAAACTTAGGTTTTGGAAATATGGGTGATTAAATTAGTTGCTATGCGATGTGCGGACAACGATTTGTCTAAGTATGACATGAAATATAATAATAAATACGGAGGTGTGCCCACATTACGTACACGTAGGGTGATAGAATAGGACCAGAACTTCTGTATTATACCACCCAAGGTACCGTAAAAACTTAGGTTTTGGAAATATGGCTGATTAAAGTAGTCGCATTGAGATGTGCGGACAGAGATTTGTCGAAGTTTGACACGAAATATAAAAAAAATACGGAGGTGTGCCAACATGACGTACACAAAGGATGATAGAATAGGTCCAGAACTTTAGTACTATTCCACCCAAGTTACCGTAAAAACTTAGGTTTTGGAAATATGGCTGATTAAAGTAGTCGCATTGAGATGTGCGGACAGCGATTTGTCAAAGTATGACATGAAAAATAAAATAAATACGGAAGTGTGCCAACATGACGTACACATAGGATGATAGAATAGGTCCTGAACTTTAGTACTATACCACCCACGTTACCGTAAAAACTTAAGTTTTGGAAATATGGGTGATTAAATTAGTCGCTATGCGATGTGCGGACAACGATTTGTCTAAGTTTGACATGAAATATAAAAATAAATACGGAGGTGTGCCAACATTACGTACACGTAGGATGAAAGAATAGGACCAGAACTTTAGTACTATACCACCCAAGTTACCTTAAAAACTTAGGTTTTGGAAATATGGGTGATTAAATTAGTCGCTATGCGATGTGCGGACAACGATTTGTTTAAGTATGACATGAAATATAATAATAAATACGGAGGTGTGCCAACATTACGTACACATAGGATGATAGAATAGGTCCAGAACTTTAGTACTATACCACCCAAGTTACCGTAAAAACTTAGGTTTTGGAAATATGGCTGATTAAAGTAGTCGCATTGAGATGTGCGGACAGCGATTTGTCTAAGTTTGACATGAAATATAAAAATAAATACGGAATTGTGGATACATGACGAACACATAGGGTGATAGAATAGGACCAGAACTTCTGTATTATACCACCCAAGTTACCGTAAAAACTTAGGTTTTGGAAATATGGGTGATTAAATTAGTCGCTATGCGATGTGCGGACAACGATTTGTCTAAGTTTGACATGAAATATAAAAATAAATACGGAATTTTGGATACATGACGTACACATTGGGTGATAGAATAGGATTAGAACTATATTATTATACCACTCAGGATACCGTCAAAACTTAGGTTTTGGAAATACGGGTGATTAAAGTAATCGCATTGAGATGTGCGAACAGCGATTTGTCTAAGTTTGACATGAAATATAAAAATAAATACGGAGGTGTGCCAACATGACGTACACATAGGATGATAGAATAGGTCCAGAACATTAGTACTATACCACCCAAGTTACCGTAAAAACTTAGGTTTTGGAAATATGGGTGATTAAATTAGTCGCTATGCGATGTGCGGACAACGATTTGTCTAAGTTTGACATGAAATATAAAAATAAATACGGAATTGTGGATACATGACGTACACATAGGGTGATAGAATAGGACCAGAACTTCTGTATTATACCACCAAAGTTACCGTAAAAACTTAGGTTTTGGAAATATGGGTGATTAAATTAGTCGCTATGCGATGTGCGGACAACGATTTGTCTAAGTTTGACATGAAATATAAAAATAAATACGGAATTTTGGATACATGACGTACACATTGGGTGATAGAATAGGATTAGAACTATATTATTATACCACTCAGGTTACCGTCAAAACTTAGGTTTTGGAAATACGGGTGATTAAAGTAGTCGCATTGAGATGTGCGGACAGCGATTTGTCTAAGTTTGACATGAAATATAAAAATAAATACGGAATTGTGGATACATTACGTACACATAGGGTGATAGAATAGGACCAGAACTTCTGTATTATACCACCAAAGTTACCGTAAAAACTTAGGTTTTGGAAATATGGGTGATTAAATTAGTCGCTATGCGATGTGCGGACAACGATTTGTCTAAGTTTGACATGAAATATAAAAATAAATACGGAGGTGTGCCAACATTACGTACACGTAGGATGAAAGAATAGGAACAGAACTTTAGTACTATACCACCCAAGTTACCTTAAAAACTTAGGTTTTGGAAATATGGGTGATTAAATTAGTCGCTATGCGATGTGCGGACAACGATTTGTCTAAGTATGACATGAAATATAATAATAAATATGGAGGTGTGCCAACATTACGTACACTTAGGGTGATAGAATAGGACCAGAACTTCTGTATTATACCACCCAAGTTAACGTAAAAACTTAGGTTTTGGAAATATGGGTGATTAAATTAGTCGCTATGCGATGTGCGGACAACGATTTGTCAAAGTATGACATGAAAAATAAAATAAATACGGAAGTGTGCCAACATGACGTACACATAGGATGATAGAATAGGTCCTGAAATTTAGTATTATACCACCCAAGTTACCGTAAAAACTTTGGTTTTGGAAATATGGGTGATTAAATTAGTCGCTATGCGATGTGCGGACAACGATTTGTCTAAGTATGACATGAAATATAATAATAAATACGGAGGTGTGTCAACATTACGTTCATATAGGGTGATAGAATAGGACCAGAACTTCTGTATTATACCACCCAAGTTACCGTAAAAACTTAGGTTTTGGAAATATGCGTGATTAAATTAGTCGCTATGCGATGTGCGGACAACGATTTGTCTAAAAACTTAGGTTTTGGAAATATGGCTGATTAAAGTAGTCGCATTGAGATGTGCGGACAGCGATTTGTCAAAGTATGACATGAAAAATAAAATAAATACGGAAGTGTGCCAAGATGACGTACACATAGGATGATAGAATAAGTCCTGAAATTTAGTATTATACCACCCAAGTTACCTTAAAAACTTAGGTTTTGGAAATATGGGTGATTAAATTAGTTGCTATGCGATGTGCGGACAACGATTTGTCTAAGTATGACATGAAATATAATAATAAATACGGAGGTGTGCCCACATTACGTACACGTAGGGTGATAGAATAGGACCAGAACTTCTGTATTATACCACCCAAGGTACCGTAAAAACTTAGGTTTTGGAAATATGGCTGATTAAAGTAGTCGCATTGAGATGTGCGGACAGAGATTTGTCGAAGTTTGACACGAAATATAAAAAAAATACGGAGGTGTGCCAACATGACGTACACAAAGGATGATAGAATAGGTCCAGAACTTTAGTACTATTCCACCCAAGTTACCGTAAAAACTTAGGTTTTGGAAATATGGCTGATTAAAGTAGTCGCATTGAGATGTGCGGACAGCGATTTGTCAAAGTATGACATGAAAAATAAAATAAATACGGAAGTGTGCCAACATGACGTACACATAGGATGATAGAATAGGTCCTGAACTTTAGTACTATACCACCCACGTTACCGTAAAAACTTAAGTTTTGGAAATATGGGTGATTAAATTAGTCGCTATGCGATGTGCGGACAACGATTTGTCTAAGTTTGACATGAAATATAAAAATAAATACGGAGGTGTGCCAACATTACGTACACGTAGGATGAAAGAATAGGACCAGAACTTTAGTACTATACCACCCAAGTTACCTTAAAAACTTAGGTTTTGGAAATATGGGTGATTAAATTAGTCGCTATGCGATGTGCGGACAACGATTTGTTTAAGTATGACATGAAATATAATAATAAATACGGAGGTGTGCCAACATTACGTACACATAGGATGATAGAATAGGTCCAGAACTTTAGTACTATACCACCCAAGTTACCGTAAAAACTTAGGTTTTGGAAATATGGCTGATTAAAGTAGTCGCATTGAGATGTGCGGACAGCGATTTGTCTAAGTTTGACATGAAATATAAAAATAAATACGGAATTGTGGATACATGACGAACACATAGGGTGATAGAATAGGACCAGAACTTCTGTATTATACCACCCAAGTTACCGTAAAAACTTAGGTTTTGGAAATATGGGTGATTAAATTAGTCGCTATGCGATGTGCGGACAACGATTTGTCTAAGTTTGACATGAAATATAAAAATAAATACGGAATTTTGGATACATGACGTACACATTGGGTGATAGAATAGGATTAGAACTATATTATTATACCACTCAGGATACCGTCAAAACTTAGGTTTTGGAAATACGGGTGATTAAAGTAATCGCATTGAGATGTGCGAACAGCGATTTGTCTAAGTTTGACATGAAATATAAAAATAAATACGGAATTGTGGATACATGACGTACACATAAGGTGATCGAATAGGACCAGAACTTCTGTATTATACCACCAAAGTTACCGTAAAAACTTAGGTTTTGGAAATATGGGTGATTAAATTAGTCGCTATGCGATGTGCGGACAACGATTTGTCTAAGTATGACATGAAATATAATAATAAATACGGAGGTGTGCC
Organism: Flexamia atlantica; assembly: GCA_035578135.1. Taxonomy (NCBI): domain Eukaryota; kingdom Metazoa; phylum Arthropoda; class Insecta; order Hemiptera; family Cicadellidae; genus Flexamia; species Flexamia atlantica. The sequence continues at coordinate 209,847 of JAQJVK010000120.1, read as the reverse complement.
AACATTACGTACACGTAGGGTGATAGAATAGGACCAGAACTTCTGTATTATACCACCCAAGTTACCGTAAAAACTTAGGTTTTGGAAATATGGGTGATTAAATTAGTCGCTATGCGATGTGCGGACAACGATTTGTTTAAGTTTGACCTGAAATATAAAAATAAATACGGAATTGTGGATACATGACGTACACATAGGGTGATAGAATAGGACCAGAACTTCTGTATTATACCACCCAAGTTACCGTAAAAACTTAGGTTTTGGAAATATGGCTGATTAAAGTAGTCGCATTGAGATGTGCGGACAGAGATTTGTCGAAGTTTGACACGAAATAAAAAAAAAACGGAGGTGTGCCAACATGACGTACACATAGGATGATAGAATAGGTCCAGAACTTTAGTACTATACCACCCAAGTTACCGTAAAAACTTAGGTTTTGGAAATATGGCTGATTAAAGTAGTCGCATTGAGATGTGCGGACAGCGACTTGTCTAAGTTTGACATGAAATATAAAAATAAATACGGAATTGTGGATACATGACGTACACATAGGGTGATAGAATAGGACCAGAACTTCTGTATTATACCACCCAAGTTACCGTAAAAACTTAGGTTTTGGAAATATGGGTGATTAAATTAGTCGCTATGCGATGTGCGGACAACGATTTGTCGAAGTTTGACACGAAATATGAAAAAAATACGGAGGTGTGCCAACATGACGTACACATAGGATGATAGAAAAGGTCCAGAACTTTAGTACTATACCACCCAAGTTACCGTAAAAACTTAAGTTTTGGAAATATGAGTGATTAAATTAGTCGCTATGCGATGTGCGGACAACGATTTGTTTAAGTTTGACATAAAATATAAAATAAATACGGAAGTGTGTCAGCATGACGTACACGTAGGATGAAAGAATAGGACCAGAACTTTAGTACTATACCACCCAAGTTACCTTAAAAACTTAGGTTTTGGAAATATGGGTGATTAAATTAGTCGCTATGCGATGTGCGGACAACGATTTGTCTAAGTATGACATGAAATATAATAATAAATACGGAGGTGTGCCAACATTACGTACACGTAGGGTGATAGAATAGGACCAGAACTTCTGTATTATACCACCCAAGTTACCGTAAAAACTTAGGTTTTGGAAATATGGGTGATTAAATTAGTCGCTATGCGATGTGCGGACAACGATTTGTCGAAGTTTGACACGAAATATAAAAAAATACGGAGGTGTGCCAACATGACGTACACATAGGATGATAGAATAGGTCCAGAACTTTAGTACTATACCACCCAAGTTACCGTAAAAACTTAAGTTTTGGAAATATGGGTGATTAAATTAGTCGCTATGCGATGTGCGGACAACGATTTGTCTAAGTTTGACATGAAATATAAAAATAAATACGGAGGTGTGCCAACATGACGTACACATAGGATGATAGAATAGGTCCAGAACATTAGTACTATACCACCCAAGTTACCGTAAAAACTTAGGTTTTGGAAATATGGGTGATTAAATTAGTCGCTATGCGATGTGCGGACAACGATTTGTCTAAGTTTGACATGAAATATAAAAATAAATACGGAATTGTGGATACATGACGTACACATAGGGTGATAGAATAGGACCAGAACTTCTGTATTATACCACCAAAGTTACCGTAAAAACTTAGGTTTTGGAAATATGGGTGATTAAATTAGTCGCTATGCGATGTGCGGACAACGATTTGTCTAAGTTTGACATGAAATATAAAAATAAATACGGAATTTTGGATACATGACGTACACATTGGGTGATAGAATAGGATTAGAACTATATTATTATACCACTCAGGTTACCGTCAAAACTTAGGTTTTGGAAATACGGGTGATTAAAGTAGTCGCATTGAGATGTGCGGACAGCGATTTGTCTAAGTTTGACATGAAATATAAAAATAAATACGGAATTGTGGATACATTACGTACACATAGGGTGATAGAATAGGACCAGAACTTCTGTATTATACCACCAAAGTTACCGTAAAAACTTAGGTTTTGGAAATATGGGTGATTAAATTAGTCGCTATGCGATGTGCGGACAACGATTTGTCTAAGTTTGACATGAAATATAAAAATAAATACGGAGGTGTGCCAACATTACGTACACGTAGGATGAAAGAATAGGAACAGAACTTTAGTACTATACCACCCAAGTTACCTTAAAAACTTAGGTTTTGGAAATATGGGTGATTAAATTAGTCGCTATGCGATGTGCGGACAACGATTTGTCTAAGTATGACATGAAATATAATAATAAATATGGAGGTGTGCCAACATTACGTACACTTAGGGTGATAGAATAGGACCAGAACTTCTGTATTATACCACCCAAGTTAACGTAAAAACTTAGGTTTTGGAAATATGGGTGATTAAATTAGTCGCTATGCGATGTGCGGACAACGATTTGTCAAAGTATGACATGAAAAATAAAATAAATACGGAAGTGTGCCAACATGACGTACACATAGGATGATAGAATAGGTCCTGAAATTTAGTATTATACCACCCAAGTTACCGTAAAAACTTTGGTTTTGGAAATATGGGTGATTAAATTAGTCGCTATGCGATGTGCGGACAACGATTTGTCTAAGTATGACATGAAATATAATAATAAATACGGAGGTGTGTCAACATTACGTTCATATAGGGTGATAGAATAGGACCAGAACTTCTGTATTATACCACCCAAGTTACCGTAAAAACTTAGGTTTTGGAAATATGCGTGATTAAATTAGTCGCTATGCGATGTGCGGATAACGATTTGTCTAAAAACTTAGGTTTTGGAAATATGGCTGATTAAAGTAGTCGCATTGAGATGTGCGGACAGCGATTTGTCAAAGTATGACATGAAAAATAAAATAAATACGGAAGTGTGCCAAGATGACGTACACATAGGATGATAGAATAAGTCCTGAAATTTAGTATTATACCACCCAAGTTACCTTAAAAACTTAGGTTTTGGAAATATGGGTGATTAAATTAGTTGCTATGCGATGTGCGGACAACGATTTGTCTAAGTATGACATGAAATATAATAATAAATACGGAGGTGTGCCCACATTACGTACACGTAGGGTGATAGAATAGGACCAGAACTTCTGTATTATACCACCCAAGGTACCGTAAAAACTTAGGTTTTGGAAATATGGCTGATTAAAGTAGTCGCATTGAGATGTGCGGACAGAGATTTGTCGAAGTTTGACACGAAATATAAAAAAAATACGGAGGTGTGCCAACATGACGTACACAAAGGATGATAGAATAGGTCCAGAACTTTAGTACTATTCCACCCAAGTTACCGTAAAAACTTAGGTTTTGGAAATATGGCTGATTAAAGTAGTCGCATTGAGATGTGCGGACAGCGATTTGTCAAAGTATGACATGAAAAATAAAATAAATACGGAAGTGTGCCAACATGACGTACACATAGGATGATAGAATAGGACCAGAACTTTAGTACTATACCACCCAAGTTACCTTAAAAACTTAGGTTTTGGAAATATGGGTGATTAAATTAGTCGCTCTGCGATGTGCGGACAACGATTTGTCTAAGTATGACATGAAATATAATAATAAATACGGAGGTGTGCCAACATTACGTACACGTAGGGTGATAGAAAAGGACCAGAACTTCTGTATTATACCACCCAAGTTACCGTAAAAACTTAGGTTTTGGAAATATGGCTGATTAAAGTAGTCGCATTGAGATGTGCGGACAGAGATTTGTCGACGTTTGACACGAAATATAAAAAAAATACGGAGGTGTGCCAACATGACGTACACATAGGATGATAGAATAGGTCCAGAACTTTAGTACTATACCACCCAAGTTACCGTAAAAACTTAGGTTTTGGAAATATGGCTGATTAAAGTAGTCGCATTGAGATGTGCGGACAGCGATTTGTCTAAGTTTGACATGAAATATAAAAATAAATACGGAATTGTGGATACATGACGTACACATAGGGTGATAGAATAGGACCAGAACTTCTGTATTATACCACCCAAGTTACCGTAAAAACTTAGGTTTTGGAAATATGGGTAATTAAATTAGTCGCTATGCGATGTGCGGACAACGATTTGTCTAAGTATGACATGAAATATAAAAATAAATACGGAATTGTGGATACATGACGTACACATTGGGTGATAGAATAGGATTAGAACTATATTATTATACCACTCAGGTTACCGTCAAAACTTAGGTTTTGGAAATACGGGTGATTAAAGTAGTCGCATTGAGATGTGCGGACAGCGATTTGTCTAAGTTTGACATGAAATATAAAAATAAATACGGAATTGTGGATACATGACGTACACATAGGGTGATAGAATAGGACCAGAACTTCTGTATTATACCATCCAAGTTACCGTAAAAACTTAGGTTTTGGAAATATGGGTGATTAAATTAGTCGCTATGCGATGTGCGGACAACGATTTGTCTAAGTTTGACATGAAATATAAAAATAAATACGGAGGTGTGCCAACATTACGTACACGTAGGATGAAAGAATAGGAACAGAACTTTAGTACTATACCACCCAAGTTACCTTAAAAACTTAGGTTTTGGAAATATGGGTGATTAAATTAGTCGCTATGCGATGTGCGGACAACGATTTGTCTAAGTATAACATGAAATATAATAATAAATACGGAGGTGTGCCAACATTACGTACACGTAGGGTGATAGAATAGGACCAGAACTTCTGTATTATACCACCCAAGTTACCGTAAAAACTTAGGTTTTGGAAATATGGGTGATTAAATTAGTCGCTATGCGATGTGCGGACAACGATTTGTTTAAGTTTGACATGAAAAATAAAAATAAATACGGAATTGTTGATACATGACGTACACATAGGGTGATAAAATAGGACCAGAACGTCTGTATTATACCACCCAAGTTACCGTAAAAACTTAGGTTTTGGAAATATGGGTGATTAAATTAGTCGCTATGCGATGTGCGGACATCGATTTGTCGAAGTTTGACACGAAATATAAAAAAATACGGAGGTGTGCCAACATGACGTACACATAGGATGATAGAATAGGTCCAGAACTTTAGTACTATACCACCCAAGTTACCGTAAAAACTTAAGTTTTGGAAATATGGGTGATTAAATTAGTCGCTATGCGATGTGCGGACAACGATTTGTCTAAGTTTGACATGAAATATAAAAATAAATACGGAGGTGTGCCAACATTACGTACACGTAGGATGAAAGAATAGGACCAGAACTTTAGTACTATACCACCCAAGCTACCTTAAAAAACGTAGGTTTTGGAAATATGGGTGATTAAATTAGTCGCTATGCGATGTGCGGACAACGATTTGTTTAAGTATGACATGAAATATAATAATTAATACGGAGGTGTGCCACCATTACTTACACATAGGATGATAGAATAGGTCCAGAACTTTAGTACTATACCACCCAAGTTACCGTAAAAACTTAGGTTTTGGAAATATGGCTGATTAAAGTAGTCGCATTGAGATGTGCGGACAGCGATTTGTCTAAGTTTGACATGAAATATAAAAATAAATACGGAATTGTGGATACATGACGTACACATAGGGTGATAGAATAGGACCAGAACTTCTGTATTATACCACCCAAGTTACCGTAAAAACTTGGGTTTTGGAAATATGGGTGATTAAATTAGTCGCTATGCGATGTGCGGACAACGATTTGTCGAAGTTTGACACGAAATATAAAAAAAATACGGAGGTGTGCCAACATGACGTACACATAGGATGATAGAATAGGTCCAGAACTTCTGTACTATACCACCCAAGTTACCTTAAATTCTTAGGTTTTGGATATATGGGTGATTAAATTAGTCGCTATGCGATGTGCGGACAACGATTTGTCTAAGTATGACATGAAATATAATAATAAATACGTTGGTGTGCCAACATTACGTACATATAGGGTGATAGAATAGGACCAGAACCTCTGTATTATACCACCCAAGTTACCGTAAAAACTTAGGTTTTGGAAATATGGCTGATTAAAATAGTCGCATTGAGATGTGCGGACAGAGATTTGTCGAAGTTTGACACGAAATATAAAAAAAATACGGAGGTGTACCAACATGACGTACACATAGGATGATAGAATAGGTCCAGAACTTTAGTACTATACCACCCAAGTTACCTTAAAAACTTAGGTTTTGGAAATACGGGTAATTAAAATAGTCGCTTTGGATGTGTGGACAGTGATCCACCTAAGTTTGACATAAAATATAAAATAAATACGGCAGTGTGTCAGCATGACGTACACGTAGGGTGATGAAATAGGACCAGAACTTCTGTATTATACCACCCAAGTTACCGTAAAAACTTAGGTTTTGTAAATGTGGCTGATTAAAGTAGTCGCATTGAGATGTGCGGACAGCGATTTGTCAAAGTATGACATGAAAAATAAAATAAATACGGAAGTGTGCCAACATGACATACACATAGGATGATAGAATAGGTCCTGAAATTTAGTATTATACCACCCAAGTTACCTTAAAAACTTAGGTTTTGGAAATATGGGTGATTAAATTAGTCGCTATGCGATGTGCGGACAACGATTTGTCTAAGTTTGACATGAAATATAAAAATAAATACGGAATTGTGGATACATGACGTACACATAGGTTGATAGAATAGGACCAGAACTTCTGTATTATACCACCCAAGTTACCGTAAAAACTTAGGTTTTGGAAATATGGGTGATTAAATTAGTCGCTATGCGATGTGCGGACAACGATTTGTCTAAGTATGACATGAAAAATAAAATAAATACGGAAGTGTGCCAACATGACGTACACATAGGATGATAGAATAGGTTCTGAAATTTTAGTATTGTACCACCCAAGTACCGTAAAAACTTAGGTTTTGGAAATATGAGTGATTAAATTAGTCGCTATGCGATGTGCGGACAACGATTTGTCTAAGTATGACATGAAATATAATAATAAATACGGAGGTGTGCCGACATTACGTACATATAGGGTGATAGAATAGGACCAGAACTTCTGTATTATACCACCCAGGTTACCGTAAAAACTTAGGTTTTGGAAATATGGGTGATTAAATTAGTCGCTATGCGATGTGCGGACAACGATTTGTCTAAAAACTTAGGTTTTGGAAATATGGCTGATTAAAGTAGTCGCATTGAGATGTGCGGACAGCGATTTGTCAAAGTATGACATGAAAAATAAAATAAATACGGAAGTGTGCCAAGATGACGTACACATAGGATGATAGAATAGGTCCTGAAATTTAGTATTATACCACCCAAGTTACCTTAAAAACTTAGGTTTGGAAATATGGGTGATTAAATTAGTCGCTCTGCGATGTGCGGACAACGATTTATCTAAGAATGACATGAAATATAATAATAAATACGGAGGTGTGCCAACATTACGTACACGTAGGGTGATAGAATAGGACCAGAACTTCTGTATTATACCACCCAAGTTACCGTAAAAACTTAGGTTTTGGAAATATGGCTGATTAAAGTAGTCGCATTGAGATGTGCGGACAGAGATTTGTCGAAGTTTGACACGAAATATAAAAAAAATACGGAGGTGTGCCAACATGACGTACACAAAGGATGATAGAATAGGTCCAGAACTTTAGTACTATTCCACCCAAGTTACCGTAAAAACTTAGGTTTTGGAAATATGGCTGATTAAAGTAGTCGCATTGAGATGTGCGGACAGCGATTTGTCAAAGTATGACATGAAAAATAAAATAAATACGGAAGTGTGCCAACATGACGTACACATAGGATGATAGAATAGGACCAGAACTTTAGTACTATACCACCCATGTTACCTTAAGAACTTAGGTTTTGGAAATATGGGTGATTAAATTAGTCGCTATGCGATGTGCGGACAACGATTTGTCTAAGTATGACATGAAATATAATAATAAATACGGAGGTGTGCCAACATTACGTACACGTAGGGTGATAGAAAAGGACCAGAACTTCTGTATTATACCACCCAAGTTACCGTAAAAACTTAGGTTTTGGAAATATGGCTGATTAAAATAGTCGCATTGAGATGTGCGGACAGAGATTTGTCGAAGTTTGACACGAAATATAAAAAAAATACGGAGGTGTACCAACATGACGTACACATAGGATGATAGAATAGGTCCAGAACTTTAGTACTATACCACCCAAGTTACCTTAAAAACTTAGGTTTTGGAAATACGGGTAATTAAAATAGTCGCTTTGGATGTGTGGACAGTGATCCACCTAAGTTTGACATAAAATATAAAATAAATACGGCAGTGTGTCAGCATGACGTACACGTAGGGTGATGAAATAGGACCAGAACTTCTGTATTATACCACCCAAGTTACCGTAAAAACTTAGGTTTTGGAAATGTGGCTGATTAAAGTAGTCGCATTGAGATGTGCGGACAGCGATTTGTCAAAGTATGACATGAAAAATAAAATAAATACGGAAGTGTGCCAACATGACATACACATAGGATGATAGAATAGGTCCTGAAATTTAGTATTATACCACCCAAGTTACCTTAAAAACTTAGGTTTTGGAAATATGGGTGATTAAATTAGTCGCTATGCGATGTGCGGACAACGATTTGTCTAAGTTTGACATGAAATATAAAAATAAATACGGAATTGTGGATACATGACGTACACATAGGTTGATAGAATAGGACCAGAACTTCTGTATTATACCACCCAAGTTACCGTAAAAACTTAGGTTTTGGAAATATGGGTGATTAAATTAGTCGCTATGCGATGTGCGGACAACGATTTGTCTAAGTATGACATGAAAAATAAAATAAATACGGAAGTGTGCCAACATGACGTACACATAGGATGATAGAATAGGTCCTGAAATTTAGTATTATACCACCCAAGTTACCGTAAAAACTTAGGTTTTGGAAATATGGGTGATTAAATTAGTCGCTATGCGATGTGCGGACAACGATTTGTCTAAGTATGACATGAAATATAATAATAAATACGGAGGTGTGCCGACATTACGTACATATAGGGTGATAGAATAGGACCAGAACTTCTGTATTATACCACCCAAGTTACCGTAAAAACTTAGGTTTTGGAAATATGGGTGATTAAATTAGTCGCTATGCGATGTGCGGACAACGATTTGTCTAAAAACTTAGGTTTTGGAAATATGGCTGATTAAAGTAGTCGCATTGAGATGTGCGGACAGCGATTTGTCAAAGTATGACATGAAAAATAAAATAAATACGGAAGTGTGCCAAGATGACGTACACATAGGATGATAGAATAGGTCCTGAAATTTAGTATTATACCACCCAAGTTACCTTAAAAACTTAGGTTTTGGAAATATGGGTGATTAAATTAGTCGCTATGCGATGTGCGGACAACGATTTGTCTAAGTATGACATGAAATATAATAATAAATACGGAGGTGTGCCAACATTACGTACACGTAGGGTGATAGAATAGGACCAGAACTTCTGTATTATACCACCCAAGTTACCGTAAAAACTTAGGTTTTGGAATATGGCTGATTAAAGTAGTCGCATTGAGATGTGCGGACAGAGATTTGTCGAAGTTTGACACGAAATATAAAAAAAATACGGAGGTGTGCCAACATGACGTACACAAAGGATGATAGAATAGGTCCAGAACTTTAGTACTATTCCACCCAAGTTACCGTAAAAACTTAGGTTTTGGAAATATGGCTGATTAAAGTAGTCGCATTGAGATGTGCGGACAGCGATTTGTCAAAGTGTGACATGAAAAATAAAATAAATACGGAAGTGTGCCAACATGACGTACACATAGGATGATAGAATAGGACCATGACTTTAGTACTATACCACCCAAGTTACATTAAAAACTTAGGTTTTGGAAATATGGGTGATTAAATTAGTCGCTATGCGATGTGCGGACAACGATTTGTCTAAGTATGACATGAAATATAATAATAAATACGGAGGTGTGCCAACATTACGTACACGTAGGGTGATAGAAAAGGACCAGAACTTCTGTATTATACCACCCAAGTTACCGTAAAAACTTAGGTTTTGGAAATATGGCTGATTAAAGTAGTCGCATTGAGATGTGCGGACAGAGATTTGTCGAAGTTTGACACGAAATATAAAAAAAATACGGAGGTGTGCCAACATGACGTACACATAGGATGATAGAATAGGTCCAGAACTTTAGTACTATACCACCCAAGTTACCGTAAAAACTTAGGTTTTGGAAATATGGCTGATTAAAGTAGTCGCATTGAGATTTGCGGACAGCGATTTGTCTAAGTTTGACATGAAATATAAAAATAAATACGGAATTGTGGATACATGACGTACACATAGGGTGATAGAATAGGACCAGAACTTCTGTATTATACCACCCAAGTTACCGTAAAAACTTAGGTTTTGGAAATATGGGTAATTAAATTAGTCGCTATGCGATGTGCGGACAACGATTTGTCTAAGTTTGACATGAAATATAAAAATAAATACGGAGGTGTGCCAACATGACGTACACATAGGATGATAGAATTGGTCCAGAACATTAGTACTATACCACCTAAGTTACCGTAAAAACTTAGGTTTTGGAAATATGGGTGATTAAATTAGTCGCTATGCGATGTGCGGAAACGATTTGTCTAAGTTTGACATGAAATATAAAAATAAATACGGAATTGTGGATACATGACGTACACATAGGGTGATAGCATAGGACCAGAACTTCTGTACTATACCACCCAAGTTACCTTAAAATCTTAGGTTTTGGATATATGGGTGATTAAATTAGTCGCTATGCGATGTGCGGACAACGATTTGTCTAAGTATGACATGAAATATAATAATAAATACGTTGGTGTGCCAACATTACGTACATATAGGGTGATAGAATAGGACCAGAACTTCTGTATTATACCACCCAAGTTACCGTAAAAACTTAGGTTTTGGAAATATGGCTGATTAAAATAGTCGCATTGAGATGTGCGGACAGAGATTTGTCGAAGTTTGACACGAATATAAAAAAAATACGGAGGTGTACCAACATGACGTACACATAGGATGATAGAATAGGTCCAGAACTTTAGTACTATACCACCCAAGTTACCTTAAAAACTTAGGTTTTGGAAATACGGGTAATTAAAATAGTCGCTTTGGATGTGTGGACAGTGATCCACCTAAGTTTGACATAAATATAAAATAAATACGGCAGTGTGTCAGCATGACGTACACGTAGGGTGATGAAATAGGACCAGAACTTCTGTATTATACCACCCAAGTTACCGTAAAAACTTAGGTTTTGGAAATGTGGCTGATTAAAGTAGTCGCATTGAGATGTGCGGACAGCGATTTGTCAAAGTATGACATGAAAAATAAAATAAATACGGAAGTGTGCCAACATGACATACACATAGGATGATAGAATAGGTTCTGAAATTTAGTATTATACCACCCAAGTTACCTTAAAAACTTAGGTTTTGGAAATATGGGTGATTAAATTAGTCGCTATGCGATGTGCGGACAACGATTTGTCTAAGTATGACATGAAATATAATAATAAATACGGAGGTGTGCCAACATTACGTACACGTAGGGTGATAGAATAGGACCAGAACTTCTGTATTATACCACCCAAGTTACCGTAAAAACTTAGGTTTTGGAAATATGGCTGATTAAAGTAGTCGCATTGAGATGTGCGGACAGAGATTTGTCGAAGTTTGACATGAAAAATAAAATAAATACGGAAGTGTGCCAACATGACGTACACATAGGATGGTAGAATAGGTCCTGAAATTTAGTATTGTACCACCCAAGTTACCGTAAAAACTTAGGTTTTGGAAATATGGGTGATTAAATTAGTCGCTATGCGATGTGCGGACAACGATTTGTCTAAGTATGACATGAAATATAATAATAAATACGGAGGTGTGCCGACATTACGTACATATAGGGTGATAGAATAGGACCAGAACTTCTGTATTATACCACCCAAGTTACCGTAAAAACTTAGGTTTTGGAAATATGGGTGATTAAATTAGTCGCTATGCGATGTGCGGACAACGATTTGTCTAAAAACTTAGGTTTTGGAAATATGGCTGATTAAAGTAGTCGCATTGAGATGTGCGGACAGCGATTTGTCAAAGTATGACATGAAAAATAAAATAAATATGGAAGTGTGCCAAGATGACGTACACATAGGGTGATAGAAAAGGACCAGAACTTCTGTATTATACCACCCAAGTTACCGTAAAAACTTAGGTTTTGGAAATATGGCTGATTAAAGTAGTCGCATTGAGATGTGCGGACAGAGATTTGTCGAAGTTTGACACGAAATATAAAAAAATACGGAGGTGTGCCAACATGACGTACACAAAGGATGATAGAATAGGTCCAGAACTTTAGTACTATTCCACCCAAGTTACCGTAAAAACTTAGGTTTTGGAAATATGGCTGATTAACGTAGTCGCATTGAGATGTGCGGACAGCGATTTGTCAAAGTATGACATGAAAAATAAAATAAATACGGAAGTGTGCCAACATGACGTACACATAGGATGATAGAATAGGACCAGAACTTTAGTACTATACCACCCAAGTTACCTTAAGAACTTAGGTTTTGGAAATATGGGTGAATAAATTAGTCGCTATGCGATGTGCGGACAACGATTTGTCTAAGTATGACATGAAATATAATAATAAATACGGAGGTGTGCCAACATTACGTACACGTAGGGTGATAGAAAAGGACCAGAACTTCTGTATTATACCACCCAAGTTACCGTAAAAACTTAGGTTTTGGAAATATGGCTGATTAAAGTAGTCGCATTGAGATGTGCGGACAGAGATTTGTAGAAGTTTGACACGAAATATAAAAAAAATACGGAGGTGTGCCAACATGACGTACACATAGGATGATAGAATATGTCCAGAACTTTAGTACTATACCACCCAAGTTACCGTAAAAACTTAGGTTTTGGAAATATGGCTGATTAAAGTAGTCGCATTGAGATGTGCGGACAGCGATTTGTCTAAGTTTGACATGAAATATAAAAATAAATACGGAATTGTGGATACATGACGTACACATAGGGTGATAGCATAGGACCAGAACTTCTGTACTATACCACCCAAGTTACCTTAAAATCTTAGGTTTTGGATATATGGGTGATTAAATTAGTCGCTATGCGATGTGCGGACAACGATTTGTCTAAGTATGACATGAAATATAATAATAAATACGTTGGTGTGCCAACATTACGTACATATAGGGTGATAGAATAGGACCAGAACTTCTGTATTATACCACCCAAGTTACCGTAAAAACTTAGGTTTTGGAAATATGGCTGATTAAAGTAGTCGCATTGAGATGTGCGGACAGAGATTTGTAGAAGTTTGACACGAAATATAAAAAAAATACGGAGGTGTGCCAACATGACGTACACATAGGATGATAGAATATGTCCAGAACTTTAGTACTATACCACCCAAGTTACCGTAAAAACTTAGGTTTTGGAAATATGGCTGATTAAAGTAGTCGCATTGAGATGTGCGGACAGCGATTTGTCTAAGTTTGACATGAAATATAAAAATAAATACGGAATTGTGGATACATGACGTACACATAGGGTGATAGCATAGGACCAGAACTTCTGTACTATACCAACCAAGTTACCTTAAAATCTTAGGTTTTGGATATATGGGTGATTAAATTAGTCGCTATGCGATGTGCGGACAACGATTTGTCTAAGTATGACATGAAATATAATAATAAATACGTTGGTGTGCCAACATTACGTACATATAGGGTGATAGAATAGGACCAGAACTTCTGTATTATACCACCCAAGTTACCGTAAAAACTTAGGTTTTGGAAATATGGCTGATTAAAGTAGTCGCATTGAGATGTGCGGACAGCGATTTGTCTAAGTTTGACATGAAATATAAAAATAAATACGGAATTGTGGATACATTACGTACACATAGGATGATAGAATAGGTCCAGAACTTTAGTACTATACCACCCAAGTTACCTTAAAAACTTAGGTTTTGGAAATACGGGTAATTAAAATAGTCGCTTTGGATGTGTGGACAGTGATCCACCTAAGTTTGACATAAAATATAAAATAAATACGGCAGTGTGTCAGCATGACGTACACGTAGGGTGATGAAATAGGACCAGAACTTCTGTATTATACCACCCAAGTTACCGTAAAAACTTAGGTTTTGGAAATGTGGCTGATTAAAGTAGTCGCATTGAGATGTGCGGACAGCGATTTGTCAAAGTATGACATGAAAAATAAAATAAATACGGAAGTGTGCCAACATGACATACACATAGGATGATAGAATAGGTCCTGAAATTTAGTATTATACCACCCAAGTTACCTTAAAAACTTAGGTTTTGGAAATATGGGTGATTAAATTAGTCGCTGGGTGATTAAATTAGTCGCTATGTGATTTGCGGACAACGATTTGTCTAAGTTTGACATGAAATATAAAAATAAATACGGAATTAAGGATACATGACGTACACATAGGTTGATAGAATAGGACCAGAACTTCTGTATTATACCACCCAAGTTACCGTAAAAACTTAGGTTTTGGAAATATGGGTGATTAAATTAGTCGCTATGCGATGTGCGGACAACGATTGTCTAAGTATGACATGAAAAATAAAAATAAATACGGAAGTGTGCCAACATGACGTACACATAGGATGATAGAATAGGTCCTGAAATTTAGTATTATACCACCAAGTTACCGTAAAAACTTAGGTTTTGGAAATATGGGGTATTTAATTAGTCGCTATGCGATGTGGCGGACAACGATTTGTCTAAGTATGACATGAAATATAATAATAAATACGGAGGTGTGCCGACATTACGTACATATAGGGTGATAGAATAGGACCAGAACTTCTGTATTATACCACCCAAGTTACCGTAAAAACTTAGGTTTTGGAAATATGGGTGATTAAATTAGTCGCTATGCGATGTGCGGACAACGATTTGTCTAAAAACTTAGGTTTTGGAAATATGGCTGATTAAAGTAGTCGCATTGAGATGTGCGGACAGCGATTTGTCAAAGTATGACATGAAAAATAAAATAAATACGGAAGTGTGCCAAGATGACGTACACATAGGATGATAGAATAAGTCCTGAAATTTAGTATTATACCACCCAAGTTACCTTAAAAACTTAGGTTTTGGAAATATGGGTGATTAAATTAGTCGCTATGCGACGTGCGGACAACGATTTGTCTAAGTATGACATGAAATATAATAATAAATACGGAGGTGTGCCAACATTACGTACACGTAGGGTGATAGAATAGGACCAGAACTTCTGTATTATACCACCCAAGTTACCGTAAAAACTTAGGTTTTGGAAATATGGCTGATTAAAGTAGTCGCATTGAGATGTGCGGACAGAGATTTGTCTAATTTTGACATGAAATATAAAAAAATACGGAGGTGTGCCAACATGACGTACACAAAGGATGATAGAATAGGTCCAGAACTTTAGTACTATTCCACCCAAGTTACCGTAAAAACGTAGGTTTTGGAAATATGGCTGATTAAAGTAGTCGCATTGAGATGTGCGGACAGCGATTTGTCAAAGTGTGACATGAAAAATAAAATAAATACGGAAGTGTGCCAACATGACGTACACATAGGATGATAGAATAGGACCAGAACTTTAGTACTGTACCACCCAAGTTACCTTAAAAACTTAGGTTTTGGAAATATGGGTGATTAAATTAGTCGCTATGCGATGTGCGGACAACGATTTGTCTAAGTATGACATGAAATATAATAATAAATACGGAGGTGTGCCAACATTACGTACACGTAGGGTGATAGAAAAGGACCAGAACTTCTGTATTATACCACCCAAGTTACCGTAAAAACTTAGGTTTTGGAAATATGGCTGATTAAAGTAGTCGCATTGAGATGTGCGGACAGAGATTTGTCGAAGTTTGACACGAAATATAAAAAAAAAACGGAGGTGTGCCAACATGACGTACACATAGGATGATAGAATAGGTCCAGAACTTTAGTACTATACCACCCAAGTTACCGTAAAAACTTAGGTTTTGGAAATATGGCTGATTAAAGTAGTCGCATTGAGATGTGCGGACAGCGATTTGTCTAAGTTTGACATGAAATATAAAAATAAATACGGAATTGTGGATACATGACGTACACATAGGGTGATAGAATAGGACCAGAACTTCTGTATTATACCACCCAAGTTACCGTAAAAACTTAGGTTTTTGGAAATATGGGTAATTAAATTAGTCGCTATGCGATGTGCGGACAACGATTTGTCTAAGTTTGACATGAAATATAAAAATAAATACGGAATTGTGGATACATGACGTACACATAGGGTGATAGAATAGGACCAGAAATTCTGTATTATACCACCCAAGTTACCGTAAAAACTTAGGTTTTGGAAATATGGGTGATTAAATTAGTCGCTATGCGATGTGCGGACAACGATTTGTCTAAGTATGACATGAAATATAATAATAAATACGGAGGTGTGCCAACATTACTTACACGTAGGGGTGATAGAATAGGACCAGAACTTCTGTATTATACCACCCAAGTTACCGTAAAAACTTAGGTTTTGGAAATATGGGTGATTAAATTAGTCGCTATGCGATCTGCGGACAACGATTTGTTTAAGTTTGACATGAAATATAAAAATAAATACGGAATTGTGGATACATGACGTACACATAGGGTGATAGAATAGGACCAGAACTTCTGTATTATACCACCCAAGTTACCGTAAAAACTTAGGTTTTGGAAATATGGGTGATTAAATTAGTCGCTATGCGATGTACGGACAACGATTTGTCTAAGTTTGACACGAAATATAAAAAAAATACGGAGGTGTGCCAACATGACGTACACATAGGATGATAGAATAGGTCCAGAACTTTAGTACTATACCACCCAAGTTACCGTAAAAACTTAGGTTTTGGAAATATGGGTGATTAAATTAGTCGCTATGCGATGTGCGGACAACGATTTGTCTAAGTTTGACATGATATATAAAAATAAATACGGAGGTGTGCCAACATTACGTACACGTAGGATGAAAGAATAGGACCAGAACTTTAGTACTATACCACCCAAGTTACCTTAAAAACTTAGGTTTTGGAAATATGGGTGAATAAATTAGACGCTATGCGATGTGCGGACAACGATTTGTATAAGTATGACATGAAATATAATAATAAATACGGAGGTGTGCCAACATTACGTACACATAGGATGATAGAATAGGTCCAGAACATTAGTACTATACCACCCAAGTTACCGTAAAAACTTAGGTTTTGGAAATATGGCTGATTAAAGTAGTCGAATTGAGATGTGCGGACAGCTATTTGTCTAAATTTGACATGAAATATAAAAAAATACGGAGGTGTTCCAACATGACGTACACATAGGATAATAGAATAGGACCAGAACTTTAGTACTATACAACCCAAGTTACCTTAAAGACTTAGGTTTTGGAAATATGGGTGATTAAAATAGACGCTATACGATGTGCCGACAACGATTTGACTAAGTTTGACATGAAATATAAAAAAATACGGAATTGTGGATACATGACGTTCGAATTGGGTGATAACTTAGGACCAGAAATTTAGTATTATACCACACAAGTTACCTTAAAAACTTAGGTTTTGGAAATATGGGTGATTAAATTAGTCGCTATGCGATGTGCGGACAACGATTTTTTAAGTATGACATGAAATATAATAATAAATACGGAGGTGTGCCAACATTACGTACACATAGGATGATAGAATAGGTGCAGAACTTTAGTACTAAACCACCCAAGTTACCGTAAAAACTTAGGTTTTGGAAATATGGCTGATTAAAGTAGTCGCATTGAGATGTGCGGACAGCGATTTGTCTAAGTTTGACATGAAATATAAAAATAAATACGGAATTGTGGACACATGACGTACACATAGGGTGATAGAATAGGACCAGAACTTCTGTATTATACCACCCAAGTTACCGTAAAAACTTAGGTTTTCGAAATATGGGTGATTAAATTAGTCGCTATGCGATGTGCGGACAACGATTTGTCTAAGTTTGACATGAAATATAAAAATAAATACGGAATTGTGGATACATGACGTACACATAGGGTGATAGCATAGGACCAGAACTTCTGTACTATACCACCCAAGTTACCTTAAAATCTTAGGTTTTGGATATATGGGTGATTAAATTAGTCGCTATGCGATGTGCGGACAACGATTTGTCTAAGTATGACATGAAATATAATAATAAATACGTTGGTGTGCCAACATTACGTACATATAGGGTGATAGAATAGGACCAGAACTTCTGTATTATACCACCAACGTTACCGTAAAAACTTAGGTTTTGGAAATATGGCTGATTAAAATAGTCGCATTGAGATGTGCGGACAGAGATTTGTCGACGTTTGACACGAAATATAAAAAAAATACGGAGGTGTACCAACATGACGTACACATAGGATGATAGAATAGGTCCAGAACTTTAGTACTATACCACCCAAGTTACCTTAAAAACTTAGGTTTTGGAAATACGGGTAATTAAAATAGTCGCTTTGGATGTGTGGACAGTGATCCACCTAAGTTTGACATAAAATATAAAATAAATACGGCAGTGTGTCAGCATGACGTTCACGTAGGGTGATGAAATAGGACCAGAACTTCTGTATTATACCACCCAAGTTACCGTAAAGACTTAGGTTTTAGAAATGTGGCTGATTAAAGTAGTCGCATTGAGATGTGCGGACAGCGATTTGTCAAAGTATGACATGAAAAATAAAATAAATACGGAAGTGTGCCAACATGACATACACATAGGATGATAGAATAGGATTAGAACTATATTATTATACCACACAAGTTACCTTAAAAACTTAGGTTTTGGAAATATGGGTGATTAAATTAGTCGCTATGCGATGTGCGGACAACGATTTGTCTAAGTTTGACATGAAATATAAAAATAAATACGGAATTGTGGATACATGACGTACACATAGGTTGATAGAATAGGACCAGAACTTCTGTATTATACCACCCAAGTTACCGTAAAAACTTAGGTTTTGGAAATGTGGGTGATTAAATTAGTCGCTATGCGATGTGCGGACAACGATTTGTCTAAGTATGACATGAAAAATAAAATAAATACGGAAGTGTGCCAACATGACGTACACATAGGATGATAGAATAGGTCCTGAAATTTAGTATTATACCACCCAAGTTACCGTAAAAACTTAGGTTTTGGAAATATGGGTGATTAAATTAGTCGCTATGCGATGTGCGGACAACGATTTGTCTAAGTATGACATGAAATATAATAATAAATACGGAGGTGTGCCGACATTACGTACATATACGGTGATAGAATAGGACCAGAACTTCTGTATTATACCACCCAAGTTACCGTAAAAAATTAGGTTTTGGAAATATGGGTGATTAAATTAGTCGCTATGCGATGTGCGGACAACGATTTGTCTAAAAACTTAGGTTTTGGAAATATGGCTGATTAAAGTAGTCGCATTGAGATGTGCGGACAGCGATTTGTCAAAGTATGACATGAAAAATAAAATAAATACGGAAGTGTGCCAAGATGACGTACACATAGGATGATAGAATAGGTCCTGAAATTTAGTATTGTACCACCCAAGTTACCTTAAAAACTTAGGTTTTGGAAATATGGGTGATTAAATTAGTCGCTATGCGATGTGCGGACAACGATTTGTCTAAATATGACATGAAATATAATAATAAATACGGAGGTGTGCCAACATTACGTACACGTAGGGTGATAGAATAGGACCAGAACTTCTGTATTATACCACCCAAGTTACCGTAAAACTTTAGGTTTTGGAAATATGGCTGATTAAAGTAGTCGCATTGAGATGTGCGGACAGAGATTTGTCGAAGTTTGACATGAAATATAAAAAAAATACGGAGGTGTGCCAACATGACGTACACAAAGGATGATAGAATAGGTCCAGAACTTTAGTACTATTCCACCCAAGTTACCGTAAAAACTTAGGTTTTGGAAATATGGCTGATTAAAGTAGTCGCATTGAGATGTGCGGACAGCGATTTGTCAAAGTATGACATGAAAAATAAAATAAATACGGAAGTGTGCCAACATGACGTACACATAGGATGATAGAATAGGACCAGAACGTTAGTACTATACCACCCAAGTTACCTTAAAAACTTAGGTTTTGGAAATATGGGTGATTAAATTAGTCGCTATGCGATGTGCGGACAACGATTTGTCTAAGTATGACATGAAATATAATAATAAATACGGAGGTGTGCCAACATTACGTACACGTAGGGTGATAGAAAAGGACCACAACTTCTGTATTATACCACCCAAGTTACCGTAAAAACCTAGGTTTTGGAAATATGGGTGATTAAATTAGTCGCTATGCGATGTGCGGACAACGATTTGTCTAAGTTTGACATGAAATATAAAAATAAATACGGAATTGTGGATACATGACGTACACATAGGGTGATAGAATAGGACCAGAACTTCTGTATTATACCACCCAAGTTACCGTAAAAACTTAGGTTTTGGAAATATGGGTAATTAAATTAGTCGCTATGCGATGTGCGGACAACGATTTGTCTAAGTTTGACATGAAATATAAAAATAAATACGGAATTGTGGATACATGACGGACACATAGGGTGATAGAATAGGACCAGAAATTCTGTATTATACCACCCAAGTTACCGTAAAAACTTAGGTTTTGGAAATATGGCTGATTAAAGTAGTCGCTTTGCGATGGGCGGACAGCGATTTGTCGAAGTTTGACACGAAATATAAAAAAAATACGGAAGTGTTCCAACATGACGTACACATAGTATGATAGAATAGGTCCAGAACTTTAGTACTATACCACCCAAGTTACCGTAAAAACTTAGGTTTTGAAAATATGGGTGATTAAAATATTCGCTATGTGATGTGCGGACAACGATTTGTCTAAGTTTGACATGAAATATAAAAATAAATACGGAATTGTGGATACATGACGTACACTTAGGGTGATAGAATAGGTCCTGAAATTTAGTATTATACCATATTATACCACCCAAGTTACCGTAAAAACTTAGGTTTTGGAAATATGGGTGATTAAATTAGTCACTATGCGATGTGCGGACAACGATTTGTTTAAGTATAACATGAAAAATAAAAGAAATACGGAAGTTTGCCAACATGACGTACACATAGGATGATAGAATAGGTCCTGAAATTTAGTATTATACCACCCAAGTTACCGTAAAAACTTAGGTTTTGGAAATATGGGTGATTAAATTAGTCGCTATGCGATGTGCGGACAACGATTTGTCTAAGTATGACATGAAATATAATAATAAATACGGAGGTGTGCCAACATTACGTACATATAGGGTGATAGAATAGGACCAGAACTTCTGTATTATACCACCCAAGTTACCTTAAAAACTTAGGTTTTGGAAATATGGGTGATTAAATTAGTCGCTATGCGATGTGCGGACAACGATTTGTCTAAGTTTGACATGAAATATAAAAATAAATACTGAATTGTGGATACATGACGTACACATAGGGTGATAGAATAGGACCAGAACTTCTGTATTATACCACCCAAGTTACCGTAAAAACTTAGGTTTTGGAAATATGGCTGATTAAAGTAGTCGCATTGAGATGTGCGGACAGCGATTTGTCAAAGTATGACATGAAAAATAAAATAAATACGGAAGTGTGCCAACATGACGTACACATAGGATGATAGAATAGGTCCTGAAATTTAGTATTATACCACCCAAGTTACCTTAAAAACTTAGGTTTTGGAAATATGGGTGATTAAATTAGTCGCTATGCGATGTGCGGACAACGATTTCTCGAAGTTTGACACGAAATATAAAAAAAATACGGAGGTGTGCCAACATGACGTACACATAGGATGATAGAATAGGTCCAGAACTTAAGTACTATACCACCCAAGTTACCGTAAAAACTTAGGTTTTGGAAATATGGGTGATTAAATTAGTCGCTATGCGATGTGCGGACAACGATTTGTCGAAGTTTGACACGAAATATAAAAAAAATACGGAGGTGTGCCAACATGACGTACACATAGGATGATAGAATAGGTCCAGAACTTTAGTACTATACCACCCAAGTTACCGTAAAAACTTAGGTTTTGGAAATATGGGTGATTAAATTAGTCGCTATGCGATGTGCGGACAACGATTTGTCTAAGTATGACATGAAATATAATAATAAATACGGAGGTGTGCCAACATTACGTACACGTAGGGTGATAGAATAGTACCAGAACTTTAGTACTATACCACCCAAGTTACCTTAAAAACTTAGGTTTTGGAAATATGGGTGATTAAATTAGTCGCTATGCGATGTGCGGACAACGATTTGTCTAAGTATGACATGAAATATAATAATAAATACGGAGGTGTGCCAACATTACGTACACGTAGGGTGAAAGAATAGGACCAGAACTTCTGTATTATACCACCCAAGTTACCGTAAAAAACTTAGGTTTTGGAAATATGGCTGATTAAAGTAGTCGCTTTGCGATGGGCGGACAGCGATTTGTCGAAGTTTGACACGAAATATAAAAAAAATACGGAAGTGTTCCAACATGACGTACACATAGTATGATAGAATAGGTCCAGAACTTTAGTACTATACCACCCAAGTTACCGTAAAAACTTAGGTTTTGAAAATATGGGTGATTAAAATATTCGCTATGTGATGTGCGGACAACGATTTGTCTAAGTTTGACATGAAATATAAAAATAAATACGGAATTGTGGATACATGACGTACACTTAGGGTGATAGAATAGGTCCTGAAATTTAGTATTATACCATATTATACCACCCAAGTTACCGTAAAAACTTAGGTTTTGGAAATATGGGTGATTAAATTAGTCACTATGCGATGTGCGGACAACGATTTGTTTAAGTATAACATGAAAAATAAAAGAAATACGGACGTTTGCCAACATGACGTACACATAGGATGATAGAATAGGTCCTGAAATTTAGTATTATACCACCCAAGTTACCGTAAAAACTTAGGTTTTGGAAATATGGGTGATTAAATTAGTCGCTATGCGATGTGCGGACAACGATTTGTCTAAGTATGACATGAAATATAATAATAAATACGGAGGTGTGCCAACATTACGTACATATAGGGTGATAGAATAGGACCAGAACTTCTAAATTATACCACCCAAGTTACCTTAAAAACTTAGGTTTTGGAAATATGGGTGATTAAATTAGTCGCTATGCGATGTGCGGACAACGATTTGTCTAAGTTTGACATGAAATATAAAAATAAATACTGAATTGTGGATACATGACGTACACATAGGGTGATAGAATAGGACCAGAACTTCTGTATTATACCACCCAAGTTACCGTAAAAACTTAGGTTTTGGAAATATGGCTGATTAAAGTAGTCGCATTGAGATGTGCGGACAGCGATTTGTCAAAGTATGACATGAAAAATAAAATAAATACGGAAGTGTGCCAACATGACGTACACATAGGATGATAGAATAGGTCCTGAAATTTAGTATTATACCACCCAAGTTACCTTAAAAACGTAGGTTTTGGAAATATGGGTGATTAAATTAGTCGCTATGCGATGTGCGGACAACGATTTCTCGAAGTTTGACACGAAATATAAAAAAAATACGGAGGTGTGCCAACATGACGTACACATAGGATGATAGAATAGGTCCAGAACTTAAGTACTATACCACCCAAGTTACCGTAAAAACTTAGGTTTTGGAAATATGGGTGATTAAATTAGTCGCTATGCGATGTGCGGACAACGATTTGTCGAAGTTTGACACGAAACATAAAAAAAATACGGAGGTGTGCCAACATGACGTACACATAGGATGATAGAATAGGTCCAGAACTTTAGTACTATACCACCCAAGTTACCGTAAAAACTTAGGTTTTGGAAATATGGGTGATTAAATTAGTCGCTATGCGATGTGCGGACAACGATTTGTCTAAGTATGACATGAAATATAATAATAAATACGGAGGTGTGCCAACATTACGTACACGTAGGGTGATAGAATAGTACCAGAACTTTAGTACTATACCACCCAAGTTACCTTAAAAACTTAGGTTTTGGAAATATGGGTGATTAAATTAGTCGCTATGCGATGTGCGGACAACGATTTGTCTAAGTATGACATGAAATATAATAATAAATACGGAGGTGTGCCAACATTACGTACACGTAGGGTGAAAGAATAGGACCAGAACTTCTGTATTATACCACCCAAGTTACCGTAAAAACTTAGGTTTTGGAAATATGGCTGATTAAAGTAGTCGCTTTGCGATGGGCGGACAGCGATTTGTCGAAGTTTGACACGAAATATAAAAAAAATACGGAAGTGTTCCAACATGACGTACACATAGTATGATAGAATAGGTCCAGAACTTTAGTACTATACCACCCAAGTTACCGTAAAAACTTAGGTTTTGGAAATATGGGTGATTAAATTAGTCGCTATGCGATGTGCGGACAACGATTTGTTTAAGTATAACATGAAAAATAAAAGAAATACGGAAGTGTGCCAACATAACGTACACATAGGATGATAGAATAGGTCCTGAAATTTAGTATTATACCACCCAAGTTACCGTAAAAACTTAGGTTTTGGAAATATGGGTGATTAAATTAGTCGCTATGCGATGTGCGGACAACGATTTGTCTAAGTATGACATGAAATATAATAATAAATACGGAGGTGTGCCAACATTACGTACATATAGGGTGATAGAATAGGACCAGAACTTCTGTATTATACCATCCAAGTTACCTTAAAAACTTAGGTTTTGGAAATATGGGTGATTAAATTAGTCGCTATGCGATGTGCGGACAACGATTTGTCTAAGTTTGACATGAAATATAAAAATAAATACTGAATTGTGGATACATGACGTACACATAGGGTGATAGAATAGGACCAGAACTTCTGTATTATACCACCCAAGTTACCGTAAAAACTTAGGTTTTGGAAATATGGCTGATTAAAGTAGTCGCATTGAGATGTGCGGACAGCGATTTGTCAAAGTATGACATGAAAAATAAAATAAATACGGAAGTGTGCCAACATGACGTACACATAGGATGATAGAATAGGTCCTGAAATTTAGTATTATACCACCCAAGTTACCGTAAAAACTTAGGTTTTGGAAATATGGGTGATTAAATTAGTCGCTATGCGATGTGCGGACAACGATTTGTCGAAGTTTGACACGAAATATAAAAAAAATACGGAGGTGTGCCAACATGACGTACACATAGGATGATAGAATAGGTCCAGAACTTTAGTACTATACCACCCAAGTTACCGTAAAAACTTAGGTTTTGGAAATATGGGTGATTAAATTAGTCGCTATGCGATGTGCGGACAACGATTTGTCTAAGATTGACATGAAATATAAAAATAAATACGGAGGTGTGCCAACATTACGTACACGTAGGGTGATAGAATAGGACCAGAACTTCTGTATTATACCACCCAAGTTACCGTAAAAACTTAGGTTTTGGAAATATGGGTGATTAAATTAATCGCTATGCGATGTGCGGACAACGATTTGTCTAAGTATGACATGAAATATAATAATAAATACGGAGGTGTGCCAACATTACGTACACGTAGGGTGATAGAATAGGACCAGAACTTTAGTACTATACCACCCAAGTTACCTTAAAAACTTAGGTTTTGGAAATATGGGTGATTAAATTAGTCGCTATGCGATGTGCGGACAACGATTTGTCTAAGTATGACATGAAATATAATAATAAATACGGAGGTGTGCCAACATTACGTACACGTAGGGTGATAGAATAGGACCAGAACTTCTGTATTATACCACCCAAGTTACCGTAAAAACTTAGGTTTTGGAAATATGGCTGATTAAAGTAGTCGCATTGAGATGTGCGGACAGAGATTTGTCGAAGTTTGACACGAAATATAAAAAGAATACGGAGGTGTGCCAACATGACGTACACATAGGATGATAGAATAGGTCCAGAACTTTAGTACTATACCACCCAAGTTACCTTAAAAACTTAGGTTTTGGAAATACGGGTGATTAAAATAGTCGCTTTGGATGTGTGGACAGTGATCCACCTAAGTTTGACATAAGATATAAAATAAATACGGCAGTGTGTCAGCATGACGTACACGTATGGTGATGAAATAGGACCAGAACTTCTGTATTATACCACCCAATTTACCGTAAAAACTTAGGTTTTGGAAATATGGCTGATTAAAGTAGTCGCATTGAGATGTCGGACAGCGATTTGTCAAAGTATGACGTGAAAAATAAAATAAATACGGAAGTGTGCCAACATGACGTACACATAGGATGATAGAATAGGTCCTGAAATTTAGTATTATACCACCCAAGTTACCTTAAAAACTTAGGTTTTGGAAATACGGGTGATTAAATTAGTCGCTATGCGATGTGCGGACAACGATTTGTCTAAGTTTGACATGAAATATAAAAATAAATACTGAATTGTGGATACATGACGTACACATAGGGTGATAGAATAGGACCAGAACTTCTGTATTATACCAACCAAGTTACCGTAAAAACTTAGGTTTTGGAAATATGGCTGATTAAAGTAGTCGCATTGAGATGTGCGGACAGCGATTTGTCAAAGTATGACATGAAAAATAAAATAAATACGAAGTGTGCCAACATGACGTACACATAGGATGATAGAATAGGTCCTGAAATTCAGTATTATACCACCCAAGTTACCTTAAAAACTTAGGTTTTGGAAATATGGGTGATTAAATTAGTCGCTATGCGATGTGCGGACAACGATTTCTCGAAGTTTGACACGAAATATAAAAAAAATACGGAGGTGTGCCAACATGACGTACACATAGGATGATAGAATAGGTCCAGAACTTTAGTACTATACCACCCAAGTTACCGTAAAAACTTAGGTTTTGGAAATATGGGTGATTAAATTAGTCGCTATGCGATGTGCGGACAACGATTTGTCTAAGATTGACATGAAATATAAAAATAAATACGGAGGTGTGCCAACATTACGTACACGTAGGGTGATAGAATAGGACCAGAACTTCTGTATTATACCACCCAAGTTACCGTAAAAACTTAGGTTTTGGAAATATGGGTGATTAAATTAGTCGCTATGCGATGTGCGGACAACGATTTGTCTAAGTATGACATGAAATATAATAATAAATACGGAGGTGTGCCAACATTACGTACACGTAGGGTGATAGAATAGGACCAGAACTTTAGTACTATACCACCCAAGTTACCTTAAAAACTTAGGTTTTGGAAATATGGGTGATTAAATTAGTCGCTATGCGATGTGCGGACAACGATTTGTCTAAGTATGACATGAAATATAATAATAAATACGGAGGTGTGCCAACATTACGTACACGTAGGGTGATAGAATAGGACCAGAACTTCTGTATTATACCACCCAAGTTACCGTAAAAACTTAGGTTTTGGAAATATGGCTGATTAAAGTAGTCGCATTGAGATGTGCGGACAGAGATTTGTCGAAGTTTGACACGAAATATAAAAAGAATACGGAGGTGTACCAACATGACGTACACATAGGATGATAGAATAGGTCCAGAACTTTAGTACTATACCACCCAAGTTACCTTAAAAACTTAGGTTTTGGAAATACGGGTGATTAAAATAGTCGCTTTGGATGTGTGGACAGTGATCCACCTAAGTTTGACATAAGATATAAAATAAATACGGCAGTGTGTCAGCATGACGTACACGTATGGTGATGAAATAGGACCAGAACTTCTGTATTATACCACCCAATTTACCGTAAAAACTTAGGTTTTGGAAATATGGCTGATTAAAGTAGTCGCATTCAGATGTGCGGACAGCGATTTGTCAAAGTATGACATGAAAAATAAAATAAATACGGAAGTGTGCCAACATGACGTACACATAGGATGATAGAATAGGTCCTGAAATTTAGTATTATACCACCCAAGTTACCTTAAAAACTTAGGTTTTGGAAATATGGGTGATTAAATTAGTCGCTATGCGATGTGCGGACAACGATTTCTCGAAGTTTGACACGAAATATAAAAAAAATACGGAGGTGTGCCAACATGACGTACACATAGGATGATAGAATAGGTCCAGAGCTTAAGTACTATACCACCCAAGTTACCGTAAAAACTTAGGTTTTGGAAATATGGGTGATTAAATTAGTCGCTATGCGATGTGCGGACAACGATTTGTCGAAGTTTGACACGAAATATAAAAAAAATACGGAGGTGTGCCAACATGACGTACACATAGGATGATAGAATAGGTCCAGAACTTTAGTACTATACCACCCAAGTTACCGTAAAAACTTAGGTTTTGGAAATATGGGTGATTAAATTAGTCGCTATGCGATGTGCGGACAACGATTTGTCTAAGATTGACATGAAATATAAAAATAAATACGGAGGTGTGCCAACATTACGTACACGTAGGGTGATAGAATAGGACCAGAACTTCTGTATTATACCACCCAAGTTACCGTAAAAACTTAGGTTTTGGAAATATGGGTGATTAAATTAGTCGCTATGCGATGTACGGACAACGATTTGTCTAAGTATGACATGAAATATAATAATAAATACGGAGGTGTGCCAACATTACGTACACGTAGGGTGATAGAATAGTACCAGAACTTTAGTACTATACCACCCAAGTTACCTTAAAAACTTAGGTTTTTGAAATATGGGTGATTAAATTAGTCGCTATGCGATGTGCGGACAACGATTTGTCTAAGTATGACATGAAATATAATAATAAATACGGAGGTGTGCCAACATTACGTACACGTAGGGTGATAGAATAGGACCAGAACTTCTGTATTATACCACCCAAGTTACCGTAAAAACTTAGGTTTTGGAAATATGGCTGATTAAAGTAGTCGCTTTGCGATGGGCGGACAGCGATTTGTCGAAGTTTGACACGAAATATAAAAAAAATACGGAAGTGTTCCAACATGACGTACACATAGTATGATAGAATAGGTCCAGAACTTTAGTACTATACCACCCAAGTTACCGTAAAAACTTAGGTTTTGGAAATATGGGTGATTAAAATATTCGCTATGTGATGTGCGGACAACGATATGTCTAAGTTTGACATGAAATATAAAAATAAATACGGAATTGTGGATACATGACGTACACTTAGGGTGATAGAATAGGTCCTGAAATTTAGTATTATACCATATTATACCACCCAAGTTACCGTAAAAACTTAGGTTTTGGAAATATGGGTGATTAAATTAGTCGCTATGCGATTTGCGGACAACGATTTGTTTAAGTATAACATGAAAAATAAAAGAAATACGGAAGTGTGCCAACATGACGTACACATAGGATGATAGAATAGGTCCTGAAATTTAGTATTATACCACCCAAGTTACCGTAAAAACTTAGGTTTTGGAAATATGGGTGATTAAATTAGTCGCTATGCGATGTGCGGACAACGATTTGTCTAAGTATGACATGAAATATAATAATAAATACGGAGGTGTGCCAACATTACGTACATATAGGGTGATAGAATAGGACCAGAACTTCTGTATTATACCACCCAAGTTACCTTAAAAACTTAGGTTTTGGAAATATGGGTGATTAAATTAGTCGCTATGCGATGTGCGGACAACGATTTGTCTAAGTTTGACATGAAATATAAAAATAAATACTGAATTGTGGATACATGACGTACACATAGGGTGATAGAATAGGACCAGAACTTCTGCATTATACCACCCAAGTTACCGTAAAAACTTAGGTTTTGGAAATATGGCTGATTAAAGTAGTCGCATTGAGATGTGCGGACAGCGATTTGTCAAAGTATGACATGAAAAATAAAATAAATACGGAAGTGTGCCAACATGACGTACACATAGGATGATAGAATAGGTCCTGAAATTTAGTATTATACCACCCAAGTTACCGTAAAAACTTAGGTTTTGGAAATATGGGTGATTAAATTAGTCGCTATGCGATGTGCGGACAACGATTTGTCGAAGTTTGACACGAAATATAAAAAAAATACGGAGGTGTGCCAACATGACGTACACATAGGATGATAGAATAGGTCCAGAACTTTAGTACTATACCACCCAAGTTACCGTAAAAACTTAGGTTTTGGAAATATGGGTGATTAAATTAGTCGCTATGCGATGTGCGGACAACGATTTGTCTAAGATTGACATGAAATATAAAAATAAATACGGAGGTGTGCCAACATTACGTACACGTAGGGTGATAGAATAGGACCAGAACTTCTGTATTATACCACCCAAGTTACCGTAAAAACTTAGGTTTTGGAAATATGGGTGATTAAATTAGTCGCTATGCGATGTACGGACAACGATTTGTCTAAGTATGACATGAAATATAATAATAAATACGGAGGTGTGCCAACATTACGTACACGTAGGGTGATAGAATAGTACCAGAACTTTAGTACTATACCACCCAAGTTACCTTAAAAACTTAGGTTTTTGAAATATGGGTGATTAAATTAGTCGCTATGCGATGTGCGGACAACGATTTGTCTAAGTATGACATGAAATATAATAATAAATACGGAGGTGTGCCAACATTACGTACACGTAGGGTGATAGAATAGGACCAGAACTTCTGTATTATACCACCCAAGTTACCGTAAAAACTTAGGTTTTGGAAATATGGCTGATTAAAGTAGTCGCTTTGCGATGGGCGGACAGCGATTTGTCGAAGTTTGACACGAAATATAAAAAAAATACGGAAGTGTTCCAACATGACGTACACATAGTATGATAGAATAGGTCCAGAACTTTAGTACTATACCACCCAAGTTACCGTAAAAACTTAGGTTTTGGAAATATGGGTGATTAAAATATTCGCTATGTGATGTGCGGACAACGATTTGTCTAAGTTTGACATGAAATATAAAAATAAATACGGAATTGTGGATACATGACGTACACTTAGGGTGATAGAATAGGTCCTGAAATTTAGTATTATACCATATTATACCACCCAAGTTACCGTAAAAACTTAGGTTTTGGAAATATGGGTGATTAAATTAGTCGCTATGCGATGTGCGGACAACGATTTGTTTAAGTATAACATGAAAAATAAAAGAAATACGGAAGTGTGCCAACATGACGTACACATATGATGATAGAATAGGTCCTGAAATTTAGTATTATACCACCCAAGTTACCGTAAAAACTTAGGTTTTGGAAATATGGGTGATTAAATTAGTCGCTATGCGATGTGCGGACAACGATTTGTCTAAGTATGACATGAAATATAATAATAAATACGGAGGTGTGCCAACATTACGTACATATAGGGTGATAGAATAGGACCAGAACTTCTGTATTATACCACCCAAGTTACCTTAAAAACTTAGGTTTTGGAAATATGGGTGATTAAATTAGTCGCTATGCGATGTGCGGACAACGATTTGTCTAAGTTTGACATGAAATATAAAAAAAAAATACTGAATTGTGGATACAAGACGTACACATAGGGTGATAGAATAGGACCAGAACTTCTGCATTATACCACCCAAGTTACCGTAAAAACTTAGGTTTTGGAAATATGGCTGATTAAAGTAGTCGCATTGAGATGTGCGGACAGCGATTTGTCAAAGTATGACATCAAAAATAAAATAAATACGGAAGTGTGCCAACATGACGTACACATAGGATGATAGAATAGGTCCTGAAATTTAGTATTATACCACCCAAGTTACCGTAAAAACTTAGGTTTTGGAAATATGGGTGATTAAATTAGTCGCTATGCGATGTGCGGACAACGATTTGTCGAAGTTTGACACGAAATATAAAAAAAATACGGAGGTGTGCCAACATGACGTACACATAGGATGATAGAATAGGTCCAGAACTTTAGTACTATACCACCCAAGTTACCGTAAAAACTTAGGTTTTGGAAATATGGGTGATTAAATTAGTCGCTATGCGATGTGCGGACAACGATTTGTCTAAGATTGACATGAAATATAAAAATAAATACGGAGGTGTGCCAACATTACGTACACGTAGGGTGATAGAATAGGACCAGAACTTCTGTATTATACCATCCAAGTTACCGTAAAAACTTAGGTTTTGGAAATATGGGTGATTAAATTAGTCGCTATGCGATGTGCGGACAACGATTTGTCTAAGTATGACATGAAATATAATAATAAATACGGAGGTGTGCCAACATTACGTACACGTAGGGTGATAGAATAGGACCAGAACTTTAGTACTATACCACCCAAGTTACCTTAAAAACTTAGGTTTTGGAAATATGGGTGATTAAATTAGTCGCTATGCGATGTGCGGACAACGATTTGTCTAAGTATGACATGAAATATAATTATAAATACGGAGGTGTGCCAACATTACGTACACGTAGGGTGATAGAATAGGACCAGAACTTCTGTATTATACCACCCAAGTTACCGTAAAAACTTAGGTTTTGGAAATATGGCTGATTAAAGTAGTCGCATTGAGATGTGCGGACAGAGATTTGTCGAAGTTTGACACGAAATATAAAAAGAATACGGAGGTGTGCCAACATGACGTACACATAGGATGATAGAATAGGTCCAGAACTTTAGTACTATACCACCCAAGTTACCTTAAAAACTTAGGTTTT
Source organism: Flexamia atlantica (assembly GCA_035578135.1). Taxonomy (NCBI): domain Eukaryota; kingdom Metazoa; phylum Arthropoda; class Insecta; order Hemiptera; family Cicadellidae; genus Flexamia; species Flexamia atlantica. The sequence goes on along the minus strand of JAQJVK010000120.1, from coordinate 176,988 downwards.
GGAAATACGGGTGATTAAAATAGTCGCTTTGGATGTGTGGACAGTGATCCACCTAAGTTTGACATAAGATATAAAATAAATACGGCAGTGTTTTAGCATGACGTACACGTAGGGTGATGAAATAGGACCAGAACTTCTGTATTATACCACCCAATTTACCGTAAAAACTTAGGTTTTGGAAATATGGCTGATTAAAGTAGTCGCATTGAGATGTGCGGACAGCGATTTGTCAAAGTATGACGTGAAAAATAAAATAAATACGGAAGTGTGCCAACATGACGTACACATAGGATGATAGAATAGGTCCTGAAATTTAGTATTATACCACCCAAGTTACCTTAAAAACTTAGGTTTTGGAAATACGGGTGATTAAATTAGTCGCTATGCGATGTGCGGACAACGATTTGTCTAAGTTTGACATGAAATATAAAAATAAATACGGAATTGTGGATACATGACGTACACATAGGGTGATAGAATAGGACTAGAACTTTAGTATTATACCACCCAAGTTACCTTAAAAACTTAGGTTTTGGAAATATGGGTGATTAAATTAGTCGCTATGCGATGTGCGGACAACGATTTGTCTAAGTTTGACATGAAATATAAAAATAAATACGGAATTGTGGATACATGACGTACACATAGGGTGATAGAATAGGACCAGAACTTTAGTATTATACCACCCAAGTTACCGTAAAAACTTAGGTTTTGGAAATATGGGTGATTAAATTAGTCGCTATGCGATGTGCGGACAACGATTTCTCGAAGTTTGACACGAAATATAAAAAAAATACGGAGGTGTGCCAACATGACGTACACATAGGATGATAGAATAGGTCCAGAACTTTAGTACTATACCACCCAAGTTACCGTAAAAACTTAGGTTATGGAAATATGGGTGATTAAATTAGTCGCTATGCGATGTGCGCACAACGATTTGTCGAAGTTTGACACGATATATAAAAAAAATACGGAGGTGTGCCAACATGACGTACACATAGAATGATAGAATAGGTCCAGAACTTTAGTACTATACCACATAAGTTACCGTAAAAACTTAGGTTTTGGAAATATGGGTGATTAAATTAGTCGCTATGCGATGTGCGGACAACGATTTGTCTAAGATTGACATGAAATATAAAAATAAATACGGAGGTGTGCTAACATTACGTACACGTAGGGTGATAGAATAGGACCAGAACTTCTGTATTATACCACCCAAGTTACCGTAAAAACTTAGGTTTTGGAAATATGGGTGATTAAATTAGTCGCTATGCGATGTGCGGACAACGATTTGTCTAAGTATGACATGAAATATAATAATAAATACGGAGGTGTGCCAACATTACGTACACGTAGGGTGATAGAATAGGACCAGAACTTTAGTACTATACCACCCAAGTTACCTTAAAAACTTAGGTTTTGGAAATATGGGTGATTAAATTAGTCGCTATGCGATGTGCGGACAACGATTTGTCTAAGTATGACATGAAATATAATAATAAATACGGAGGTTTGCCAACATTACGTACACGTAGGGTGATAGAATAGGACCAGAACTTCTGTATTATACCACCCAAGTTACCGTAAAAACTTAGGTTTTGGAAATATGGCTGATTAAAGTAGTCGCATTGAGATGTGCGGACAGAGATTTGTGGAAGTTTGACACGAAATATAAAAAGAATACGGAGGTGTGCCAACATGACGTACACATAGGATGATAGAATAGGTCCAGAACTTTAGTACTATACCACCCAAGTTACCTTAAAAACTTAGGTTTTGGAAATATGGGTGATTAAATTAGTCGCTATGCGATGTGCGGAAAACGATTTGTCTAAGATTGACATGAAATATAAAAATAAATACTGAATTGTGGATACATGACGTACACATAGGGTGATAGAATAGGACCAGAACTTCTGCATTATACCACCCAAGTTACCGTAAAAACTTAGGTTTTGGAAATATGGCTGATTAAAGTAGTCGCATTGAGATGTGCGGACAGCGATTTGTCAAAGTATGACATGAAAAATAAAATAAATACGGAAGTGTGCCAACATGACGTACACATAGGATGATAGAATAGGTCCTGAAATTTAGTATTATACCACCCAAGTTACCGTAAAAACTTAGGTTTTGGAAATATGGGTGATTAAATTAGTCGCTATGCGATGTGCGGACAACGATTTGTCGAAGTTTGACACGAAATATAAAAAAAATACGGAGGTGTGCCAACATGACGTACACATAGGATGATAGAATAGGTCCAGAACTTTAGTACTATACCACCCAAGTTACCGTAAAAACTTAGGTTTTGGAAATATGGGTGATTAAATTAGTCGCTATGCGATGTGCGGAAAACGATTTGTCTAAGATTGACATGAAATATAAAAAAAATACGGAGGTGTGCCAACATGACGTACACATAGGATGATCAAATAGGTCCAGAACTTTAGTACTATACCACATAAGTTACCGTAAAAACTTAGGTTTTGGAAATATGGGTGATTAAATTAGTCGCTATGCGATGTGCGGACAACGATTTGTCTATGATTGACATGAAATATAAAAATAAATACGGAGGTGTGCCAACATTACGTACACGTAGGGTGATAGAATAGGACCAGAACGTCTGTATTATACCACCCAAGTTACCGTAAAAACTTAGGTTTTGGAAATATGGGTGATTAAATTAGTCGCTATGCGATGTGCGGACAACGATTTGTCTAAGTATGACATGAAATATAATAATAAATACGGAGGTGTGCCAACATTACGTACACGTAGGGTGATAGAATAGGACCAGAACTTTAGTACTATACCACCCAAGTTACCTTAAAAACATAGGTTTTGGAAATATGGGTGATTAAATTAGTCGCTATGCGATGTGCGGACAACGATTTGTCTAAGTATGACATGAAATATAATAATAAATACGGAGGTTTGCCAACATTACGTACACGTAGGGTGATAGAATAGGACCAGAACTTCTGTATTATACCACCCAAGTTACCGTAAAAACTTAGGTTTTTTGAAATATGGCTGATTAAAGTAGTCGCATTGAGATGTGCGGACAGAGATTTGTGGAAGTTTGACACGAAATATAAAAAGAATACGGAGGTGTGCCAACATGACGTACACATAGGATGATAGAATAGGTCCAGAACTTTAGTACTATACCACCCAAGTTACCTTAAAAACTTAGGTTTTGGAAATACGGGTGATTAAAATAGTCGCTTTGGATGTGTGGACAGTGATCCACCTAAGTTTGACATAAAATATAAAATAAATACGGCAGTGTGTCAGCATGACGTACACGTAGGGTGATGAAATAGGACCAGAACTTCTGTATTATACCACCCAATTTACCGTAAAAACTTAGGTTTTGGAAATATGGCTGATTAAAGTAGTCGCATTGAGATGTGCGGACAGCGATTTGTCTAAGTATGACATGAAAATAAAATAAATACGGAAGTGTGCCAACATGACGTACACATAGGATGATAGAATAGGTCCTGAAATTAAGTATTATACCACCCAAGTTACCTTAAAAACTTAGGTTTTGGAAATATGGGTGATTAAATTAGTCGCTATGCGATGTGCGGACAACGATTTGTCCAAGTTTGACACGAAATATAAAAAAAATACGGAGGTGTGGATACATGACGTACACATAGGGTGATAGAATAGGACCAGAACTTTAGTATTATACCAACCCAAATTACCGTAAAAACTTAGGTTTTGGAAATATGGCTGATTAAAGTAGTCGCATTGAGATGTGCGGACAGCGATTTGTCAAAGTATGACATGAAAAATAAAATAAATACAGAAGTGTGCCAACATGACGTACACATAGGATGATAGAATAGGTCCTGAAATTTAGTATTATACCACCCAAGTTACCTTAAAAACTTAGGTTTTGGAAATATGGGTGATTAAATTAGTCGCTATGCGATGTGCGGACAACGATTTGTCCAAGTTTGACACGAAATATAAAAAAAATACGGAGGTGTGCCAACATGACGTACACATAGGATGATAGAATAGGTCCAGAACTTTAGTACTATACCACCCAAGTTACCGTAAAAACTTAGGTTTTGGAAATATGGGTGATTAAATTAGTCGCTATGCGATGTGCGGACAACGATTTGTCGAAGTTTGACACGAAATATAAAAAAAAAATACGGAGGTGTGCCAACATGACGTACACATAGGATGATAGAATAGGTCCAGAACTTTAGTACTATACCACCCAAGTTACCGTAAAAACTTAGGTTTTGGAAATATGGGTGATTAAATTAGTCGCTATGCGATGTGCGGACAACGATTTGTCTAAGTTTGACATGAAATATAAAAATAAATACGGAGGTGTGCCAACATTACGTACACGTAGGGTGATAGAATAGGACCAGAACTTCTGTATTATACCACCCAAGTTACCGTAAAAACTTAGGTTTTGGAAATATGGGAGATTAAATTAGTCGCTATGCGATGTGCGGACAACGATTTGTCTAAGTATGACATGAAATATAATAATAAATACGGAGATGTGCCAACATTACGTACACGTAGGGTGATGAAATAGGACCAGAACTTTAGTACTATCCCACCCAAGTTACCTTAAAAACTTAGGTTTTTGAAATATTGGTGATTAAATTAGTCGCTATGGGATGTGCGGACAACGATTTGTCTAAGTATGACATGAAATATAATAATAAATACGGAGGTGTGCCAACATTACGTACACGTAGGGTGATAGAATAGGACCAGAACTTCTGTATTATACCACCCAAGTTACCGTAAAAACTTAGGTTTTGGAAATATGGGTGATTAAATTAGTCGCTATGCGATGTGCGGACAACGATTTGTCTAAGTTTGACATGAAATATAAAAATAAATACGGAATTGTGGATACATGACGTACACATAGGGTGATAGAATAGGACCAGAACTTTAGTACTATACCACCCAAGTTACCTTAAAAACTTAGGTTTTGGAAATACGGGTGATTAAAATAGTCGCTTTGGATGTGTGGACAGTGATCCACCTAAGTTTGACATAAAATATAAAATAAATACGGCAGTGTGTCAGCATGACGTACACGTAGGGTGATGAAATATGACCAGAACTTCTGTATTATACGACCCAAGTTACCGTAAAAACTTAAGTTTTGGAAATATAGCTGATTAAAGTAGTCGCATTGAGATGTGCGGACAGCGATTTGTCAAAGTATGACTTGAAAAATAAAATAAATACGGAAGTTTGCCAACATGACGTACACATAGGATGATAGAATAGGTCCTCAAATTTAGTATTATACCACCCAAGTTACCTTAAAAACTTAGGTTTTGGAAATATGGGTGATTAAATTAGTCGCTATGCGATGTGCGGACAACGATTTGTCTAAGTTTGACATGAAATATAAAAATAAATACGGAATTGTGGATACATGACGTACACATAGGGTGATAGAATAGGACCAGAACTTCTGTATTATACCACCCAAGTTACCGTAAAAACTTAGGTTTTGGAAATATGGGTGATTAAATTAGTCGCTATGCGATGTGCGGACAACGATTTGTCGAAGTTTGACACGAAATATAAAAAAAATACGGAGGTGTGCCAACATGACGTACACATAGGATGATAGAATAGGTCCAGAACTTTAGTACTATACCACCCAAGTTACCGTAAAAACTTAGGTTTTGGAAATATGGGTGATTAAATTAGTCACTATGCGATGTGCGGACAACGATTTGTCTAAGTTTGACATGAAATATAAAAATAAATACGGGATTGTGGATACATGACGTACACATAGGGTGATAGAATAGGACCAGAACTTCTGTATTATACCACCCAAGTTACCGTAAAAACTTAGGTTTTGGAAATATGGGTGATTAAATTAGTCGCTATGCGATGTGCGGACAACGATTTGTCGAAGTTTGACACGAAATATAAAAAAAATACGGAGGTGTGCCAACATGACGTACACATAGGATGATAGAATAGGTCCAGAACTTTAGTACTATACCACCCAAGTTACCGTAAAAACTTAGGTTTTGGAAATATGGGTGATTAAATTAGTCGCTATGCGATGTGCGGACAACGATTTGTCTAGGTTTGACATGAAATATAAAAATAAATACGGAGGTGTGCCAACATTACGTACACGTAGGGTGATAGAATAGGACCAGAACTTCTGTATTATACCACCCAAGTTACCGTAAAAACTTAGGTTTTGGAAATATGGGTGAGTAAATTAGTCGCTATGCGATGTGCGGACAACGATTTGTCTAAGTATGACATGAAATATAATAATAAATACGGAGGTGTGCCAACATTACGTACACGTAGGGTGATAGAATAGGACCAGAACTTCTGTATTATACCACCCAAGTTACCGTAAAAACTTAGGTTTTGGAAATATGGCTGATTAAATTAGTCGCTATGCGATGTGCGGACAACGATTTGTCGACGTTTGACACGAAATATAAAAAAAATACGGAGGTGTGCCAACATGACGTACACATAGGATGATAGAATAGGTCCAGAACTTTAGTACTATACCACCCAAGTTACCGTAAAAACTTAGGTTTTGAAAATACGGGTGATTAAAATAGTAGCTTTGGATGTGTGGACAGCGATCCACCTAAGTTTGACATAAAATATAAAATAAATACGGCAGTGTGTCAGCATGACGTACACGTAGGATGAAAGAATAGGACCAGAACTTTAGTACTATACCACCCAAGTTACCTTAAAAACTTAGGTTTTGGAAATATGGGTGATTAAATTAGTCGCTATGCGATGTGCGGACAACGATTTGTCTAAGTATGACATGAAATATAATAATAAATACGGAGGTGTGCCAACATTACGTACATGTAGGGTGATAGAATAGGACCAGAACTTCTGTATTATACCACCCAAGTTCCCGTAAAAACTTAGGTTTTGGACATATGGCTGATTAAAGTAGTCGCATTGAGATGTGCGGACAGAGATTTGTCGAAGTTTGACACGAAATATAAAAAAATACGGAGGTGTGCCAACATGACGTACACATAGGATGAAAGAATAGGTCCAGACTTTAGTACTATACCACCCAAGTTACCGTAAAAACTTAGGTTTTGGAAATATGGCTGATTAAAGTAGTCGCATTGAGATGTGCGGACAGCGATTTGTCAAAGTATGACATGAAAAATAAAATAAATACGGAAGTGTGCCAACATGACGTACACATAGGATGATAGAATAGGTCCTGAAATTTAGTATTATACCACCCAAGTTACCGTAAAAACCTAGGTTTTGGAAATATGGCTGATTAAATTAGTCGCATTGAGATGTGCGGACAGCGATTTGTCAAAGTATGACATGAAAACTAAAATAAATACGGAAGTGTGCCAACCTGACGTACACATAGGATGAAAGAATAGGTCCAGAACTTTAGTACTATACCACCCAAGTTACCGTAAAAACTTAGGTTTTTGGAAAATATGGCTGATTAAAGTAGTCGCATTGAGATGTGCGGACAGAGATTTGTCGAAGTTTGACACGAAATATAAAAAAAATACGGAGGTGTGCCAACATGACGTACACATAGGATGATAGAATAGGTCCTGAAATTTAGTATGATACCACCCAAGTTACCGTAAAAACTTAGGTTTTGGAAATATGGGTGATTAAATTAGTCGCTATGCGATGTGCGGACAACGATTTGTCTAAGTTTGACATGAAATATAAAAATAAATACGGAGGTGGGCCAACATTACGTACACGTAGGGTGAAAGAATAGGACCAGAACTTTAGTACTATACCACCCAAGTTACCTTAAAAACTTAGGTTTTGGAAATATGGGTGATTAAATTAGTCGCTATGCGATGTGCGGACAACGATTTGTCTAAGTTTGACATGAAATATAAAAATAAATACGGAATTGTGGATACATGACGTACACATAGGGTGATAGAATAGGACCAGAACTTCTGTATTATACCACCCAAGTTACCGTAAAAAACTTAGGTTTTTGGAAATATGGCTGATTAAAGTAGTCGCATTGAGATGTGCGGACAGCGATTTGTCAAAGTATGACATGAAAAATAAATTAAATACGGAAGTGTGCCAACATGACGTACACATAGGATGATAGAATAGGTCCTGAAATTTAGTATTATACCACCCAAGTTACCGTAAAAACTTAGGTTTTAGAAATATGGCTGATTAAAGTAGTCGCATTGAGATTAGCGGACAGCGATTTGTCCAAGTATGAAATGAAAAAATAAAATAAATACGGAAGTATGCCAACATGACGTACACATAGGATGAAAAGAATAGGTCCGGAACTTTAGTACTATACCACCCAAGTTACCGTAAAAATCTTAGGTTTTGGAAATATGGGTTATTAAATTAGTCGCTATGCGAAGTGCGGACAACGATTTATCTAAGTTTGACATGAAATATAAAAATAAATACGGAGGTGTGCCAACATTACGTACCACGTAGGGTGATAGAATAGGACCAGAACTTCTGTATTATACCACCCAAGTTACCGTAAAAACTTAGGTTTTGGAAATATGGGTGATTAAATTAGTCGCTATGCGATGTGCGGACAACGATTTGTGTAAGTATGACATGAAATATAATAATAAATACGGAGGTGTGCCAACATTACGTACACGTAGGGTGATAGAATAGGACCAGAACTTCTGTATTATACCACCCAAGTTACCGTAAAAACTTAGGTTTTGGAAATATGGCTGATTAAAGTAGTCGCATTGAGATGTGCGGACAGAGATTTGTCGAAGTTTGACACGAAATATTAAAAAAATACGGAGGTGTGCCAACATGACGTACACATTGGATGATAGAATAGGTCCAGAAATTTAGTACTATACCACCCAAGTTACCATAAAAAACTTAGGTTTTGGAAATATGGCTGATTAAAGTAGTCGCATTGAGATGTGCGGACAGCGATTTGTCTAAGTTTGACATGAAAATATAAAAATAAATACGGGATTGTGGATACATGACGTACACATAGGGGTGATAGAATAGGACCAGAACTTCTGTATTATACCACCCAAGTTACCGTAAAAACTTAGGTTTTGGAAATATGGGTGATTAAATTAGTCGCTATGCGATGTGCGGACAACGATTTGTCGAAGTTTGACACGAAATATAAAAAAATTACGGAGGTGTTCCAACATGACGTACACATAGGATGATAGAATAGGTCCAGAACTTTTAGTACTATACCACCCAAGTTAACGTAAAAACTTAGGTTTTGGAAATATGGGTGATTAAATTAGTCGCTATGCGATGTGCGGACAACGATTTTTCTAAGTTTGACATGAAATATAAAAATAAATACGGAGGTGTGCCAACATTACGTACACGTAGGGTGATAGAATAGGACTAGAACTTCTGTATTATACCACCCAAGTTACCGTAAAAACTTAGGTTTTGGAAATATGGGTGAGTAAATTAGTCGCTATGCGATGTGCGGACAACGAATTGTCTAAGTATGACATGAAATATAATAATAAATACGGAGGTGTGCCAACATTACGTACACGTAGGGTGATAGAATAGGACCAGAACTTCTGTATTATACCACCCAAGTTACCGTAAAAACTTAGGTTTTGGAAATATGGCTGATTAAAGTAGTCGCATTGAGATGTGCGGACAGAGATTTGTCGAAGTTTGACACGAAATATAAAAAAAATACGGAGGTGTGCCAACATGACGTACACATAGGATGATAGAATAGGTCCAGAACTTTAGTACTATACCACCCAAGTTACCTTAAAAACTTAGGTTTTGGAAATACGGGTGATTAAAATAGTCGCTTTGGATGTGTGGACAGCGATCCACCTAAGTTTGACATAAAATATAAAATAAATACGGCAGTGTGTCATTATGACGTACACGTAGGATGAAAGAATAGGACCAGAACTTTAGTACTATACCACCCAAGTTACCTTAAAAAACTTAGGTTTTGGAAATATGGGTGATTAAATTAGTCGCTATGCGATGTGCGGACAACGATTTGTCTAAGTATGACATGAAATATAATAATAAATACGGAGGTGTGCCAACATTACGTACACGTAGGGTGATAGAATAGGACCAGAACTTCTGTATTATACCACCCAAGTTCCCGTAAAAACTTAGGTTTTGGACATATGGCTGATTAAAGTAGTCGCATTGAGATGTGCGGACAGAGATTTGTCGAAGTTTGACACGAAATATAAAAAAAATACGGAGGTGTGCCAACATGACGTACACATAGGATGATAGAATAGGTCCTGAAATTTAGTACTATACCACCCATGTTACCGTAAAAACTTAGGTTTTGGAAATATGGCTGATTTAAGTAGTCGCTTTGCGATGTGCGGACAGCGATTTGTCTAAGTTTGACATGAAATATAAAATAAACACGGAAGTGTGCCAGCATGACGTACACATAGGATGAAAGAATAGGACTAGAACTTTAGTACCATACCACCCTAAGTTACCATAAAAACTTAGGTTTTGGAAATATGGCTGATTAAAGTAGTCGCATTGAGATGTGCGGATAGCGATTTGTCAAAGTATGACATGAAAAATAAAATAAATACGGAAGTGTGCCAACATGACGTACACATAGGATGATAGAATAGGTCCTGAAATTTAGAATTATACCACCCAAGTTACCGTAAAAACTTAGGTTTTGGAAATATGGCTGATTAAAGTAGTCGCATTGAGATGTGCGGACAGCGATTTGTCAAAGTATGACATGAAAAATAAAATAAATACGGAAGTGTGCCAACATGACGTACACATAAGATGAAAGAATACGTCCAGAACTTTAGTACTATACCACCCAAGTTACCTTAAAAACTTAGGTTTTGGAAATATGGGTGATTAAATTAGTCGCTATGCGATGTGCGGACAACGATTTGTCTAAGTTTGACATGAAATATAAAAATAAATACGGAATTGTGGATACATGACGTACACATAGGGTGATAGAATAGGACCAGAACTTCTGTATTATACCACCCAAGTTACCGTAAAAACTTAGGTTTTGGAAATATGGCTGATTAAAGTAGTCGCATTGAGATTTGCGGACAGCGATTTGTCCAAGTATGAAATGAAAAATAAAATAAATACGGAAGTATGCCAACATGACGTACACATAGGATGAAAGAATAGGTCCAGAACTTTAGTACTATACCACCCAAGTTACCGTAAAAACTTAGGTTTTGGAAATATGGGTTATTAAATTAGTCGCTTGGCGAAGTGCGGCCACGATTTGTCTAAGTTTGACATGAAATATAAAAATAAATACGGAATTTTGGATACATGACGTTCACATTGGGTGATAGAATAGGATTAGAACTATATTATTATACCACTCAGGTTACCGTCAAAACTTAGGTTTTGGAAATACGGGTGATTAAAATAGTCGCTTTGGATGTGTGGACAGCGATCCACCTACGTTTAACATAAAATATAAAATAAATACGGTGGTGTGTCAGCATGACGTACACGTAGGATGAAAGAATAGGACCAGAACTTTAGTATTATACCACCCAAGTTACCTTAAAAACTTAGGTTTTGGAAATATGGGTGATTAAATTAGTCGCTATAAGATGTGCGGACAACGATTTGTCTAAGTTTGACATGAAATATAAATATAAATACGGAATTGTGAATACATGACGTACACAGAGGGTGATAGAATAGGACCAGAACTTCTGTATTATACCACCCAAGTTACCGTAAAAACTTAGGTTTTGGAAATATGGCTGATTAAAGTAGTCGCATTGAGATGTGCGGACAGCGATTTGTCAAAGTATGACACGAAAAATAAAATAAATACGGAAGTGTGCCAACATGACGTACACATAGGATGATAGAATAGGTCCTGAAATTTAGTACTATACCACCCAAGTTACCGTAAAAACTTAGGTTTTGGAAATATGGCTGATTAAAATAGTCGCATTGAGATGTGCGGACAGCGATTTGTCAAAGTATGACATGAAAAATAAAATAAATACGGAAGTGTGCCAACATGACGTACACATAGGATGAAAGAATAGGTCCAGAACTTTAGTACTATACCACCCAAGTTACCGTAAAAACTTAGGTTTTGGAAATATAGGTGATTAAATTAGTCGCTTTGCGATGTGCGGACAAGAATTTGTCTAAGTATGACATGAAATATAATAATAAATACGGAGGTTTGCCAACATTACGTACACGTAGGGTGATAGAATAGGACCAGAACTTCTGTATTATACCACCCAAGTTACCGTAAAAACTTAGGTTTTGGAAATATGGCTGATTAAAGTAGTCGCAATGAGATGTGCGGACAGAGATTTGTCGAAGTTTGACATGAAATATAAAAAAATACGGAGGTGTGCCAACATGACGTACACATAGGATGATAGAATAGGTCCAGAACTTTAGTACTATACCACCCAAGTTACCTTAAAAACTTAGGTTTTGGAAATACGGGTGATTAAATTAGTCGCTATGCGATGTGCTGACAACGATTTGTCTAAGTTTGACATGAAATATAAAAATAAATACAGAGGTGTGCCAACATGACGTACACATAGGATGATAGAATAGGTCCTGAAATTTAGTATTATACCACCCAAGTTACCTTAAAAACTTAGGTTTTGGAAATATGGGTGCGTAAATTAGTCGCTATGCGATGTGCGGACAACGATTTGTCTAAGTATGACATGAAATATAATAATAAATACGGAGGTGTGCCAACATTACGTACACGTAGGGTGATAGAATAGGACCAGAACTTCTGTATTATACCACCCAAGTTACCGTAAAAACTTAGGTTTTGGAAATATGGCTGATTAAAGTAGTCGCATTGAGATGTGCGGACAGAGATTTGTCGAAGTTTGACACGAAATATAAAAAAAATACGGAGGTGTGCCAACATGACGTACACATAGGATGATAGAATAGGACCAGAACTTCTGTATTATACCACCCAAGTTACCTTAAAAACTTAGGTTTTGGAAATACGGGTGATTAAAATAGTCGCTTTGGATGTGTGGACAGCGATCCACCTAAGTTTGACATAAAATATAAAATAAATACGGCAGTGTGTCAGCATGACGTACACGTAGGATGAAAGAATAGGACCAGAACTTTAGTACTATACCACCCAAGTTACCTTAAAAACTTAGGTTTTGGAAATATGGGTGATTAAATTAGTCGCTATGCGATGTGCGGACAACGATTTGTCTAAGTTTGACATGAAATATAAAAATAAATACGGAATTGTGGATACATGACGTACACATAGGGTGATAGAATAGGACCAGAACTTCTGTATTATACCACCCAAGTTACCGTAAAAACTTAGGTTTTGGAAATATGGGTGATTAAATTAGTCGCTATGCGATGTGCGGACAACGATTTGTCTAAGTATGACATGAAATATAATAATAAATACGGAGGTGTGCCAACATTACGTACACGTAGGGTGATAGAATAGGACCAGAACTTCTGTATTATACCACCCAAGTTCCCGTAAAAACTTAGGTTTTGGACATATGGCTGATTAAAGTAGTCGCATTGAGATGTGCGGACAGAGATTTGTCGAAGTTTGACACGAAATATAAAAAAATACGGAGGTGTGCCAACATGACGTACACATAGGATGATAGAATAGGTCCTGAAATTTAGTATTATAACACCCATGTTACCGTAAAAACTTAGGTTTTGGAAACATGGCTGATTAAAGTAGTCGCTTTGCGATGTGCGGACAGCGATTTGTCTAAGTTTGACATGAAATATAAAATAAATACGGAAGTGTGCCAACATGACGTACACATAGGATGAAAGAATAGGACTAGAACTTTAGTACCATACCACCCTAAGTTACCGTAAAAACTTAGGTTTTGGAAATATGGCTGATTAAAGTAGTCGCATTGAGATGTGCGGACAGCGATTTGTCAAAGTATGACATGAAAAATAAAATAAATACGGAAGTGTGCCAACATGACGTACACATAGGATGATAGAATAGGTCCTGAAATTTAGAATTATACCACCCAAGTTACCGTAAAAACTTAGGTTTTGGAAATATGGCTGATTAAAGTAGTCGCATTGAGATGTGCGGACAGCGATTTGTCAAAGTATGACATGAAAAATAAAATAAATACGGAAGTGTGCCAACATGACGTACACATAGGATGAAAGAATAGGTCCAGAACTTTAGTACTATACCACCCAAGTTACCGTAAAAACTTAGGTTTTGGAAATATGGGTGATTAAATTAGTCGCTATGCGATGTGCGGACAACGATTTGTCTAAGTTTGACATGAAATATAAAATTAAATACGGAGGTGTGCCAACATTACGTACACGTAGGGTGATAGAATAGGACCAGAACTTCTGTATTATACCACCCAAGTTACCGTAAAAACTTAGGTTTTGGAAATATGGCTGATTAAAGTAGTCGCATTGAGATGTGCGGACAGAGATTTGTCGAAGTTTGACAAGAAATATAAAAAAAATACGGAGGTGTGCCAACATGACGGACACATAGGATGATAGACTAGGTCCAGAACTTTAGTACTATACCACCCAAGTTACCTTAAAAACTTAGGTTTTGGAAATACGGGTGATTCAATTAGTCGCTATGCGATGTGCGGACAACGATTTGTCTAAGTTTGACATGAAATATAAAAATAAATACGGAGGTGTGCCAACATGACGTACACATAGGATGATAGAATAGGTCCTGAAATTTAGTATTATACCACCCAAGTTACCTTAAAAACTTAGGTTTTGGAAATATGGGTGATTAAATTAGTCGCTATGCGATGTGCGGACAACGATTTGTCTAAGTTTGACATGAAATATAACAATAAATACGGAATTTTGGATACATGACGTACACATTGGGTGATAGAATAGGATTAGAACTATATTATTATACCACTCAGGTTACCGTCAAAACTTAGGTTTTGGAAATATGGCTGATTAAAGTAGTCGCATTGAGATGTGCGGACAGCGATTTGTCAAAGTATGACATGAAAAATAAAATAAATACGGAAGTGTGCCAACATGACGTACACATAGGATGATAGAATAGGTCCTGAAATTTAGTATTATACCACCCAAGTTACCGTAAAAACTTAGGTTTTGGAAATATGGCTGATTAAATTAGTCGCATTGAGATGTGCGGACAGCGATTTGTCAAAGTATGACATGAAAAATAAAATAAATACGGAAGTGTGCCAACATGACGTACACATAGGATGAAAGAATAGGTCCAGAACTTTAGTACTATACCACCCAAGTTACCGTAAAAACTTAGGTTTTGGAAATATGGCTGATTAAAGTAGTCGCATTGAGATGTGCGGACAGCAATTTGTCAAAGTATGACACGAAAAATAAAATAAATACGGAAGTGTGCCAACATGACGTACACATAGGATGAAAGAATAGGTCCAGAACTTTAGTACTATACCACCCAAGTTACGGTAAAAACTTAGGTTTTGGAAATATGGGTGATTAAATTAGTCGCTATGCGATGTGCGGACAACGATTTGTCTATGACATGAAATATAATAATAAATACGGAGGTGTGCCAACATTACGTACACGTAGGGTGATAGAATAGGACCAGAACTTCTGTATTATACCACCCAAAATACCGTAAAAACTTAGGTTTTGGAAATATGGCTGATTAAAGTAGTCGCAATGAGATGTGCGGACAGAGATTTGTCGAAGTTTGACATGAAATATAAAAAAATACGGAGGTGTGCCAACATGACGTACACATAGGATGATAGAATAGGTCCAGAACTTTAGTACTATACCACCCAAGTTACCTTAAAAACTTAGGTTTTGGAAATACGGGTGATTAAATTAGTCGCTATGCGATGTGCGGACAACGATTTGTCTAAGTTTGACATGAAATATAAAAATAAATACGGAATTGTGGATACATGACGTACACATAGGGTGATAGAATAGGACCAGAACTTCTGTATTATACCAACCAAGTTACCGTAAAAACTTAGGTTTTGGAAATATGGCTGATTAAAGTAGTCGCATTGAGATGTGCGGACAGCGATTTGTCAAAGTATGACATGAAAAATAAAATAAATACGGAAGTGTGCCAACATGACGTACACATAGGATGATAGAATAGGTCCTGAAATTTAGTATTATACCACCCAAGTTACCGTAAAAACTTAGGTTTTGTAATATGGCTGATTAAAGTAGTCGCATTGAGATATGCGGACAGCGATTTGTCAAAGTATGACATGAAAAATAAAATAAATACGGAAGTGTGCCAACATGACGTACACATAGGATGAAAGAATAGGTCCAGAACTTTAGTACTATACCACCCAAGTTACCGTAAAAACTTAGGTTTTGGAAATATGGGTGATTAAATTAGTCGCTATGCGATGTGCGGACAACGATTTGTCTAAGTTTGACATGAAATATAAAAATAAATACGGAGGTGTGCCAACATGACGTACACATAGGATGATAGAATAGGTCCGGAAATTTAATATTATACCACCCAAGTTACCTTAAAAACTTAGGTTTTGGAAATATGGGTGATTAAATTAGTCGCTATGCGATGTGCGGACAACGATTTGTCTAAGTTTGACATGAAATATAAAAATAAATACGGAATTTTTGATACATGACGTACACATAGGGTGATAGAATAGGACCAGAAGTTCTGTATTATACCACCCAAGTTACCGTAAAAACTTAGGTTTTGGAAATATGGCTGATTAAAGTAGTCGCATTGAGATGTGCGGACAGCGATTTGTCAAAGTATGACATGAAAAATAAAAAAAATACGGAAGTGTGCCAACATGACGTACACATAGGATGATAGAATAGGTCCTGAAATTTAGTATTATACCTCCCAAGTTACCGTAAAAACTTAGGTTTTGGAAATATGGCTGATTAAAGTAGTCGCATTGAGATTTGCGGACAGCGATTTGTCCAAGTATGAAATGAAAAATAAAATAAATACGGAAGTATGCCAACATGACGTACACATAGGATGAAAGAATAGGTCCAGAACTTTAGTACTATACCATCCAAGTTACCGCAAAAACTTAGGTTTTGGAAATATGGGTGATTAAATTAGTCGCTATGCGAAGTGCGGACAACGATTTGTCTAAGTTTGACATGAAATATAAAAATAAATACGGAGGTGTGCCAACATTACGTACACGTAGGGTGATAGAATAGGACCAGAACTTCTGTATTATACCACCCAAGTTACCTTAAAAACTTAGGTTTTGGAAATACGGGTGATTAAATTAGTCGCTATGCGATGTGCGGACAACGATTTGTCTAAGTTTGACATGAAATATAAAAATAAATACGGAGGTGTGCAAACATGACGTGCACATAGGATGCTAGAATAGGTCCTGAAATTTAGTATTATACCACCCAAGTTACCTTAAAAACTTAGGTTTTAGAAATATGGGTGATTAAATTAGTCGCTATGCGATGTGCGGACAACGATTTGTCTAAGTTTGACATGAAATATAAAAATAAATACGGAATTTTGGATACATGACGTTCACATTGGGTGATAGAATAGGATTAGAACTATATTATTATACCACTCAGGTTACCGTCAAAACTTAGGTTTTGGAAATACGGGTGATTAAAATAGTCGCTTTGGATGTGTGGACAGCGATCCAGCTAAGTTTGACATAAAATATAAAATAAATACGGCAGTGTGTCAGCATGACGTACACGTAGGATGAAAGAATAGGACCAGGACTTTAGTATTATACCACCCAAGTTACCTTAAAAACTTAGGTTTTGGAAATATGGGTGATTAAATTAGTCGCTATAAGATGTGCGGACAACGATTTGTCTAAGTTTGACATGAAAAATAAAAATAAATAAGGAATTGTGGATACATGACGTACACATAGGGTGATAGAATAGGACCAGAACTTCTGTATTATACCACCCAAGTTACCGTAAAAACTTAGGTTTTGGAAATATGGCTGATTAAAGTAGTCGCATTGAGATGTGCGGACAGCGATTTGTCAAAGTATGACACGAAAAATAAAATAAATACGGAAGTGTGCCAACATGACGTACACATAGGATGAAAGAATAGGTCCAGAACTTTAGTACTATACCACCCAAGTTACCGTAAAAACTTAGGTTTTGGAAATATGGGTGATTAAATTAGTCGCTATGCGATGTGCGGACAACGATTTGTCTAAGTTTGACATGAAATATAAAAATAAATACGGAGGTGTGCCAACATTACGTACACGTAGGGTGATAGAATAGGACCAGAACTTCTGTATTATACCACCCAAGTTACCGTAAAAACTTAGGTTTTGGAAATATGGCTGATTAAAGTAGTCGCATTGAGATGTGCGGACAGAGATTTGTCGAAGTTTGACATGAAATATAAAAAAATACGGAGGTGTGCCAACATGACGTACACATAGGATGATAGAATAGGTCCAGAACTTTAGTACTATACCACCCAAGTTACCTTAAAAACTTAGGTTTTGGAAATACGGGTAATCAAATTAGTCGCTATGCGATGTGCGGACAACGATTTGTCTAAGTTTGACATGAAATATAAAAATAAATACGGAGGTGTGCCAACATGACGTCCACATAGGATGATAGAATAGGTCCTGAAATTTAGTATTATACCACCCAAGTTACCTTAAAAACTTAGGTTTTGGAAATATGGGTGATTAAATTAGTCGCTATGCGATGTGCGGCAACGATTTGTCTAAGTTTGACATGAAATATAAAAATAAATACGGAATTGTGGATATATGACGTACACATAGGGTGATAGAATAGGACCAGAACTTCTGTATTATACCACCCAAGTTACCGTAAAAACTTAGGTTTTGGAAATATGGCTGATTAAAGTAGTCGGTTTGAGATGTGCGGACAGCGATTTGTCAAAGTATGACATGAAAAATAAAATAAATACGGAAGTGTGCCAACATGACGTACACATAGGATGATAGAATAGGTCCTGAAATTTAGTATTATACCACCCAAGTTACCGTAAAAACTTAGGTTTTGGAAATATGGCTGATTAAAGTAGTCGCATTGAGATATGCGGTCAGCGATTTGTCAAAGTATGACATGAAAAATAAAATAAATACGGAAGTGTGCCAACATGACGTACACATAGGATGAAAGAATAGGTCCAGAACTTTAGTACTATACCACCCAAGTTACCGTAAAAACTTAGGTTTTGGAAATGTGGGTGATTAAATTAGTCGCTATGCGATGTGCGGACAACGATTTGTCTAAGTTTGACATGAAATATAAAAATAAATACGGAATTGTGGATACATGACGTACACATAGGGTGATAGAATAGGACCAGAACTTCTGTATTATACCACCCAAGTTACCGTAAAACTTAGGTTTTGGAAATATGGGTGATTAAATTAGTCGCTATGCGATGTGCGGACAACGATTTGTCTAAGTTTGACATGAAATATAAAAATAAATACGGAATTTTGGATACATGACGTACACATTGGGTGATAGAATAGGATTAGAACTATATTATTATACCACTCAGGTTACCGTCAAAACTTAGGTTTTGGAAATACGGGTGATTAAAATAGTCGCTTTGGATGTGTGGAGAGCGATCCACCTAAGTTTGACATAAAATATAAAATAAATACGGCAGTGTGTCAGCATGACGTACACGTAGGATGAAAGAATAGGACCAGAACTTTAGTATTATATCACCCAAGTTACCTTAAAAACTTAGGTTTTGGAAATATGGGTGATTAAATTAGTCGCTATGCGATGTGCGGACAACGATTTGTCTAAGTATGACATGAAATATAATAATAAATACGGAGGTGTGCCAACATTACGTACACGTAGGGTGATAGAATAGGACCAGAACGTCTGTATTATACCACCCAAGTTACCGTAAAAACTTAGGTTTTGGAAATATGGCTGTTTAAAGTAGTCGCATTGAGATGTGCGGACAGAGATTTGTCTAAGTTTGACATGAAATATAAAAAAAATACGGATGTGCTCCAACATGACGTACACATAGGATGATAGAATAGGACCAGAACTCCTGTATTATACCAACCAAGTTACCGTAAAAACTTAGGTTTTGGAAATATGGCTGATTAAAGTAGTCGCATTGAGATGTGCGGACAGCGATTTGTCAAAGTATGACATGAAAAATAAAATAAATACGGAAGTGTGCCAACATGACGTACACATAGGATGATAGAATAGGTCCAGAACTTTAGTACTATACCACCCAAGTTACCGTAAAAACTTAGGTTTTGGAAATATGGGTGATTAAATTAGTCGCTATGCGATGTGCGGACAACGATTTGTCTAAGTTTGACATGAAATATAAAAATAAATACGGAGGTGTGCCAACATTACGTACACGTAGGGTGATAGAATAGGACCAGAACTTATGTATTATACCACCCAAGTTACCGTAAAAACTTAGGTTTTGGAAATATGGCTGATTAAAGTAGTCGCATTGAGATGTGCGGACAGAGATTTGTCGAAGTTTGACATGAAATATAAAAAAATACGGAGGTGTGCCAACATGACGTACACATAGGATGATAGAATAGGTCCAGAACTTTAGTACTATACCACCCAAGTTACCTTAAAAACTTAGGTTTTGGAAATACGGGTGATTAAATTAGTCGCTATGCGATGTGCGGACAACGATTTGTCTAAGTTTGACATGAAATATAAAAATAAATACGGAGGTGTGCCAACATGACGTACACATAGGATGATAGAATAGGTCCTGAAATTTAGTATTATACCACCCAAGTTACCTTAAAAACTTAGGTTTTGGAAATATGGGTGATTAAATTAGTCGCTATGCGATGTGCGGACAACGATTTGTCTAAGTTTGACATGAAATATAAAAATAAATACGGAATTGTGGATACATGACGTACACATAGGGTGATAGAATAGGACCAGAACTTCTGTATTATACCACCCAAGTTACCGTAAAAACTTAGGTTTTGGAAATATGGCTGATTAAAGTAGTCGGTTTGAGATGTGCGGACAGCGATTTGTCAAAGTATGACATGAAAAATAAAATAAATACGGAAGTGTGCCAACATGACGTACACATAGGATGATAGAATAGGTCCTGAAATTTAGTATTATACCACCCAAGTTACCG
Source organism: Flexamia atlantica (assembly GCA_035578135.1). Lineage (NCBI taxonomy): Eukaryota > Metazoa > Arthropoda > Insecta > Hemiptera > Cicadellidae > Flexamia > Flexamia atlantica. Next base: position 155,774 of record JAQJVK010000120.1, on the reverse strand, counting down.
TAAAAACTTAGGTTTTGGAAATATGACTGATTAAAGTAGTCGCATTGAGATATGCGGACAGCGATTTGTCAAAGTATGACATGAAAAATAAAATAAATACGGAAGTGTGCCAACATGACGTACACATAGGATGAAAGAATAGGTCCAGAACTTTAGTACTATACCACCCAAGTTACCGTAAAAACTTAGGTTTTGGAAATGTGGGTGATTAAATTAGTCGCTATGCGATGTGCGGACAACGATTTGTCTAAGTTTGACATGAAATATAAAAATAAATACGGAATTGTGGATACATGACGTACACATAGGGTGATAGAATAGGACCAGAACTTCTGTATTATACCACCCAAGTTACCGTAAAAACTTAGGTTTTGCAAATATGGGTGATTAAATTAGTCGCTATGCGATGTGCGGACAACGATTTGTCTAAGTTTGACATGAAATATAAAAATAAATACGGAATTTTGGATACATGACGTACACATTGGGTGATAGAATAGGATCAGAACTATATTATTATACCACACAGGTTACCGTCAAAACTTAGGTTTTGGAAATACGGGTGATTAAAATAGTCGCTTTGGATGTGTGGACAGCGATCCACCTAAGTTTGACATAAAATATAAAATAAATACGGCAGTGTGTCAGCATGACGTACACGTAGGATGAAAGAATAGGACCAGAACTTTAGTACTATACCACCCAAGTTACCTTAAAAACTTAGGTTTTGGAAATATGGGTGATTAAATTAGTCGCTATGCGATGTGCGGACAACGATTTGTCTAAGTATGACATGAAATATAATAATAAATACGGAGGTGTGCCAACATTACGTACACGTAGGGTGATAGAATAGGTCCAGAACTTCTGTACTATACCACCCAAGTTACCGTAAAAACTTACGTTTTGGAAATATGGCTGATTAAAGTAGTCGCATTGAGATGTGCGGACAGATTTGTCGAAGTTTGACACGAAATATAAAAAAAATACGGAGGTGTGCCAACATGACGTACACATAGGATGATAGAATAGGTCCAGAACTTTAGTACTATACCACCCAAGTTACCTTAAAAACTTAGGTTTTGGAAATACGGGTGATTAAAATAGTCGCTTTGGATGTGTGGACAGTGATCCACCTAAGTTTGACATAAAATATAAAATAAATACGGCAGTGTGTCAGCATGACGTACACGTAGGGTGATGAAATAGGACCGGAACTTCTGTATTATACCACCCAAGTTACCGTAACAACTTAGGTTTTGGAAATATGGCTGATTAAAGTAGTCGCATTGAGATGTGCGGACAGAGATTTGTCGAAGTTTGACACGAAATATAAAAAAATACGGAGGTGTGCCAACATGACGTACACATAGGATGATAGAATAGGTCCAGAACTTTTAGTACTATACCACCCAAGTTACCTTAAAAACTTAGGTTTTGGAAATACGGGTGATTAAATTAGTCGCTATGCGATGTGCGGACAACGATTTGTCTAAGTTTGACATGAAATATAAAAATAAATACGGAATTGTGGATACATGACGTACACATAAGGTGATAGAATAGGACCAGAACCTCTGTATTATACCACCCAAGTTACCGTAAAAACTTAGGTTTTGGAAATATGGCTGATTAAAGTAGTCGCATTGAGATGTGCTGACAGCGATTTGTCAAAGTATGACATGAAAAATAAAATAAATACGGAAGTGTGCCAACATGACGTACACATAGGATGATAGAATAGGTCCTGAAATTTAGTATTATACCACCCAAGTTACCTTGAAAAAACTTAGGTTTTAGAAATATGGGTGATTAAATTAGTCGCTATGCGATGTGCGGACAACGATTTGTCTAAGTTTGACATGAAATATAAAAATAAATACGGAATTGTGGATACATGACGTACACATAGGGTGATAGAATAGGACCAGAACTTCTGTATTATACCACCCAAGTTACCGTAAAAACTTAGGTTTTGGAAATATGGCTGATTAAAGTAGTCGCATTGAGATCTGCGGATAGAGATTTGTCTAAGTTTGACATGAAATATAAAAATAAATACGGAATTGTGGATACATGACGTACACGTAGGGTGATAGAATAGGACCAGAACTTCTGTATTATACCACCCAAGTTACCGTAAAAACTTAGGTTTTGGAATTATGGCTGATTAAAGTAGTCGCATTGAGATGTGCGGACAGCGATTTGTCAAAGTATGACATGAAAAATAAAATAAATACGGAAGTGTGCCAACATGACGTACACATAGGATGATAGAATAGGTCCTGAAATTTAGTATTATACCACCCAAGTTACCTTAAAAACTTAGGTTTTGGAAATATGGGTGATTAAATTAGTCGCTATGCGATGTGCGGACAACGACTTGTCTAAGTTTGACATGAAATATAAAAAAAATACGGAATTGTGGATATATGACGTACACATAGGGTGATAGAATAGGACCAGAACTTCTTTATTATACCACCCAAGTTACCGTAAAAACTTTGGTTTTGGTAATATGGGTGATTAAATTAGTCGCTATGCGATGTGCGGACAACGATTTGTCGAAGTTTGACACGAAATATAAAAAAAATACGGAGGTGTGCCAACATGACGTACACATAGGATGATAGAATAGGTCCAGAACTTTAGTACTATACCATCCAAGTTACCTTAAAAACTTAGGTTTAGGAAATACGGGTGATTAAAATAGTCGCTTTGGATGTGTGGACAGTGATCCACCGAAGTTTGACATACAATATAAAATAAATACGGAAGTGTGCCAATTTGACGTACACATAGGATGATAGAATAGGCCCTGAAATTTAGTATTATACCACCCAAGTTACCGTAAAAACTTAGGTTTTGGAAATATGGCTGATTAAAGTAGTCGCATTGAGATATGCGGACAGCGATTTGTCAAAGTATGACATGAAAAATAAAATAAATACGGAAGTGTGCCAACATGACGTACACATAGGATGAAAGAATAGGTCCAGAACTTTAGTACTATACCACCCAAGTTACCGTAAAAACTTAGGTTTTGGAAATGTGGGTGATTAAATTAGTCGCTATGCGATGTGCGGACAACGATTTGTCTAAGTTTGACATGAAATATAAAAATAAATACGGAATTGTGGATACATGACGTACACATAGGGTGATAGAATAGGACCAGAACTTCTGTATTATACCACCCAAGTTACCGTAAAAACTTAGGTTTTGGAAATATGGGTAATTAAATTAGTCGCTATGCGATGTGCGGACAACGATTTGTCTAAGTTTGACATGAAATATAAAAATAAATACGGAATTTTGGATACATGACGTACACATTGGGTGGTAGAATAGGATTAGAACTATATTATTATACCACTCAGGTTACCGTCAAAACATAGGTTTTGGAAATACGGGTGATTAAAATAGTCGCTTTGGACGTGTGGAGAGCGATCCACCTAAGTTTGACATAAAATATAAAATAAATACGGCAGTGTGTCAGCATGACGTACTCGTAGGATGAAAGAATAGGACCAGAACTTTAGTATTATATCACCCAAGTTACCTTAAAAACTTAGGTTTTGGAAATATGGGTGATTAAATTAGTCGCTATGCGATGTGCGGACAACGATTTGTCTAAGTATGACATGAAATATAATAATAAATACGGAGGTGTGCCAACATTACGTACACGTAGGGTGATAGAATAGGACCAGAACGTCTGTATTATACCACCCAAGTTACCGTAAAAACTTAGGTTTTGGAAATATGGCTGTTTAAAGTAGTCGCATTGAGATGTGCGGACAGAGATTTGTCTAAATTTGACATGAAATATAAAAAAATACGGAGGTGCTCCAACATGACGTACACATAGGATGATAGAATAGGACCAGAACTCCTGTATTATACCACCCAAGTTACCGTAAAAACTTAGGTTTTGGAAATATGGCTGATTAAAGTAGTCGCATTGAGATGTGCGGACAGCGATTTGTCAACGTATGACATGAAAAATAAAATAAATACGGAAGTGTGCCAACATGACGTACACATAGGATGATAGAATAGGTCCTTAAATTTAGTATTATACCACCCAAGTTACCTTAAAAACTTAGGTTTTGGAAATATGGGTGATTAAATTAGTCGCTATGCGATGTGCGGACAACGATTTGTCTAAGTTTGACATGAAATATAAAAATAAATACGGAATTGTGGATACATGACGTACACATAGGGTGATAGAATAGGACCAGAACCTCTGTATTATACCACCCAAGTTACCGTAAAAACTTAGGTTTTGGAAATATGGGTGATTAAATTAGTCGCTATGCGATGTGCGGACAACGATTTGTCAAAGTTTGACATGAAATATAAAAATAAATACGGAATTTTGGATGCATGACGTACACATTGGGTGATAGAATAGGATTAGAACTATATTATTATACCACTCAGGTTACCGTCAAAACTTAGGTTTTGGAAATACGGGTGAATTAAATAGTCGCTTTGGATGTGTGGACAGCGATCCACCTAAGTATGACATAAAATATAAAATAAATACGGCAGTGTGTCAGCATGACGTACACGTAGGGTGATGAAATAGGACCAGAACTTCTGTATTATACCACCCAAGTTACCGTAAAAACTTAGGTTTTGGAAATATGGCTGATTAAAGTAGTCGCATTGAGATGTGCGGACAGCGATTTGTCAAAGTATGACATGAAAAATTAAATAAATACGGAAGTGTGCCAACATGACGTACACATAGGATGATAGAATAGGTCCTGAAATTTAGTATTATACCACCCAAGTTACCTTAAAAACTTAGGTTTTGGAAATATGGGTGATTAAACTAGTCGCTTTGGATGTGTGGACAGTGATCCACCTAAGTTTGACATAAAATATAAAATAAATACGGCAGTGTGTCAGCATAACGTACACGTAGGGTGATGAAATAGGACCAGAACTTCTGTATTATACCACCCCAGTTACCGTAAAAACTTAGGTTTTGGAAATATGGCTGATTAAAGTAGTCGCATTGAGATGTGCGGACAGCGATTTGTCAAAGTATGACATGAAAAATAAAATAAATACGGAAGTGTGCCAACATGACGTACACATAGGATGAAAGATTAGGTCCTGAAATTTAGTATTATACCACCCAAGTTACCTTAAAAACTTAGGTTTTGGAAATATGGGTGATTAAATTAGTCGCTATGCGATGTGCGGACAACGATTTGTCGAAGTTTGACACGAAATATAAAAAAAATACGGAGGTGTGCCAACATGACGTACACATGGGATGATAGAATAGGTCCAGAACTTTAGTACTATACCACCCAAGTTACCGTAAAAACTTAGGTTTTGGAAATATGGGTGATTAAATTAGTCGCTATGCGATGTGCGGACAACGATTTGTCTAAGTTTGACATGAAATATAAAAATAAATACGGAATTGTGGATACATGACGTACACATAAGGTGATAGAATAGGACCAGAACTTCTGTACTATACCACCCAAGTTACCTTAAAATCTTAGGTTTTGGATATATGGGTGATTAAATTAGTCTCTATGCGATGTGCGGAAAACGATTTGTCTAAGTTTAACATGAAATATAATAATAAATACGGAGGTGTGCCAACATTACGTACACGTAGGGTGATAGAATAGGACCAGAACTTCTGTATTATACCACCCCAGTTACCGTAAAAACTTAGGTTTTGGAAATATGGCTGATTAAAGTAGTCGCATTGAGATGTGCGGACAGCGATTTGTCAAAGTATGACATGAAAAATAAAATAAATACGGAAGTGTGCCAACATGACGTACACATAGGATGATAGAATAGGTCCTGAAATTTAGTATTATACCACCCAAGTTACCGTTAAAACTTAGGTTTTGGAAATATGGGTGATTAAATTAGTCGCTATGCGATGTGCGGACAACGATTTGTCTAAGTATGACACGAAATATAAAAAAAATACGGAGGTGTGCCAACATGACGTACACATAGGATGATAGAATAGGTCCAGAACTTTTGTACTATACCACCCAAGTTACCGTAAAAACTTAGGTTTTTGAAATATGGGTGATTAAATTAGTCGCTATGCGATGTGCGGACAACGATTTGTCTAAGTTTGACACGAAATATAAAAAATAAATACGGAATTGTGGATACATGACGTACACGTAGGGTGATAGAATAGGACCAGAACTTTTGTATTATACCACCCAAGTTACCGTAAAAACTTAGGTTTTGGAAATATGGGTGATTAAATTAGTCGCTATGCGATGTGCGGACAACGATTTGTCGAAGTTTGACACGAAATATAAAAAAAATACGGAGGTGAGCCAACATGACGTACACATAGGATAATAGAATAGGTCCAGAACTTTAGTACTATACCACCCAAGTTACCGTAAAAACTTAGGTTTTGGAAATATGGGTGATTAAATTAGTCGCTATGCGATGTGCGGACAACGATTTGTCTAAGTTTGACATGAAATTTAAAAATAAATACGGAATTGTGGATACATGACGTACACATAGGGTGATAGAATAGGACCAGAACTTCTGTATTATACCACCCAAGTTACCGTAAAAACTTAGGTTTTGGAAATATGGCTGATTAAAGTAGTCGCATTGAGATGTGCGGACAGAGATTTGTCGAAGTTTGACACGAAATATAAAAAAAAATACGGAGGTGTGCCAACATGACGTACACATAGGATGATAGAATAGGGCCAGAACTTTAGTACTATACCACCCAAGTTACCTTAAAAACTTAGGTTTTGGAAATATGGGTGATTAAATTAGTCGCTATGCGATGTGCGGACAACGATTTGTCTAAGTATGACATGAAATATAATAATAAATACGGAGGTGTGCCAACATTACTTACACATAGGATGATAGAATAGGTCCAGAACTTTAGTACTATACCACCCAAGTTACCGTAAAAACTTAGGTTTTGGAAATATGGCTGATTAAAGTAGTCGCATTGAGATGTGCGGACAGCGATTTGTCTAAGTTTGACATGAAATATAAAAATAAATACGGAATTGTGGATACATGACGTACACATTGGGTGATAGAATAGGACAAAAACTTCTGTATTATACCACCCAAGTTACCGTAAAAACTTAGGTTTTGGAAATATGGGTGATTAAAATAGTCGCTATGCGATGTGCGGACAACGATTTGTCGAAGTTTGACACGAAATATAAAAAAAATACGGAGGTGTGCCAACATGACGTACACATAGGATGATAGAATAGGTCCAGAACTTTTGTACTATACCACCCAAGTTACCGTAAAAACTTAGGTTTTGGAAATATGGGTGATTAAATTAGTCGCTATGCGATGTGCGGACAACGATTTGTCTAAGTTTGACACGAAATATAAAAAATAAATACGGAATTGTGGATACATGACGTACACGTAGGGTGATAGAATAGGACCAGAACTTCTGTATTATACCACCCAAGTTACCGTAAAAACTTAGGTTTTGGAAATATGGGTGATTAAATTAGTCGCTATGCGATGTGCAAACAACGATTAGTCTAAGTATGACATGAAATATAATAATAAATACGGAGGTGTGCCAACATTACGTACACGTAGGGTGATAGAATAGGACCAGAACTTCTGTATTATACCACCCAAGTTACCGTAAAAACTTAGGTTTTGGAAATATGGCTGATTAAAGTAGTCGCATTGAGATGTGCGGACAGATATTTGTCGAAGTTTGACATGAAATATAATAATAAATACGGAGGTGTGCCAACATTACGTACACGTATGGTGATAGAATAGGACCAGAACTTCTGTATTATACCACCCAAGTTACCGTAAAAACTTAGGTTTTAGAAATATGGCTGATTAAATTAGTCGCTATGCGATGTGCGGACAACGATTTGTCTAAGTTTAACATGAAATATAATAATAAATACGGAGGTGTGCCAACATTACGTACACGTAGGGTGATAGAATAGGACCAGAATTTCTGTATTATACCACCCAAGTTACCGTAAAAACTTAGGTTTTGGAAATATGGCTGATTAAAGTAGTCGCATTGAGATGTGCGGACAGCGATTTGTCAAAGTATGACATGAAAAATAAAATAAATACGGAAGTGTGCCAACATGACGTACACATAGGATGATAGAATAGGTCCTGAAATTTAGTATTATACCACCCAAGTTACCGTAAAAACTTAGGTTTTGGAAATATGGTTGATTAAATTAGCCGCTATGCGATGTGCGGACAACGATTTGTCTAAGTATGACACGAAATATAAAAAAAAAACGGAGGTGTGCCAACATGACGTACACATAGGATGATAGAATAGGTCCAGAACTTTTGTACTATACCACCCAAGTTACCGTAAAAACTTAGGTTTTGGAAATATGGGTGATTAAATTAGTCGCTGTGCGATGTGCGGACAACGATTTGTCTAAGTTTGACATGAAATAAAAAAATAAAAACGGAATTGTGGATACATGACGTACACATAGGGTGATAGAATAGGACCAGAACTTCTGTATTATACCACCCAAGTTACCGTAAAAACTTAGGTTTTGGAAATATGGCTGATTAAAGTAGTCACATTGAGATGTGCGGACCGAGATTTGTCGAAGTTTGACACGAAATATAAAAAAAAATACGGAGGTGTGCCAACATGACGTACACATAGGATGATAGAATAGGTCCAGAACTTTAGAACTATACCACCCAAGTTACCTTAAAAACTTAGGTTTAGGAAATACGGGTGATTAAAATAGTCGCATTGAGATGTGCGGACAGCGATTTGTCAAAGTATGACATGAAAAATAAAATAAATACGGAAGTGTGCCAACATGACGTACACATAGGATGATAGAATAGGTCCAGAACTTTAGTACTATACCACCCAAGTTACCGTAAAAACTTAGGTTTTGGAAATATGGGTGATTAAATTAGTCGCTATGCGATGTGCGGACAACGATTTGTCTAAGTTTGACATGAAATATAAAAATAAATACGGAGGTGTGCCAACATGACGTACACATAGGATGATAGAATAGGTCCAGAACTTTAGTACTATACAACCCAAGTTACCGTAAAAACTTAGGTTTTGGAAATATGGCTGATTAAAATAGTCGCATTGAGATGTGCGGACAGCGATTTGTCAAAGTATGACATGAAAAATAAAATAAATACGGAAGTGTGCCAACATGACGTACACATAGGATGATAGAATAGGTCCAGAACTTTAGTACTATACCACCCAAGTTACCGTAAAAACTTAGGTTTTGGAAATATGGGTGATTAAATTAGTCGCTATGCGATGTGCGGACAACGATTTGTCTAAGTTTGACACGAAATATAAAAAAAATACGGAGGTGTGCCAACATGACGTACACATAGGATGATAGAATAGGTCCAGAACTTTAGTACTATACCACCCAAGTTACCGTAAAAACTTAGGTTTTGGAAATATGGGTAATTAAATTAGTCGCTATGCGATGTGCGGACAACGATTTGTCTAAGTTTGACACGAAATATAAAAAATAAATACGGAATTGTGGATACATGACGTACACGTAGGGTGATAGAATAGGACCAGAACTTTTGTATTATACCACCCAAGTTACCGTAAAAACTTAGGTTTTGGAAATATGGGTGATTAAATTAGTCGCTATGCGATGTGCGGACAACGATTTGTCGAAGTTTGACACGAAATATAAAAAAATACGGAGGTGAGCCAACATGACGTACACATAGGATGATAGAATAGGTCCAGAACTTTAGTACTATACCACCCAAGTTACCGTAAAAACTTAGGTTTTGGAAATATGGGTGATTAAATTAGTCGCTATGCGATGTGCGGACAACGATTTGTCTAAGTTTGACATGAAATATAAAAATAAATACGGAATTGTGGATACATGACGTACACATAGGGTGATAGAATAGGACCAGAACTTCTGTATTATACCACCCAAGTTACCGTAAAAACTTAGGTTTTGGAAATATGGCTGATTAAAGTAGTCGCATTGAGATGTGCGGACAGAGATTTGTCTAAGTATGACATGAAATATAATAATAAATACGGAGGTGTGCCAACATTACTTACACATAGGATGATAGAATAGGTCCAGAACTTTAGTACTATACCACCCAAGTTACCATAAAAACTTAGGTTTTGGAAATATGGGTGATTAAAATAGTCGCTATGCGATGTGCGGACAACGATTTGTCGAAGTTTGACACGAAATATAAAAAAAATACGGAGGTGTGCCAACATGACGTACACATAGGATGATAGAATAGGTCCAGAAATTTTGTACTATACCACCCAAGTTACCGTAAAAACTTAGGTTTTGGAAATATGGGTGATTAAATTAGTCGCTATGCGATGTGCGGACAACGATTTGTCTAAGTTTGACACGAAATATAAAAAATAAATACGGAATTGTGGATACATGACGTACACGTAGGGTGATAGAATAGGACCAGAACTTCTGTATTATACCACCCAAGTTACCGTAAAAACTTAGGTTTTGGAAATATGGGTGATTAAATTAGTCGCTATGCGATGTGCAAACAACGATTTGTCTAAGTATGACATGAAATATAATAATAAATACGGAGGTGTGCCAACGTTACGTACACGTAGGGTGTTAGAATAGGACCAGAACTTCTGTATTATACCACCCAAGTTACCGTAAAAACTTAGGTTTTGGAAATATGGCTGATTAAAGAAGTCGAATTGAGATGTGCGGACAGCGATTTGTCAAAGTATGACATGAAAAATAAAATAAATACGGAAGTGTGCCAACATGACGTACACATAGGATGATAGAATAGGTCCAGAACTTTAGTACTATACCACCCAAGTTACCTTAAAAACTTAGGTTTAGGAAATACGGGTGATTAAAATAGTCGCATTGAGATGTGCGGACAGCGATTTGTCAAATTATGACATGAAAAATAAAATAAATACGGAAGTGTGCCAACATGACGTACACATAGGATGATAGAATAGGTCCAGAACTTTAGTACTATACCACCCAAGTTACCGTAAAAACTTAGGTTTTGGAAATATGGGTGATTAAATTAGTCGCTATGCGATGTGCGGACAACGATTTGTCTAAGTTTGACATGAAATATAAAAATAAATACGGAGGTGTGCCAACATGACGTACACATAGGATGATAGAATAGGTCCAGAACTTTAGTACTATACAACCCAAGTTACCGTAAAAACTTAGGTTTTGGAAATATGGCTGATTAAAATAGTCGCATTGAGATGTGCGGACAGCGATTTGTCAAAGTATGACATGAAAAATAAAATAAATACGGAAGTGTGCCAACATGACGTACACATAGGATGATAGAATAGGTCCAGAACTTTAGTACTATACCACCCAAGTTACCGTAAAAACTTAGGTTTTGGAAATATGGGTGATTAAATTAGTCGCTATGCGATGTGCGGACAACGATTTGTCTAAGTTTGACACGAAATATAAAAAATAAATACGGAATTGTGGATACATGACGTACACGTAGGGTGATAGAATAGGACCAGAACTTTTGTATTATACCACCCAAGTTACCGTAAAAACTTAGGTTTTGGAAATATGGGTGATTAAATTAGTCGCTATGCGATGTGCGGACAACGATTTGTCGAAGTTTGACACGAAATATAAAAAAATACGGAGGTGAGCCAACATGACGTACACATAGGATGATAGAATAGGTCCAGAACTTTAGTACTATACCACCCAAGTTACCGTAAAAACTTAGGTTTTGGAAATATGGGTGATTAAATTAGTCGCTATGCGATGTGCGGACAACGATTTGTCGAAGTTTGACATGAAATATAATAATAAATACGGAGGTGTGCCAACATTACGTACACGTATGGTGATAGAATAGGACCAGAACTTCTGTATTATACCACCCAAGTTACCGTAAAAACTTAGGTTTTAGAAATATGGCTGATTAAATTAGTCGCTATGCGATGTGCGGACAACGATTTGTCTAAGTTTAACATGAAATATAATAATAAATACGGAGGTGTGCCAACATTACGTACACGTAGGGTGATAGAATAGGACCAGAACTTCTGTATTATACCACCCAAGTTACCGTAAAAACTTAGGTTTTGGAAATATGGCTGATTAAAGTAGTCGCATTGAGATGTGCGGACAGCGATTTGTCAAAGTATGACATGAAAAATAAAATAAATACGGAAGTGTGCCAACATGACGTACACATAGGATGATAGAATAGGTCCTGAAATTTAGTATTATACCACCCAAGTTACCGTAAAAACTTAGGTTTTGGAAATATGGTTGATTAAATTAGCCGCTATGCGATGTGCGAACAACGATTTGTCTAAGTATGACACGAAATATAAAAAAAAACGGAGGTGTGCTAACATGACGTACACATAGGATGATAGAATAGGTCCGAAACTTTTGTACTATACCACCCAAGTTACCGTAAAAACTTAGGTTTTGGAAATATGGGTGATTAAATTAGTCGCTATGCGATGTGCGGATAACGATTTGTCTATGTTTGACATGAAATAAAAAAATAAATACGGAATTGTGGATACATGACGTACACATAGGGTGATAGAATAGGACCAGAACTTCTGTATTATACCACCCAAGTTACCGTAAAAACTTAGGTTTTGGAAATATGGCTGATTAAAGTAGTCACATTGAGATGTGCGGACCGAGATTTGTCGAAGTTTGACACGAAATATAAAAAAAAATACGGAGGTGTGCCAACATGACGTACACATAGGATGATAGAATAGGTCCAGAACTTTAGTACTATACCACCCAAGTTACCTTAAAAACTTAGGTTTAGGAAATACGGGTGATTAAAATAGTCGCATTGAGATGTGCGGACAGCGATTTGTCAAAGTATGACATGAAAAATAAAATAAATACGGAAGTGTGCCAACATGACGTACACATAGGATGATAGAATAGGTCCAGAACTTTAGTACTATACCACCCAAGTTACCGTAAAAACTTAGGTTTTGGAAATATGGGTGATTAAATTAGTCGCTATGCGATGTGCGGACAACGATTTGTCTAAGTTTGACATGAAATATAAAAATAAATACGGAGGTGTGCCAACATGACGTAAACATAGGATGATAGAATAGGTCCAGAACTTTAGTACTATACAACCCAAGTTACCGTAAAAACTTAGGTTTTGGAAATATGGCTGATTAAAGTAGTCGCATTGAGATGTGCGGACAGCGATTTGTCTAAGTTTGACATGAAATATAATAATAAATACGGAGGTGTGCCAACATTACGTACATATAGGGTGATAGAATAGGACCAGAACTTCTGTATTATACCACCCAAGTTACCGTAAAAACTTAGGTTTTGGAAATATGGGTGATTAAATTAGTCGCTATGCGATGTGTGGACAACGATTTGTCTAAAAACTTAGGTTTTGGAAATATGGCTGATTAAAGTAGTCGCATTGAGATGTGCGGACAGCGATTTGTCAAAGTATGACATGAAAAATAAAATAAATACGGAAGTGTGCCAACATGACGTACACATAGGATGATAGAATAGGTCCTGAAATTTATTATTATATTACCCAAGCTACCTTAAAAACTTAGGTTTTGGAAATATGGGTGATTAAATTAGTCGCTATGCGATGTGCGGACAACGATTTGTCTAAGTTTGACACGAAATATAAAAAAAATACGGAGGTGTGCCTACACGACGTACACATAGGATGATAGAATAGGTCCAGAACTTTAGTACTATACCACCCAAGTTACCGTAAAAACTTAGGTTTTGGAAATATGGCTGATTAAAGTAGTCGCATTGAGATGTGCGGACAGCGATTTGTCTAAGTTTGACATGAAATATAAAAATAAATACGGATTTGTGGATACATGACGTACACATAGGGTGATAGAATAGGACCAGAACTTCTGTATTATACCACCCAAGTTACCGTTAAAACTTAGGTTTTGGAAATATGGGTGATTAAATTAGTCGCTATGCGATGTGCGGACAACGATTTGTGTAAGTATGACATGAAATATAAAAAAAATACGGAGGTGTGCCAACATTACGTACACGTAGGGTGATAGAATAGGACCAGAACTTCTGTATTATACCACCCAAGTTACCGTAAAAACTTAGGTTTTGGAAATATGGCTGATTAAAGTAGTCGCATTGAGATGTGCGGACAGCGATTCCATATTTCCAAAACCTAAGTTTTTAAGGTAACTTGGGAGGTATAGTACTAAAGTTCTGGACCTATTCTATCATACTATGTGTACGTCATGTTGGAACACTTCCGTATTTATTTTATATTTCATGTCAAACTTAGACAAATCGCTGTCCGCCCATCGCAAAGCGACTACTTTAATCAGCCATATTTCCAAAACCCAAGTTTTTACGGTAACTTGGGTGGTATAATACAGAAGTTCTGGTCCTATTCTATCACCCTATGTGTACGTCTTGTTGGCACACTCGCGTATTTATTTTATATTTCATGTCAAACTTAGGCGGATCGCTGTCCACACATCCAAAGCGACTATTTTAACTACCCATATTTCCAAAACCTAAGTTTTTCGGATAACCTGAGTGGTATAATACTATAGTTCTGGTCCTATTCTATCACCCTATGTGTACGTCATGTATCCAAAATTCCGTATTTATTTTTATATTTCATGTCAAACTTAGACAAATCGTTGTCCGCACATCGCATAGCGACTACTTTAATCAGCCATATTTCCAAAACCTAAGTTTTTACGGTAACTTGGGTGGTATAATACAGAAGTTCTGGTCCTATTCTATCACCCTACGTGTACGTAATGTTGGCAAACCTCCGTATTTATTATTATATTTCATGTCATACTTAGACAAATCGTTGTCCGCACATCGCATAGCGACTAATTTAATCACCTATATTTCAAAAACCTAAGTTTTTACGGCAACTTGGGTGGTATAATACAGAAGTTCTGGTCCTATTCTATCACCCTATGTGTACGTCATGTATCCACAATTCCGTATTTATTTTTATATTTCGTGTCAAACTTAGACAAATCGTTGTCCGCACATCGCATAGCGACTAATTAAATCACCCATATTTCCAAAACCTAAGTTTTTAAGGTAACTTGGGTGGTATAATACTAAATTTCAGGACCTATTCTATCATCCTATGTGTACGTCATGTTGGCACACTTCCGTATTTATTTTATTTTTCATGTCATACTTTGACAAATCGCTGTCCGCACATCTCAATGCGACTACTTTAATCAGCCATATTTCCAAAACCTAAGTTTTTACGGTAACTTGGGTGGTATAATACAGAAGTTCTGGTCCTATTCTATCACCCTATGTGTACGTCATGTATCCACAATTCTGTATTTATTTTTATATTTCATGTCAAACTTAGACAAATCGTTGTCCGCACATCGCATAGCGACTAATTTAATCACCCATATTTCCAAAACCTAAGTTTTTACGGTAACTTGGGTGGTATAGTACTAAAGTTCTGGACCTATTCTATCATCCTATGTGTACGTCATGTTGGCACACCTCCGTATTTTTTTTATATTTTGTGTCAAACTTCGACAAATCGTTGTCCGCACATCGCATAGCGACTAATTTAATCACCCATATTTCCAAAACCTAAGTTTTTAAGGTAACTTGGGTGGTATAGTACTAAAGTTCTGGACCTATTCTATCATCCTATGTGTACGTCATGTTGGCACACCTCCGTATTTATTTTTATATTTTATGTCAAACTTAGACAAATCGTTGTCCGCACTTTGCATAGCGACTAATTTAATCACCCATATTTCCAAAACCTAAGTTTTTAAGGTAACTTGGGTGGTATAGTACTAAAGTTCTGGTCCCATTCTTTCATCCTACGTGTACGTCATGCTGACACACTTCCGTATTTATTTTATATTTTATGTCAAACTTAGGTGGATCGCTGTCCACACATCCAAAGGGACTATTTTAATCACCCGTATTTCCAAAACCTAAGTTTTTAAGGTAACTTGGGTGGTATAGTACTAAAGTTCTGGACCTATTCTATCATCCTATGTGTACGTCATGTAGGCACACTTCCGTATTTTTTTTTAATTTCGTGTCAAACTTCGACAAATCTCTGTCCGCACATCTCAATGCGACTACTTTAATCAGCCATATTTCCAAAACCTAAGTTTTTACGGTAACTTGGGTGGTATAATACAGAAGTTCTGGTCCTATTCTATCACCCTACGTGTACGTAATGTTGGCACACCTCCGTATTTATTATTATATTTCATGTCATACTTAGACAAATCGTTGTCCGCACATCGCATAGCGACTAATTTAATCACCCATATTTCCAAAACCTAAGTTTTTACGGTAACTTGGTTGGTATAGTACTAAAGTTCGGGACCTATTCTATCATCCTATGTGTACGTCATGTTGGCACACCTCCGTATTTATTTTTATATTTTATGTCAAACTTAGACAAATCGTTGTCCGCACATCGCATAGCGACTAATTTAATCACCCATATTTCCAAAACCTAAGTTTTTAAGGTAACTTGGGTGTTATAATACTAAAGTTCTGGTCCTATTCTTTCATCCTACGTTTACGTCATGCTGACACACTGCCGTATTTATTTTATATTTTATGTCAAACTTAGGTGGATCGCTGTCCACACATCCAATGCGACTATTTTAATCACCCGTATTTCCAAAACCTAAGTTTTGACGGTAACCTGAGTGGTATAATAATATAGTTCTAATCCTATTATATCACCCAATATGTACGTCATGTATCCAAAATTCCGTATTTATTTTTATATTTCATGTCAAACTTAGACAAATCGTTGTCCGCACATCGCATAGCGACTAATTTAATCACCCATATTTCCAAAACCTAAGTTTTTACGGTAACTTGGGTGGTATAATACAGAAGTTCTGGTCCTATTCTATCACCCTATGTGTACGTCATGTATCCACAATTCCGTATTTTTTTTATATTTCGTGTCAAACTTCGACAAATCGTTGTCCGCACATCGCATAGCGACTAATTTAATCACCCATATTTCCAAAACCTATGTTTTTAAGGTAACTTGGGTGGTATAGTACTAAAGTTCTGGACCTATTCTATCATCCTATGTGTACGTCATGTTGGCACACCTCCGTATTTATTTTTATATTTTATGTCAAACTTAGACAAATCGTTGTCCGCACATCGCATAGCGACTAATTTAATCACCCATATTTCCAAAACCTAAGTTTTTAAGGTAACTTGGGTGGTATAGTACTAAAGTTCTGGTCCTATTCTTTCATCCTACGTGTACGATTAAATTATTAAAGTAGTCGCATTGAGATGTGCGGACAGCGATTTGTCTAAGTTTGACATGAAATATAAAAATAAATACGGATTTGTGGATACATGACGTACACATAGGGTGATAGAATAGGACCAGAACTTCTGTATTATACCACCCAAGTTACCGTTAAAACTTAGGTTTTGGAAATATGGGTGATTAAATTAGTCGCTATGCGATGTGCGGACAACGATTTGTGTAAGTATGACATGAAATATAAAAAAAATACGGAGGTGTGCCAACATTACGTACACGTAGGGTGATAGAATAGGACCAGAACTTCTGTATTATACCACCCAAGTTACCGTAAAAACTTAGGTTTTGGAAATATGGCTGATTAAAGTAGTCGCATTGAGATGTGCGGACAGCGATTCCATATTTCCAAAACCTAAGTTTTTAAGGTAACTTGGGAGGTATAGTACTAAAGTTCTGGACCTATTCTATCATACTATGTGTACGTCATGTTGGAACACTTCCGTATTTATTTTATATTTCATGTCAAACTTATACAAATCGCTGTCCGCCCATCGCAAAGCGACTACTTTAATCAGCCATATTTCCAAAACCCAAGTTTTTACGGTAACTTGGGTGGTATAATACAGAAGTTCTGGTCCTATTCTATCACCCTATGTGTACGTCTTGTTGGCACACTCGCGTATTTATTTTATATTTCATGTCAAACTTAGGCGGATCGCTGTCCACACATCCAAAGCGACTATTTTAACTACCCATATTTCCAAAACCTAAGTTTTTCGGATAACCTGAGTGGTATAATACTATAGTTCTGGTCTTATTCTATCACCCTATGTGTACGTCATGTATCCAAAATTCCGTATTTATTTTTATATTTCATGTCAAACTTAGACAAATCGTTGTCCGCACATCGCATAGCGACTACTTTAATCAGCCATATTTCCAAAACCTAAGTTTTTACGGTAACTTGGGTGGTATAATACAGAAGTTCTGGTCCTATTCTATCACCCTACGTGTACGTAATGTTGGCAAACCTCCGTATTTATTATTATATTTCATGTCATACTTAGACAAATCGTTGTCCGCACATCGCATAGCGACTAATTTAATCACCCATATTTCAAAAACCTAAGTTTTTACGGTAACTTGGGTGGTATAATACAGAAGTTCTGGTCCTATTCTATCACCCTATGTGTACGTCATGTATCCACAATTCCGTATTTATTTTTATATTTCGTGTCAAACTTAGACAAATCGTTGTCCGCACATCGCATAGCGACTAATTTAATCACCCATATTTCCAAAACCTAAGTTTTTAAGGTAACTTGGGTGGTATAATACTAAATTTCAGGACCTATTCTATCATCCTATGTGTACGTCATGTTGGCACACTTCCGTATTTATTTTATTTTTCATGTCATACTTTGACAAATCGCTGTCCGCACATCTTAATGCGACTACTTTAATCAGCCATATTTCCAAAACCTAAGTTTTTACGGTAACTTGGGTGGTATAATACAGAAGTTCTGGTCCTATTCTATCACCCTATGTGTACGTCATGTATCCACAATTCCGTATTTATTTTTATATTTCATGTCAAACTTAGACAAATCGTTGTCCGCACATCGCATAGCGACTAATTTAATCACCCATATTTCCAAAACCTAAGTTTTTACGGTAACTTGGGTGGTATAGTACTAAAGTTCTGGACCTATTCTATCATCCTATGTGTACGTCATGTTGGCACACCTCCGTATTTTTTTTATATTTTGTGTCAAACTTCGACAAATCGTTGTCCGCACATCGCATAGCGACTAATTTAATCACCCATATTTCCAAAACCTAAGTTTTTAAGGTAACTTGGGTGGTATAGTACTAAAGTTCTGGACCTATTCTATCATCCTATGTGTACGTCATGTTGGCACACCTCCGTATTTATTTTTATATTTTATGTCAAACTTAGACAAATCGTTGTCCGCACATCGCATAGCGACTAATTTAATCACCCATATTTCCAAAACCTAAGTTTTTAAGGTAACTTGGGTGGTATAGTACTAAAGTTCTGGTCCCATTCTTTCATCCTACGTGTACGTCATGCTGACACACTTCCGTATTTATTTTATATTTTATGTCAAACTTAGGTGGATCGCTGTCCACACATCCAAAGCGACTATTTTAATCACCCGTATTTCCAAAACCTAAGTTTTTAAGGTAACTTGGGTGGTATAGTACTAAAGTTCTGGACCTATTCTATCATCCTATGTGTACGTCATGTAGGCACACTTCCGTATTTTTTTTTAATTTCGTGTCAAACTTCGACAAATCTCTGTCCGCACATCTCAATGCGACTACTTTAATCAGCCATATTTCCAAAACCTAAGTTTTTACGGTAACTTGGGTGGTATAATACAGAAGTTCTGGTCCTATTCTATCACCCTACGTGTACGTAATGTTGGCACACCTCCGTATTTATTATTATATTTCATGTCATACTTAGACAAATCGTTGTCCGCACATCGCATAGCGACTAATTTAATCACCCATATTTCCAAAACCTAAGTTTTTACGGTAACTTGGTTGGTATAGTACTAAAGTTCGGGACCTATTCTATCATCCTATGTGTACGTCATGTTGGCACACCTCTGTATTTATTTTTATATTTTATGTCAAACTTAGACAAATCGTTGTCCGCACATCGCATAGCGACTAATTTAATCACCCATATTTCCAAAACCTAAGTTTTTAAGGTAACTTGGGTGTTATAATACTAAAGTTCTGGTCCTATTCTTTCATCCTACGTTTACGTCATGCTGACACACTGCCGTATTTATTTTATATTTTATGTCAAACTTAGGTGGATCGCTGTCCACACATCCAATGCGACTATTTTAATCACCCGTATTTCCAAAACCTAAGTTTTGACGGTAACCTGAGTGGTATAATAATATAGTTCTAATCCTATTATATCACCCAATATGTACGTCATGTATCCAAAATTCCGTATTTATTTTTATATTTCATGTCAAACTTAGACAAATCGTTGTCCGCACATCGCATAGCGACTAATTTAATCACCCATATTTCCAAAACCTAAGTTTTTACGGTAACTTGGGTGGTATAATACAGAAGTTCTGGTCCTATTCTATCACCCTATGTGTACGTCATGTATCCACAATTCCGTATTTATTTTTATATTTCATGTCAAACTTAGACAAATCGTTGTCCGCAAATCTCAATGCGACTAATTTAATCACCCATATTTCCAAAACCTAAGTTTTTAAGGTAACTTGGGTGGTATAGTACTAAATTCAGGACCTATTCTATCACCCTACGTGTACGTAATGTTGGCACACTTCCGTATTTATTTTATTTTTCATGTCATACTTTGACAAATCGCTGTCCGCACATCTCAATGCGACTACTTTAATCAGCCATATTTCCAAAACCTAAGTTTTTACGGTAACTTGGGTGGTATAATACAGAAGTTCTGGTCCTATTCTATCACCCTATGTGTACGTCATGTATCCACAATTCCGTATTTATTTTTATATTTCATGTCAAACTTAGACAAATCGTTGTCCGCACATCGCATAGCGACTAATTTAATCACCCATATTTCCAAAACCTAAGTTTTTACGGTAACTTGGGTGGTATAGTACTAAAGTTCTGAACCTATTCCATCATCCTATGTGTACGTCATGTTGGCACACCTCCGTATTTTTTTTATATTTCGTGTCAAACTTCGACAAATCGTTGTCCGCACATCGCATAGCGACTAATTTAATCACCCATATTTCCAAAACCTAAGTTTTTAAGGTAACTTGGGTGGTATAGTACTAAAGTTCTGGTCCTATTCTTTCATCCTACGTGTACGTCATGCTGACACACTTCCGTATTTATTTTATATTTTATGTCAAACTTAGGTGGATCGCTGTCCACACATCCAAAGCGACTATTTTAATCACCCGTATTTCCAAAACCTAAGTTTTAAAGGTAACTCGGGTGGTATAGTACTAAAGTTCTGGACCTATTCTATCATCCTATGTGTACGTCATGTAGGCACAATTCCGTATTTTTTTTATATTTCGTGTCAAACTTCGACAAA
The DNA here is from genome assembly GCA_035578135.1 of Flexamia atlantica. Taxonomy (NCBI): domain Eukaryota; kingdom Metazoa; phylum Arthropoda; class Insecta; order Hemiptera; family Cicadellidae; genus Flexamia; species Flexamia atlantica. Next base: position 134,317 of record JAQJVK010000120.1, on the reverse strand, counting down.
TCTCTGTTCGCACATCTCAATGCGACTACTTTAATCAGCCATATTTCCAAAACCTAAGTTTTTACGGTAACTTGGGTGGTATAATACAGAAGTTCTGGTCCTATTCTATCACCCTACGTGTACGTAATGTTGGCACACCTCCGTATTTATTATTATATTTCATGTCATACTTAGACAAATCGTTGTCCGCACATCGCATAGCGACTAATTTAATCACCCATATTTCCAAAACCTAAGTTTTTACGGTAACTTGGGTGGTATAGTACTAAAGTTCGGGACCTATTCTATCATCCTATGTGTACGTCATGTTGGCACACCTCCGTATTTATTTTTATATTTTATGTCAAACTTAGACAAATCGTTGTCCGCACATCGCATAGCGACTAATTTAATCACCCATATTTCCAAAACCTAAGTTTTTAAGGTAACTTGGGTGGTATAGTACTAAAATTCTGGTCCTATTCTTTCATCCTACGTTTACGTCATGCTGACACACTGCCGTATTTATTTTATATTTTATGTCAAACTTAGGTGGATCGCTGTCCACACATCCAATGCGACTATTTTAATCACCCGTATTTCCAAAACCTAAGTTATGACGGTAACCTGAGTGGTATAATAATATAGTTCTAATCCTATTATATCACCCAATGTGTACGTCATGTATCCAAAATTCCGTATTTATTTTTATATTTCATGTCAAACTTAGACAAATCGTTGTCCGCACATCGCATAGCGACTAATTTAATCACCCATATTTCCAAAACCTAAGTTTTTACGGTAACTTGGGTGGTATAATACAGAAGTTCTGGTCCTATTCTATCACCCTATGTGTACGTCATGTATCCACAATTCCGTATTTATTTTTATATTTCATGTCAAACTTAGACAAATCGTTGTCCGCAAATCTCAATGCGACTAATTTAATCATCCATATTTCCAAAACCTAAGTTTTTAAGGTAACTTGGTTGGTATAGTACTAAATTTCAGGACCAATTCTATCACCCTACGTGTACGTTATGTTAGCACACTTCCGTATTTATTTTATTTTTCATGTCATACTTTGACAAATCGCTGTCCGCACATCTCAATGCGACTACTTTAATCAGCCATATTTCCAAAACCTAAGTTTTTACGGTAACTTGGGTGGTATAATACAGAAGTTCTGGTCCTATTCTATCACCCTATGTGTACGTCATGTATCCACAATTCCGTATTTATTTTTATATTTCATGTCAAACTTAGACAAATCGTTGTCCGCACATCGCATAGCGACTAATTTAATCACCCATATTTCCAAAACCTAAGTTTTTGCGGTAACTTGGGTGGTATAGTACTAAAGTTCTGGACCTATTCTATCATCCTATGTGTACGTCATGTTGGCACACCTCCGTATTCTTTTTATATTTCGTGTCAAACTTCGACAAATCGTTGTCCGCACATCGCATAGCGACTAATTTAATCACCCATATTTCCAAAACCTAAGTTTTTAAGGTAACTTGGGTGGTATAGTACTAAAGTTCTGGACCTATTCTATCATCCTATGTGTACGTCATGTTGGCACACCTCCGTATTTATTTTTATATTTTATGTCAAACTTAGGTGGATCGCTGTCCACACATCCAAAGCGACTATTTTAATCACCCGTATTTCCAAAACCTAAGTTTTAAAGGTAACTTGGGTGGTATAGTACTAAAGTTCTAGACCTATTCTATCATCCTATGTGTACGTCATGTAGGCACACTTCCGTTTTTTTTTATATTTCGTGTCAAACTACGACAAATCTCTGTCCGCACATCTCAATGCGACTACTTTAATCGGCCATATTTCCAAAACCTAAGTTTTTACGTAACTTGAGTGGTAAAATACAGAAGTTCTGGTCCTATTCTATCACCCTACGTGTACGTCATGTTGGCACACCTCCGTATTTATTTTTATATTTTATGTCAAACTTAGGTGGATCGCTGTCCACACATCCAATGCGACTATTTTAATCACCCGTATTTCCAAAACCTAAGTTTTGACGGTAACCTGAGTGGTATAATAATATAGTTCTAATCCTATTCTATCACCCAATTTGTACGTCATATATCCAAAATTCCGTATTTATTTTTATATTTCATGTCAAACTTAGACAAATCGTTGTCCGCACATCGCATAGCGACTAATTTAATCACCCATATTTCCAAAACCTAAGTTTTTACGGTAACTTGGGTGGTATAATACAGAAGTTCTGGTCCTATTCTATCACCCTATGTTTACGTCATGTATCCACAATCCGTATTTATTTTTATATTTCATGTCAAACTTAGACAAATCGTTGTCCGCAAATCTCAATGCGACTAATTTAATCACCCATATTTCCAAAACCTAAGTTTTTAAGGTAACTTGGGTGGTATAGTACTAAATTTCAGGACCTATTCTATCACCCTACGTATACGTAATGTTGGCACACTTCCGTATTTATTTTATTTTTCATGTCATACTTTGACAAATCGCTGTCCGCACATCTCAATGCGACTACTTTAATCAGCCATATTTCCAAAACCTAAGTTTTTAAGGTAACTTGGTTGGTATAGTACTAAATTTCAGGACCTATTCTATCACCCTACGTGTACGTAATGTTAGCACACTTCCGTATTTATTTTATTTTTCATGTCATACTTTGACAAATCGCTGTCCGCAGATCTCAATGCGACTACTTTAATCAGCCATATTTCCAAAACCTAAGTTTTTACGGTAACTTGGGTGGTATAATACAGAAGTTCTGGTCCTATTCTATCACCCTATGTGTACGTCATGTATCCACAATTCCGTATTTATTTTTATATTTCATGTCAAACTTAGACAAATCGTTGTCCGCACATCGCATAGCGACTAATTTAATCACCCATATTTCCAAAACCTAAGTTTTTACGGTAACTTGGGTGGTATAGTACTGAAGTTCTGGACCTATTCTATCATCCTATGTGTACGTCATGTTGGCACACCTCCGTATTTTTTTTATATTTCGTGTCAAAATTCGACAAATCGTTGTCCGCACATCGCATAGCGACTAATTTAATCACCCATATTTCCAAAACCTAAGTTTTTAAGGTAACTTGGGTGGTATAGTACTAAAGTTCTGGACCTATTCTATCATCCTATGTGTACGTCATGTTGGCACACCTCCGTATTTATTTTTATATTTTATGTCAAACTTAGACAAATCGTTGTCCGCACATCGCATAGCGACTAATTTAATCACCCATATTTCCAAAACCTAAGTTTTTAAGGTAACTTGGGTGGTATAGTACTAAAGTTCTGGTCCTATTCTTTTATCCTACGTGTACGCCATGCTGACACACTTCCGTATTTATTTTATATTTTATGTCAAACTTAGGTGGATCGCTGTCCACACATCCAAAGCGACTATTTTAATCACCCGTATTTCCAAAACCTAAGTTTTAAAGGTAACTTGGGTGGTATAGTACTAAAGTTCTGGACCTATTCTATCATCCTATGTGTACGTCATGTAGGCACACTTCCGTTTTTTTTTTATATTTCGTGTCAAACTTCGACAAATCTCTGTCCGCACATCTCAATGCGACTACTTTAATCAGCCATATTTCCAAAACCTAAGTTTTTACGGTAACTTGGGTGGTATAGTACTAAAGTTCTGGTCCTATTCTTTCATCCTACGTTTACGTCATGCTGACACACTGCCGTATTTATTTTATATTTTATGTCAAACTTAGGTGGATCGCTGTCCACACATCCAATGCGACTATTTTAATCACCCGTATTTCCAAAACCTAAGTTATGACGGTAACCTGAGTGGTATAATAATATAGTTCTAATCCTATTCTATCACCCAATCTGTACGTCATGTATCCAAAATTCCGTATTTATTTTTATATTTCATGTCAAACTTAGACAAATCGTTGTCCGCACATCGCATAGCGACTAATTTAATCACCCATATTTCCAAAACCTAAGTTTTTACGGTAACTTGGGTGGTATAGTACTAAAGTTCGGGACCTATTCTATCATCCTATGTGTACGTCATGTTGGCACACCTCCGTATTTATTTTTATATTTTATGTCAAACTTAGACAAATCGTTGTCCGCACATCGCATAGCGACTAATTTAATCACCCATATTTCCAAAACCTAAGTTTTTAAGGTAACTTGGGTGGTATAGTACTAAAGTTCTGGTCCTATTCTTTCATCCTACGTTTACGTCATGCTGACACACTGCCGTATTTATTTTATATTTTATGTCAAACTTAGGTGGATCGCTGTCCACACATCCAATGCGACTATTTTAATCACCCGTATTTCCAAAACCTAAGTTATGACGGTAACCTGAGTGGTATAATAATATAGTTCTAATCCTATTATATCACCCAATGTGTACGTCATGTATCCAAAATTCCGTATTTATTTTTATATTTCATGTCAAACTTAGACAAATCGTTGTCCGCACATCGCATAGCGACTAATTTAATCACCCATATTTCCAAAACCTAAGTTTTTACGGTAAATTGGGTGGTATAATACAGAAGTTCTGGTCCTATTCTATCACCCTATGTGTACGTCATGTATCCACAATTCCGTATTTATTTTTATATTTCATGTCAAACTTAGACAAATCGTTGTCCGCAAATCTCAATGCGACTAATTTAATCACCCATATTTCCAAAACCTAAGTTTTTAAGGTAACTTGGTTGGTATAGTACTAAATTTCAGGACCAATTCTATCACCCTACGTGTACGTTATGTTAGCACACTTCCGTATTTATTTTATTTTTCATGTCATACTTTGACAAATCGCTGTCCGCACATCTCAATGCGACTACTTTAATCAGCCATATTTCCAAAACCTAAGTTTTTACGGTAACTTGGGTGGTATAATACAGAAGTTCTGGTCCTATTCTATCACCCTATGTGTACGTCATGTATCCACAATTCCGTATTTATTTTTATATTTCATGTCAAACTTAGACAAATCGTTGTCCGCACATCGCATAGCGACTAATTTAATCACCCATATTTCCAAAACCTAAGTTTTTGCGGTAACTTGGGTGGTATAGTACTAAAGTTCTGGGCCTATTCTATCATCCTATGTGTACGTCATGTTGGCACACCTCCGTATTCTTTTTATATTTCGTGTCAAACTTCGACAAATCGTTGTCCGCACATCGCATAGCGACTAATTTAATCACCCATATTTCCAAAACCTAAGTTTTTAAGGTAACTTGGGTGGTATAGTACTAAAGTTCTGGACCTATTCTATCATCCTATGTGTACGTCATGTTGGCACACCTCCGTATTTATTTTTATATTTTATGTCAAACTTAGGTGGATCGCTGTCCACACATCCAAAGCGACTATTTTAATCACCCGTATTTCCAAAACCTAAGTTTTAAAGGTAACTTGGGTGGTATAGTACTAAAGTTCTGGACCTATTCTATCATCCTATGTGTACGTCATGTAGGCACACTTCCGTTTTTTTTTTATATTTCGTGTCAAACTACGACAAATCTCTGTCCGCACATCTCAATGCGACTACTTTAATCGGCCATATTTCCAAAACCTAAGTTTTTACGGTAACTTGAGTGGTAAAATACAGAAGTTCTGGTCCTATTCTATCACCCTACGTGTACGTAATGTTGGCACACCTCCGTATTTATTATTATATTTCAAGTCATACTTAGACAAATCGTTGTCCGCACATCGCATAGCGACTAATTTAATCACCCATATTTCCAAAACCTAAGTTTTTACGGTAACTTGGGTGGTATAGTAATAAAGTTCGGGACCTATTCTATCATCCTATGTGTACGTCATGTTGGCACACCTCCGTATTTATTTTTATATTTTATGTCAAACTTAGGTGGATCGCTGTCCACACATCCAATGCGACTATTTTAATCACCCGTATTTCCAAAACCTAAGTTTTGACGGTAACCTGAGTGGTATAATAATATAGTTCTAATCCTATTCTATCACCCAATTTGTACGTCATGTATCCAAAATTCCGTATTTATTTTTATATTCCATGTCAAACTTAGACAAATCGTTGTCCGCACATCGCATAGCGACTAATTTAATCACCCATATTTCCAAAACCTAAGTTTTTACGGTAACTTGGGTGGTATAATACAGAAGTTCTGGTCCTATTCTATCACCCTATGTTTACGTCATGTATCCACAATTCCGTATTTATTTTTATATTTCATGTCAAACTTAGACAAATCGTTGTCCGCAAATCTCAATGCGACTAATTTAATCACCCATATTTCCAAAACCTAAGTTTTTAAGGTAACTTGGGTGGTATAGTACTAAATTTCAGGACCTATTCTATCATCCTATGTGTACGTCATGTTGGCACACCTCCGTATTTATTTTTATATTTTATGTCAAACTTAGACAAATCGTTGTCCGCACATCGCATAGCGACTAATTTAATCACCCATATTTCCAAAACCTAAGTTTTTAAGGTAACTTGGGTGGTATAGTACTAAAGTTCTGGTCCTATTCTTTCATCCTACGTTTACGTCATGCTGACACACTGCCGTATTTATTTTATATTTTATGTCAAACTTAGGTGGATCGCTGTCCACACATCCAATGCGACTATTTTAATCACCCGTATTTCCAAAACCTAAGTTATGACGGTAACCTGAGTGGTATAATAATATAGTTCTAATCCTATTATATCACCCAATGTGTACGTCATGTATCCAAAATTCCGTATTTATTTTTATATTTCATGTCAAACTTAGACAAATCGTTGTCCGCACATCGCATAGCGACTAATTTAATCACCCATATTTCCAAAACCTAAGTTTTTACGGTAACTTGGGTGGTATAATACAGAAGTTCTGGTCCTATTCTATCACCCTATGTGTACGTCATGTATCCACAATTCCGTATTTATTTTTATATTTCATGTCAAACTTAGACAAATCGTTGTCCGCAAATCTCAATGCGACTAATTTAATCACCCATATTTCCAAAACCTAAGTTTTTAAGGTAACTTGGTTGGTATAGTACTAAATTTCAGGACCAATTCTATCACCCTACGTGTACGTTATGTTAGCACACTTCCGTATTTATTTTATTTTTCATGTCATACTTTGACAAATCGCTGTCCGCACATCTCAATGCGACTACTTTAATCAGCCATATTTCCAAAACCTAAGTTTTTACGGTAACTTGGGTGGTATAATACAGAAGTTCTGGTCCTATTCTATCACCCTATGTGTACGTCATGTATCCACAATTCCGTATTTATTTTTATCCGTATTTATTTTTATATTTCATGTGAACTTAGACAAATCGTTGTCCGCACATCGCATAGCGACTAATTTAATCACCCCATATTTCCAAAACCTAAGTTTTTTGCGGTAACTTGGGTGGTATAGTACTAAAGTTCTGGACCTATTCTATCATCCTATGTGTACGTCAATGTTGGCACACCTCCGTATTCTTTTTATATTTCGTGTCAAACTTCGACAAATCGTTGTCCGCACATCGCATAGCGACTAATTTAATCACCCATATTTCCCAAAACCTAAGTTTTTAAGGTAACTTGGGTGGTATAGTACTAAAGTTCTGGACCTATTCTATCATCCTATGTGTACGTCATGTTGGCACACCTCCGTATTTATTTTTATATTTTATGTCAAACTTAGGTGGATCGCTGTCCACACATCCAAAGCGACTATTTTAATCACCCGTATTTCCAAAACCTAAGTTTTAAAGGTAACTTGGGTGGTATAGTACTAAAGTTCTGGACCTATTCTATCATCCTATGTGTACGTCATGTAGGCACACTTCCGTTTTTTTTTTATATTTCGTGTCAAACTACGACAAATCTCTGTCCGCACATCTCAATGCGACTACTTTAATCGGCCTATATTTCCAAAACCTAAGTTTTTACGGTAACTTGAGTGGTAAAATACAGAAGTTCTGGTCCTATTCTATCACCCTACGTGTACGTAATGTTGGCACACCTCCGTATTTATTATTATATTTCATGTCATACTTAGACAAATCGTTGTCCGCACATCGCATAGCGACTAATTTAATCACCCATATTTCCAAAACCTAAGTTTTTACGGTAACTTGGGTGGTATAGTACTAAAGTTCGGGACCTATTCTATCATCCTATGTGTACGTCATGTTGGCACACCTCCGTATTTATTTTTATATTTTATGTCAAACTTAGGTGGATCGCTGTCCACACATCCAATGCGACTATTTTAAATCACCCGTATTTCCAAAACCTAAGTTTTGACGGTAACCTGAGTGGTATAATAATATAGTTCTAATCCTATTCTATCACCCAATTTGTACGTCATGTATCCAAAATTCCGTATTTATTTTTATATTCCATGTCAAACTTAGACAAATCGTTGTCCGCACATCGCATAGCGACTAATTTAATCTACCATATTTCCAAAACCTAAGTTTTTACGGTAACTTGGGTGGTATAATACAGAAGTTCTGGTCCTATTCTATCACCCTATGTTTACGTCATGTATCCACAATTCCGTATTTATTTTTATATTTCATGTCAAACTTAGACAAATCGTTGTCCGCAAATCTCAATGCGACTAATTTAATCACCCATATTTCCAAAACCTAAGTTTTTAAGGTAACTTGGGTGGTATAGTACTAAATTTCAGGACCTATTCTATCACCCTACGTGTACGTAATGTTGGCACACTTCCGTATTTATTTTATTTTTCATGTCATACTTTGACAAATCGCTGTCCGCACATCTCAATGCGACTACTTTAATCAGCCATATTTCCAAAACCTAAGTTTTTAAGGTAACTTGGTTGGTAAAGTACTAAATTTTCAGGACCTATTCTATCACCCTACGTGTACGTAATGTTAGCACACTTCCGTATTTATTTTATTTTTCATGTCATACTTTGACAAATCGCTGTCCGCACATCTCAATGCGACTACTTTAATCAGCCATATTTCCAAAACCTAAGTTTTTACGGTAACTTGGGTGGTATAATACAGAAGTTCTGGTCCTATTCTATCACCCTATGTGTACGTCATGTATCCACAATTCCGTATTTATTTTTATATTTCATGTCAAACTTAGACAAATCGTTGTCCGCACATCGCATAGCGACTAATTTAATCACACATATTTCCAAAACCTAAGTTTTTACGGTAACTTGGGTGGTATAGTACTGAAGTTCTGGACCTATTCTATCATCCTATGTGTACGTCATGTTGGCACACCTCCGTATTTTTTTTATATTTCGTGTCAAACTTCGACAAATCGTTGTCCGCACATCGCATAGCGACTAATTTAATCACCCATATTTCCAAAACCTAAGTTTTTAAGGTAACTTGGGTGGTATAGTACTAAAGTTCTGGACCTATTCTATCATCCTATGTGTACGTCATGTTGGCACACCTCCGTATTTATTTTTTTATTTTATGTCAAACTTAGACAAATCGTTGTCCGCACATCGCATAGCGACTAATTTAATCACCCATATTTCCAAAACCTAAGTTTTTAAGGTAACTTGGGTGGTATAGTACTAAAAATCTGGTCCTATTCTTTCATCCTACGTTTACGTCATGCTGACACACTGCCGTATTTATTTTATATTTTATGTCAAACTTAGGTGGATCGCTGTCCACACATCCAAAGCGACTATTTTAATCACCCGTATTTCCAAAACCTAAGTTTTAAAGGTAACTTGGGTGGTATAGTACTAAAGTTCTGGACCTATTCTATCATCCTATGTGTACGTCATGTTGGCACACCTCCGTATTCTTTTTATATTTCGTGTCAAACTTCGACAAATCGTTGTCCGCACATCGCATAGCGACTAATTTAATCACCCATATTTCCAAAACCTAAGTTTTTAAGGTAACTTGGGTGGTATAGTACTAAAGTTCTGGACCTATTCTATCATCCTATGTGTACGTCATGTTGGCACACCTCCGTATTTATTTTTATATTTTATGTCAAACTTAGGTGGATCGCTGTCCACACATCCAAAGCGACTATTTTAATCACCCGTATTTCCAAAACCTAAGTTTTAAAGGTAACTTGGGTGGTATAGTACTAAAGTTCTGGACCTATTCTATCATCCTATGTGTACGTCATGTAGGCACACTTCCGTTTTTTTTTTATATTTCGTGTCAAACTTCGACAAATCTCTGTCCGCACATCTCAATGCGACTACTTTAATCAGCCATATTTCCAAAACCTAAGTTTTTACGGTAACTTGGGTGGTATAATACAGAAGTTCTGGTCCTATTCTATCACCCTACGTGTACGTAATGTTGGCACACCTCCGTATTTATTATAATATTTCATGTCATACTTAGACAAATCGTTGTCCGCACATCGCATAGCGACTAATTTAATCACCCATATTTCCAAAACCTAGGTTTTTACGGTAACTTGGGTGGTATAGTACTAAAGTTCGGGACCTATTCTATCATCCTATGTGTACGTCATGTTGGCACACCTCCGTATTTATTTTTATATTTTATGTCAAACTTAGACAAATCGTTGTCCGCACATCGCATAGCGACTAATTTAATCACCCATATTTCCAAAACCTAAGTTTTTAAGGTAACTTGGGTGGTATAGTACTAAAGTTCTGGTCCTATTCTTTCATCCTACGTTTACGTCATGCTGACACACTGCCGTATTTATTTTATATTTTATGTCAAACTTAGGTGGATCGCTGTCCACACATCCAATGCGACTATTTTAATCACCCGTATTTCCAAAACCTAAGTTTTGACGGTAACCTGAGTGGTATAATAATATAGTTCTAATCCTATTCTATCACCCAATTTGTACGTCATGTATCCAAAATTCCGTATTTATTTTTATATTTCATGTCAAACTTAGACAAATCGTTGTCCGCACATCGCATAGCGACTAATTTAATCACCCATATTTCCAAAACCTAAGTTTTTACGGTAACTTGGGTGGTATAATACAGAAGTTCTGGTCCTATTCTATCACCCTATGTGTACGTCATGTATCCACAATTCCGTATTTATTTTTATATATCATGTCAAACTTAGACAAATCGTTGTCCGCAAATCTCAATGCGACTAATTTAATCACCCATATTTCCAAAACCTAAGTTTTTAAGGTAACTTGGGTGGTATAGTACTAAATTTCAGGACCTATTCTATCACCCTACGTGTACGTAATGTTGGCACACTTCCGTATTTATTTTATTTTTCATGTCATACTTTGACAAATCGCTGTCCGCACATCTCAATGCGACTACTTTAATCAGCCATATTTCCAAAACCTAAGTTTTTAAGGTAACTTGGTTGGTATAGTACTAAATTTCAGGACCTATTCTATCACCCTACGTGTACGTAATGTTAGCACACTTCCGTATTTATTTTATTTTTCATGTCATACTTTGACAAATCGCTGTCCGCACATCTCAATGCGACTACTTTAATCAGCCATATTTCCAAAACCTAAGTTTTTACGGTAACTTGGGTGGTATAATACAGAAGTTCTGGTCCTATTCTATCACCCTATGTGTACGTCATGTATCCACAATTCCGTATTTATTTTTATATTTCATGTCAAACTTAGACAAATCGTTGTCCGCACATCGCATAGCGACTAATTTAATCACCCATATTTCCAAAACCTAAGTTTTTAAGGTAACTTGGGTGGTATAGTACTAAAGTTCTGGTCCTATTCTTTTATCCTACGTGTACGTCATGCTGACACACTTCCGTATTTATTTTATATTTTATGTCAAACTTAGGTGGATCGCTGTCCACACATCCAAAGCGACTATTTTAATCACCCGTATTTCCAAAACCTAAGTTTTAAAGGTAACTTGGGTGGTATAGTACTAAAGTTCTGGACCTATTCTATTATCCTATGTGTACGTCATGTAGGCACACTTCCGTTTTTTTTTATATTTCGTGTCAAACTTCGACAAATCTCTGTCCGCACATCTCAATGCGACTACTTTAAACAGCCATATTTCCAAAACCTAAGTTTTTACGGTAACTTGGGTGGTATAGTACTAAAGTTCTGGTCCTATTCTTTCCTCCTACGTTTACGTCATGCTGACACACTGCCGTATTTATTTTATATTTTATGTCAAACTTAGGTGGATCGCTGTCCACACATCCAATGCGACTATTTTAATCACCCGTATTTCCAAAACCTAAGTTTTGACGGTAACCTTAGTGGTATAATAATATAGTTCTAATCCTATTCTATCACCCAATCTGTACGTCATGTATCCAAAATTCCGTATTTATTTTTATATTTCATGTCAAACTTAGACAAATCGTTGTCCGCACATCGCATAGCGACTAATTTAATCACCCATATTTCCAAAACCTAAGTTTTTACGGTAACTTGGGTGGTATAATACAGATGTTCTAGTCCTATTCTATCACCCTATGTGTACGTCATGTATCCACAATTCCGTATTTATTTTTATATTTCATGTCAAACTTAGACAAATCGTTGTCCGCAAATCTCAATGCGACTAATTTAATCACCCATATTTCCAAAACCTAAGTTTTTAAGGTAACTTGGGTGGTATAGTACTAAATTTCAGGACCTATACTATCACCCTACGTGTACGTAATGTTGGCACACTTCCGTATTTATTTTATTTTTCATGTCATACTTTGACAAATCGCTGTCCGCACATCTCAATGCGACTACTTTAATCAGCCATATTTCCAAAACCTAAGTTTTTACGGTAACTTGGGTGGTATAATACAGAAGGTCTGGTCCTATTCTATCACCCTATGTGTACGTCATGTATCCACAATTCCGTATTTATTTTTATATTTCATGTCAAACTTAGACAAATCGTTGTCCGCACATCGCATAGCGACTAATTTAATCACCCATATTTCCAAAACCTAAGTTTTTGCGGTAACTTGGGTGGTATAGTACTAAAGTTCTGGACCTATTCTATCATCCTATGTGTACGTCATGTTGGCACACCTCCGTATTCTTTTTATATTTCGTGTCAAACTTCGACAAATCGTTGTCCGCACATCGCATAGCGACTAATTTAATCACCCATATTTCCAAAACCTAAGTTTTTAAGGTAACTTGGGTGGTATAGTACTAAAGTTCTGGACCTATTCTATCATCCTATGTGTACGTCATGTTGGCACACCTCCGTATTTATTTTTATATTTTATGTCAAACTTAGGTGGATCGCTGTCCACACATCCAAAGCGACTATTTTAATCACAGGTATTTCCAAAACCTAAGTTTTAAAGGTAACTTGGGTGGTATAGTACTAAAGTTCTGGACCTATTCTATCATCCTATGTGTACGTCATGTAGGCACACTTCCGTTTTTTTTATATTTCGTGTCAAACTTCGACAAATCTCTGTCCGCACATCTCAATGCGACTACTTTAATCAGCCATATTTCCAAAACCTAAGTTTTTACGGTAACTTGGGTGGTATAATACAGAAGTTCTGGTCCTATTCTATCACCCTACGTGTACGTAATGTTGGCACACCTCCGTATTTATTATTATATTTCATGTCATACTTAGACAAATCGTTGTCCGCACATCGCATAGCGACTAATTTAATCACCTATATTTCCAAAACCTAAGTTTTTACGGTAACTTGGGTGGTATAGTACTAAAGTTCGGGACCTATTCTATCATCCTATGTGTACGTCATGTTGGCACACCTCCGTATTTATTTTTATATTTTATGTCAAACTTAGACAAATCGTTGTCCGCACATCGCATAGCGACTAATTTAATCACCCATATTTCCAAAACCTAAGTTTTTACGGTAACTTGGGTGGTATAATACAGAAGTTCTGGTCCTATTCTATCACCCTATGTGTACGTCATGTATCCACAATTCCGTATTTATTTTTATATTTCATGTCAAACTTAGACAAATCGTTGTCCGCACATCGCATAGCGACTAATTTAATCACCCATATTTCCAAAACCTAAGTTTTTAAGGTAACTTGGGTGGTATAGTACTAAAGTTCTGGTCCTATTCTTTTATCCTACGTGTACGTCATGCTGACACACTTCCGTATTTATTTTATATTTTATGTCAAACTTAGGTGGATCGCTGTCCACACATCCAAAGCGACTATTTTAATCACCCGTATTTCCAAAACCTAAGTTTTAAAGGTAACTTGGGTGGTATAGTACTAAAGTTCTGGACCTATTCTATCATCCTATGTGTACGTCATGTAGGCACACTTCCGTTTTTTTTTATATTTCGTGTCAAACTTCGACAAATCTCTGTCCGCACATCTCAATGCGACTACTTTAATCAGCCATATTTCCAAAACCTATGTTTTTACGGTAACTTGGGTGGTATAGTACTAAAGTTCTGGTCCTATTCTTTCATCCTACGTTTACGTCATGCTGACACACTGCCGTATTTATTTTATATTTTATGTCAAACTTAGGTGGATCGCTGTCCACACATCCAATGTGACTATTTTAATCACCCGTATTTCCAAAACCTAAGTTTTGACGGTAACCTGAGTGGTATAATAATATAGTTCTAATCCTATTCTATCACCCAATGTGTACGTCATGTATCCAAAATTCCGTATTTATTTTTATATTTCATGTCAAACTTAGACAAATCGTTGTCCGCACATCGCATAGCGACTAATTTAATCACCCATATTTCCAAAACCTAAGTTTTTACGGTAACTTGGGTGGTATAATACAGAAGTTCTGGTCCTATTCTATCACCCTATGTGTACGTCATGTATCCACAATTCCGTATTTATTTTTATATTTCATGTCAAACTTAGACAAATCGTTGTCCGCACATCGCATAGCGACTAATTTAATCACCCATATTTCCAAAACCTAAGTTTTTACGGTAACTTGGGTGGTATAGTACTGAAGTTCTGGACCTATTCTATCATCCTATGTGTACGTCATGTTGGCACACCTCCGTATTTTTTTTATATTTCGTGTCAAACTTCGACAAATCGTTGTCCGCACATCGCATAGCGACTAATTTAATCACCCATATTTCCAAAACCTAAGTTTTTAAGGTAACTTGGGTGGTATAGTACTAAAGTTCTGGACCTATTCTATCACCCTACGTGTACGTAATGTTGGCACACCTCCGTATTTATTATTATATTTCATGTCATACTTAGACAAATCGTTGTCCGCACATCGCATAGCGACTAATTTAATCACCCATATTTCCAAAACCTAAGTTTTTACGGTAACTTGGGTGGTATAGTACTAAAGTTCGGGACCTATTCTATCATCCTATGTGTACGTCATGTTGGCACACCTCCGTATTTATTTTTATATTTTATGTCAAACTTAGACAAATCGTTGTCCGCACATCGCATAGCGACTAATTTAATCACCCATATTTCCAAAACCTAAGTTTTTAAGGTAACTTGGGTGGTATAGTACTAAAGTTCTGGTCCTATTCTTTCATCCTACGTTTACGTCATGCTGACACACTGCCGTATTTATTTTATATTTTATGTCAAACTTACGTGGATCGCTGTCCACACATCCAATGCGACTATTTTAATCACCCGTATTTCCAAAACCTAAGTTTTGACGGTAACCTGAGTGGTATAATAATATAGTTCTAATCCTATTCTATCACCCAATGTGTACGTCATGTATCCAAAATTCCGTATTTATTTTTATATTTCATGTCAAACTTAGACAAATCGTTGTCCGCACATCGCATAGCGACTAATTTAATCACCCATATTTCCAAAACCTAAGTTTTTACGGTAACTTGGGTGGTATAATACAGAAGTTCTGGTCCTATTCTATCACCCTATGTGTACGTCATGTATCCACAATTCCGTATTTATTTTTATATTTCATGTCAAACTTAGACAAATCGTTGTCCGCAAATCTCAATGCGACTAATTTAATCACCCATATTTCCAAAACCTAAGTTTTTAAGGTAACTTGGGTGGTATAGTACTAAATTTCAGGACCTATTCTATCACCCTACGTGTACGTAATGTTGGCACACTTCCGTATTTATTTTATTTTTCATGTCATACTTTGACAAATCGCTGTCCGCACATCTCAGTGCGACTACTTTAATCAGCTATATTTCCAAAACCTAAGTTTTTACGGTAACTTGCGTGGTATAATACAGAAGGTCTGGTCCTATTCTATCACCCTATGTGTACGTCATGTATCCACAATTCCGTATTTATTTTTATATTTCATGTCAAACTTAGACAAATCGTTGTCCGCACATCGCATAGCGACTAATTTAATCACCCATATTTCCAAAACCTAAGTTTTTTCGGTAACTTGGGTGGTATAGTACTAAAGTTCTGGACCTATTCTATCATCCTATGTGTACGTCATGTTGGCACACCTCCGTATTCTTTTTATATTTCGTGTCAAACTTCGACAAATCGTTGTCCGCACATCGCATAGCGACTAATTTAATCACCCATATTTCCAAAACCTAAGTTTTTAAGGTAACTTGGGTGGTATAGTACTAAAGTTCTGGACCTATTCTATCATCCTATGTGTACGTCATGTTGGCCCACCTCCGTATTTATTTTTATATTTTATGTCAAACTTAGGTGGATCGCTGTCCACACATCCAAAGCGACTATTTTAATCACCCATATTTCCAAAACCTAAGTTTTTACGGTAACTTGGGTGGTATAATACAGAAGTTATGGTCCTATTCTATCACCCTATGTGTACGTCATGTATCCACAATTCCGTATTTATTTTTATATTTCATGTCAAACTTAGACATATCGTTGTCCGAACATCGCATAGCGACTAATTTAATCACCCATATTTCCAAAACCTAAGTTTTTACGGTAACTTGGGTGGTATAGTACTGAAGTTCTGGACTATTCTATCATCCTATGTGTACGTCATGTTGGCACACCTCCGTATTTTTTTTATATTTCGTGTCAAACTTCGACAAATCGTTGTCCGCACATGGCATAGCGACTAATTTAATCACCCATATTTCCAAAACCTAAGTTTTTTAGGTAACTTGGGTGGTATAGTACTAAAGTTCTGGACCTATTCTATCATCCTATGTGTACGTCATGTTGGCACACCTCCTTATTTATTTTTATGTTTTATGTCAAACTTAGACAAATCGTTGTCCGCACATCGCATAGCGACTAATTTAATCACCCATATTTCCAAAACCTAAGTTTTTAAGGTAACTTGGGTGGTATAGTACTAAAGTTCTGGTCCTATTCTTTCATCCTACGTGTACGTCATGCTGACACACTTCCGTATTTATTTTATATTTTATGTCAAACTTAGGTGGATCGCTGTCCACACATCCAAAGCGACTATTTTAATCACCCGTATTTCCAAAACCTAAGTTTTAAAGGTAATTTGGGTGGTATAGTACTAAAGTTCTGGACCTATTCTATCATCCTATGTGTACGTCATGTAGGCACACTTCCGTTTTTTTTATATTTCGTGTCAAATTTCGACAAATCTCTGTCCGCACATCTCAATGCGACTACTTTAATCAGCCATATTTCCAAAACCTAAGTTTTTACGGTAACTTGGGTGGTATAATACAGAAGTTCTGGTCCTATTCTATCACCCTACGTGTACGTAATGTTGGCACACCTCCGTATTTATTATTATATTTCATGTCATACTTAGACAAATCGTTGTCCGCACATCGCATAGCGACTAATTTAATCACCCATATTTCCAAAACCTAAGTTTTTAAGGTAACTTGGGTGGTATAGTACTAAAGTTCTGGACCTATTCTATCACCCTACGTGTACGTAATGTTGGCACACCTCCGTATTTATTATTATATTTCATGTCATACTTAGACAAATCGTTGTCCGCACATCGCATAGCGACTAATTTAATCACCCATATTTCCAAAACCTAAGTTTTTACGGTAACTTGGGTGGTATAGTACTAAAGTTCGGGACCTATTCTATCATCCTATGTGTACGTCATGTTGGCACACCTCCGTATTTATTTTTATATTTTATGTCAAACTTAGACAAATCGTTGTCCGCACATCGCATAGCGACTAATTTAATCACCCATATTTCCAAAACCTAAGTTTTTAAGGTAACTTGGGTGGTATAGTACTAAAGTTCTGGTCCTATTCTTTCATCCTACGTTTACGTCATGCTGACACACTGCCGTATTTATTTTATATTTTATGTCAAACTTACGTGGATCGCTGTCCACACATCCAATGCGACTATTTTAATCACCCGTATTTCCAAAACCTAAGTTTTGACGGTAACCTGAGTGGTATAATAATATAGTTCTAATCCTATTCTATCACCCAATGTGTACGTCATGTATCCAAAATTCCGTATTTATTTTTATATTTCATGTCAAACTTAGACAAATCGTTGTCCGCACATCGCATAGCGACTAATTTAATCACCCATATTTCCAAAACCTAAGTTTTTACGGTAACTTGGGTGGTATAATACAGAAGTTCTGGTCCTATTCTATCACCCTATGTGTACGTCATGTATCCACAATTCCGTATTTATTTTTATATTTCATGTCAAACTTAGACAAATCGTTGTCCGCAAATCTCAATGCGACTAATTTAATCACCCATATTTCCAAAACCTAAGTTTTTAAGGTAACTTGGGTGGTATAGTACTAAATTTCAGGACCTATTCTATCACCCTACGTGTACGTAATGTTGGCACACTTCCGTATTTATTTTATTTTTCATGTCATACTTTGACAAATCGCTGTCCGCACATCTCAGTGCGACTACTTTAATCAGCTATATTTCCAAAACCTAAGTTTTTACGGTAACTTGCGTGGTATAATACAGAAGGTCTGGTCCTATTCTATCACCCTATGTGTACGTCATGTATCCACAATTCCGTATTTATTTTTATATTTCATGTCAAACTTAGACAAATCGTTGTCCGCACATCGCATAGCGACTAATTTAATCACCCATATTTCCAAAACCTAAGTTTTTTCGGTAACTTGGGTGGTATAGTACTAAAGTTCTGGACCTATTCTATCATCCTATGTGTACGTCATGTTGGCACACCTCCGTATTCTTTTTATATTTCGTGTCAAACTTCGACAAATCGTTGTCCGCACATCGCATAGCGACTAATTTAATCACCCATATTTCCAAAACCTAAGTTTTTAAGGTAACTTGGGTGGTATAGTACTAAAGTTCTGGACCTATTCTATCATCCTATGTGTACGTCATGTTGGCCCACCTCCGTATTTATTTTTATATTTTATGTCAAACTTAGGTGGATCGCTGTCCACACATCCAAAGCGACTATTTTAATCACCCGTATTTCCAAAACCTAAGTTTTAAAGGTAACTTGGGTGGTATAGTACTAAAGTTCTGGTCCTATTCTATCACCCTACGTGTACGTAATGTTGGCACACCTCCGTATTTATTATTATATTTCATGTCATACTTAGACAAATCGTTGTCCGCACATCGCATAGCGACTAATTTAATCACCCATATTTCCAAAACCTAAGTTTTTACGGTAACTTGGGTGGTATAGTACTAAAGTTCGGGACCTATTCTATCATCCTATGTGTACGTCATGTTGGCACACCTCCGTATTTATTTTTATATTTTATGTCAAACTTAGACAAATCGTTGTCCGCACATCGCATAGCGACTAATTTAATCACCCATATTTCAAAAACCTAAGTTTTTAAGGTAACTTGGGTGGTATAGTACTAAAGTTCTGGTCCTATTCTTTCATCCTACGATTACGTCATGCTGACACACTGCCGTATTTATTTTATATTTTATGTCAAACTTAGGTGGATCGCTGTCCACACATCCAATGCGACTATTTTAATCACCCGTATTTCCAAAACCTAAGTTTTGACGGTAACCTGAGTGGTATAATAATATAGTTCTAATCCTATTCTATCACCCAATGTGTACGTCATGTATCCAAAATTCCGTATTTATTTTTATATTTCATGTCAAACTTAGACAAATCGTTGTCCGCACATCGCATAGCGACTAATTTAATCACCCATATTTCCAAAACCTAAGTTTTTACGGTAACTTGGGTGGTATAATACAGAAGTTATGGTCCTATTCTATCACCCTATGTGTACGTCATGTATCCACAATTCCGTATTTATTTTTATATTTCATGTCAAACTTAGACAAATCGTTGTCCGAACATCGCATAGCGACTAATTTAATCACCCATATTTCCAAAACCTAAGTTTTTACGGTAACTTGGGTGGTATAGTACTGAAGTTCTGGACTATTCTATCATCCTATGTGTACGTCATGTTGGCACACCTCCGTATTTTTTTTATATTTCGTGTCAAACTTCGACAAATCGTTGTCCGCACATGGCATAGCGACTAATTTAATCACCCATATTTCCAAAACCTAAGTTTTTTAGGTAACTTGGGTGGTATAGTACTAAAGTTCTGGACCTATTCTATCATCCTATGTGTACGTCATGTTGGCACACCTCCTTATTTATTTTTATATTTTATGTCAAACTTAGACAAATCGTTGTCCGCACATCGCATAGCGACTAATTTAATCACCCATATTTCCAAAACCTAAGTTTTTAAGGTAACTTGGGTGGTATAGTACTAAAGTTCTGGTCCTATTCTTTCATCCTACGTGTACGTCATGCTGACACACTTCCGTATTTATTTTATATTTTATGTCAAACTTAGGTGGATCGCTGTCCACACATCCAAAGCGACTATTTTAATCACCCGTATTTCCAAAACCTAAGTTTTAAAGGTAACTTGGGTGGTATAGTACTAAAGTTCTGGACCTATTCTATCATCCTATGTGTACGTCATGTAGGCACACTTCCGTTTTTTTTTATATTTCGTGTCAAATTTCGACAAATCTCTGTCCGCACATCTCAATGCGACTACTTTAATCAGCCATATTTCCAAAACCTAAGTTTTTACGGTAACTTGGGTGGTATAATACAGAAGTTCTGGTCCTATTCTATCACCCTACGTGTACGTAATGTTGGCACACCTCCGTATTTATTATTATATTTCATGTCATACTTAGACAAATCGTTGTCCGCACATCGCATAGCGACTAATTTAATCACCCATATTTCCAAAACCTAAGTTTTTACGGTAACTTGGGTGGTATAGTACTAAAGTTCGGGACTTATTCTATCATCCTATGTGTACGTCATGTTGGCACACCTCCGTATTTATTTTTATATTTTATGTCAAACTTAGACAAATCGTTGTCCGCACATCGCATAGCGACTAATTTAATCACCCATATTTCCAAAACCTATGTTTTTAAGGTAACTTGGGTGGTATAGTACTAAAGTTCTGGTCCTATTCTTTCATCCTACGTTTACGTCATGCTGACACACTGCCGTATTTATTTTATATTTTATGTCAAACTTAGGTGGATCGCTGTCCACACATCCAATGCGACTATTTTAATCACCCGTATTTCCAAAACCTAAGTTTTGACGGTAACCTGAGTGGTATAATAATATAGTTCTAATCCTATTCTATCACCCAATGTGTACGTCATGTATCCAAAATTCCGTATTTATTTTTATATTTCATGTCAAACTTAGACAAATCGTTGTCCGCACATCGCATAGCGACTAATTTAATCACCCATATTTCCAAAACCTAAGTTTTTACGGTAACTTGGGTGGTATAATACAGAAGTTCTGGTCCTATTCTATCACCCTATGTGTACGTCATGTATCCACAATTCCGTATTTATTTTTATATTTCATGTCAAACTTAGACAAATCGTTGTCCGCAAATCTCAATGCGACTAATTTAATCACCCATATTTCCAAAACCTAAGTTTTTAAGGTAACTTGGGTGGTATAGTACTAAATTTCAGGACCTATTCTATCACCCTACGTGTACGTAATGTTGGCACACTTCCGTATTTATTTTATTTTTCATGTCATACTTTGACAAATCGCTGTCCGCACATCTCAATGCGACTACTTTAATCAGCCATATTTCCAAAACCTAAGTTTTTACGGTAACTTGGGTGGTATAATACAGAAGGTCTGGTCCTATTCTATCACCCTATGTGTACGTCATGTATCCACAATTCCGTATTTATTTTTATATTTCATGTCAAACTTAGAGAAATCGTTGTCCGCACATCGCATAGCGACTAATTTAATCACTCATATTTCCAAAACCTAAGTTTTTGCGGTAACTTGGGTGGTATAGTACTAAAGTTCTGGACCTATTCTATCATCCTATGTGTACGTCATGTTGGCACACCTCCGTATTCTTTTTATATTTCGTGTCAAACTTCGACAAATCGTTGTCCGCACATCGCATAGCGACTGATTTAATCACCCATATTTCCAAAACCTAAGTTTTTAAGGTAACTTGGGTGGTATAGTACTAAAGTTCTGGACCTATTCTATCATCCTATGTGTACGTCATGTTGGCACACCTCCGTATTTATTTTTATATTTTATGTCAAACTTAGGTGGATCGCTGTCCACACATCCAAAGCGACTAATTTAATCACCCGTATTTCCAAAACCTAAGTTTTAAAGGTAACTTGGGTGGTATAGTACTAAAGTTCTGGACCTATTCTATCATCCTATGTGTACGTCATGTAGGCACACTTCCGTTTTTTTTTATATTTCGTGTCAAACTTCGACAAATCTCTGTCCGCACATCTCAATGCGACTACTTTAATCAGCCATATTTCCAAAACCTAAGTTTTTACGGTAACTTGGGTGGTATAATACAGAAGTTCTGGTCCTATTCTATCACCCTACGTGTACGTAATGTTGGCACACCACCGTATTTATTTTTATATTTCATGTCAAACTTAGAGAAATCGTTGTCCGCACATCGCATAGCGACTAATTTAATCACCCATATTTCCAAAACCTAAGTTTTTGCGGTAACTTGGGTGGTACAGTACTAAAGTTCTGGACCTATTCTATCATCCTATGTGTACGTCATGTTAGCACACCTCCGTATTTATTTTTATATTTTATGTCAAACTTAGACAAATCGTTGTCCGCACATCGCATAGCGACTAATTTAATCACCCATATTTCCAAAACCTATGTTTTTAAGGTAACTTGGGTGGTATAGTACTAAAGTTCTGGTCCTATTCTTTCATCCTACGTTTACGTCATGCTGACACACTGCCGTATTTATTTTATATTTTATGTCAAACTTAGGTGGATCGCTGTCCACACATCCAATGCGACTATTTTAATCACCCGTATTTCCAAAACCTAAGTTTTAAAGGTAACTTGGGTGGTATAGTACTAAAGTTCTGGACCTATTCTATCATCCTATGTGTACGTCATGTAGGCACACTTCCGTTTTTTTTTATATTTCGTGTCAAACTTCGACAAATCTCTGTCCGCACATCTCAATGCGACTACTTTAATCAGCCATATTTCCAAAACCTAAGTTTTTACGGTAACTTGGGTGGTATAATACAGAAGTTCTGGTCCTATTCTATCACCCTACGTGTACGTCATGTATCCACAATTCCGTATTTATTTTTATATTTCATGTCAAACTTAGAGAAATCGTTGTCCGCACATCGCATAGCGACTAATTTAATCACTCATATTTCCAAAACCTAAGTTTTTGCGGTAACTTGGGTGGTATAGTACTAAAGTTCTGGACCTATTCTATCATCCTATGTGTACGTCATGTTGGCACACCTCCGTATTCTTTTTATATTTCGTGTCAAACTTCGACAAATCGTTGTCCGCACATCGCATAGCGACTAATTTAATCACCCATATTTCCAAAACCTAAGTTTTTAAGGTAACTTGGGTGGTATAGTACTAAAGTTCTGGACCTATTCTATCATCCTATGTGTACGTCATGTTGGCACACCTCCGTATTTATTTTTATATTTTATGTCAAACTTAGGTGGATCGCTGTCCACACATCCAAAGCGACTAATTTAATCACCCGTATTTCCAAAACCTAAGTTTTAAAGGTAACTTGGGTGGTATAGTACTAAAGTTCTGGACCTATTCTATCATCCTATGTGTACGTCATGTAGGCACACTTCCGTTTTTTTTTATATTTCGTGTCAAACTTCGACAAATCTCTGTCCGCACATCTCAATGCGACTACTTTAATCAGCCATATTTCCAAAACCTAAGTTTTTACGGTAACTTGGGTGGTATAATACAGAAGTTCTGGTCCTATTCTATCACCCTACGTGTACGTAATGTTGGCACACCTCCGTATTTATTTTTATATTTCATGTCAAACTTAGAGAAATCGTTGTCCGCACATCGCATAGCGACTAATTTAATCACCCATATTTCCAAAACCTAAGTTTTTGCGGTAACTTGGGTGGTACAGTACTAAAGTTCTGGACCTATTCTATCATCCTATGTGTACGTCATGTTAGCACACCTCCGTATTTATTTTTATATTTTATGTCAAACTTAGACAAATCGTTGTCCGCACATCGCATAGCGACTAATTTAATCACCCATATTTCCAAAACCTAAGTTTTTAAGGTAACTTGGGTGGTATAGTACTAAAGTTCTGGTCCTATTCTTTCATCCTACGTTTACGTCATGCTGACACACTGCCGTATTTATTTTATATTTTATGTCAAACTTAGGTGGATCGCTGTCTACACATCCAATGCGACTATTTTAATCACCCGTATTTCCTAAACCTAAGTTTTGACGGTAACCTGAGTGGTATAATAATATAGTTCTAATCCTATTCTATCACCCAATGTGTACGTCATGTATCCAAAATTCCGTATTTATTTTTATATTTCATGTCAAACTTAGACAAATCGTTGTCCGCACATCGCATAGCGACTAATTTAATCACCCATATTTCCAAAACCTAAGTTTTTACGGTAACTTGGGTGGTATAATACAGAAGTTATGGTCCTATTCTATCACCCTATGTGTACGTCATGTATCCACAATTCCGTATTTATTTTTATATTTCATGTCAAACTTAGACAAATCGTTGTCCGAACATCGCATAGCGACTAATTTAATCACCCATATTTCCAAAACCTAAGTTTTTACGGTAACTTGGGTGGTATAGTACTGAAGTTCTGGACTATTCTATCATCCTATGTGTACGTCATGTTGGCACACCTCCGTATTTTTTTTATATTTCGTGTCAAACTTCGACAAATCGTTGTCCGCACATGGCATAGCGACTAATTTAATCACCCATATTTCCAAAACCTAAGTTTTTTAGGTAACTTGGGTGGTATAGTACTAAAGTTCTGGACCTATTCTATCATCCTATGTGTACGTCATGATGGCACACCTCCGTATTCTTTTTATATTTCGTGTCAAACTTCGACAAATCGTTGTCCGCACATCGCATAGCGACTAATTTAATCACCCATATTTCCAAAACCTAAGTTTTTAAGGTAACTTGGGTGGTATAGTACTAAAGTTCTGGACCTATTCTATCATCCTACGTGTACGTCATGCTGACACACCTCCGTATTTATTTTTATATTTTATGTCAAACTTAGGTGGATCGCTGTCCACACATCCAAAGCGACTAATTTAATCACCCGTATTTCCAAAACCTACGTTTTAAAGGTAACTTGGGTGGTATAGTACTAAAGTTCTGGACCTATTCTATCATCCTATGTGTACGTCATGTAGGCACACTTCCGTTTTTTTTTATATTTCGTGTCAAACTTCGACAAATCTCTGTCCGCACATCTCAATGCGACTACTTTAATCAGCCATATTTCCAAAACCTAAGTTTTTACGGTAACTTGGGTGGTATAATACAGAAGTTCTGGTCCTATTCTATCACCCTACGTGTACGTAATGTTGGCACACCTCCGTATTTATTTTTATATTTCATGTCAAACTTAGAGAAATCGTTGTCCGCACATCGCATAGCGACTAATTTAATCACCCATATTTCCAAAACCTAAGTTTTTGCGGTAACTTGGGTGGTACAGTACTAAAGTTCTGGACCTATTCTATCATCCTATGTGTACGTCATGTTGGCACACCTCCGTATTTATTTTTATATTTTATGTCAAACTTAGACAAATCGTTGTCCGCACATCGCATAGCGACTAATTTAATCACCCATATTTCCAAAACCTAAGTTTTTAAGGTAACTTGGGTGGTATAGTACTAAAGTTCTGGTCCTATTCTTTCATCCTACGTTTACGTCATGCTGACACACTGCCGTATTTATTTTATATTTTATGTCAAACTTAGGTGGATCGCTGTCCACACATCCAATGCGACTATTTTAATCACCCGTATTTCCTAAACCTAAGTTTTGACGGTAACCTGAGTGGTATAATAATATAGTTCTAATCCTATTCTATCACCCAATTTGTACGTCATGTATCCAAAATTCCGTATTTATTTTTATATTTCATGTCAAACTTAGACAAATCGTTGTCCGCACATCGCATAGCGACTAATTTAATCACCCATATTTCCAAAACCTACGTTTTTACGGTAACTTGGGTGGTATAATACAGAAGTTCTGGTCCTATTCTATCACCCTATGTGTACGTCATGTATCCACAATTCCGTATTTATTTTTATATTTCATGTCAAAAATAGACAAATCGTTGTCCGCAAATCTTAATGCGACTAATTTAATCACCCATATTTCCAAAACCTAAGTTTTTAAGGTAACTTGGGTGGTATAGTACTAAATTTCAGGACCTATTCTATCACCCTACGTGTACGTAATGTTGGCACACTTCCGTATTTATTTTATTTTTCATGTCATACTTTGACAAATCGCTGTCCGCACATCTCAATGCGACTACTTTAATCAGCCATATTTCCAAAACCTAAGTTTTTAAGGTAACTTGGTTGGTATAGTACTAAATTTCAGGACCTATTCTATCACCCTACGTGTACGTAATGTTAGCACACTTCCGTATTTATTTTATTTTTCATGTCATACTTTGACAAATCGCTGTCCGCACATCTCAATGCGACTACTTTAATCAGCCATATTTCCAAAACCTAAGTTTTTACGGTAACTTGGGTGGTATAATACAGAAGTTCTGGTCCTATTCTATCACCCTATGTGTACGTCATGTATCCACAATTCCGTATTTATTTTTATATTTCATGTCAAACTTAGACAAATCGTCGTCCGCACATCGCATAGCGACTAATTTAATCACGCATATTTCCAAAACCTAAGTTTTTAAGGTAACTTGGGTGGTATAGTACTAAAGTTCTGGACCTATTCTATCATCCTATGTGTACGTCATGTTGGCACACCTCCGTATTTTTTTATATTTCGTGTCAAACTTCGACAAATCGTTGTCCGCACATCGCATAGCGACTAATTTAATCACCCATATTTCCAAAACCTAAGTTTTTAAGGTAACTTGGGTGGTATAGTACTAAAGTTCTGGACCTATTCTATCATCCTATGTGTACGTCATGTTGGCACACCTCCGTATTTATTTTTATATTTTATGTCAAACTTAGACAAATCGTTGTCCGCACATCGCATAGCGACTAATTTAATCACCCATATTTCCAAAACCTAAGTTTTTACGGTAACTTGGGTGGTATAATACAGAAGGTCTGGTCCTATTCTATCACCCTATGTGTACGTCATGTATCCACAATTCCGTATTTATTTTTATATTTCATGTCAAACTTAGAGAAATCGTTGTCCGCACATCGCATAGCGACTAATTTAATCACTCATATTTCCAAAACCTAAGTTTTTGCGGTAACTTGGGTGGTATAGTACTAAAGTTCTGGACCTATTCTATCATCCTATGTGTACGTCATGTTGGCACACCTCCGTATTCTTTTTATATTTCGTGTCAAACTTCGACAAATCGTTGTCCGCACATCGCATAGCGACTAATTTAATCACCCATATTTCCAAAACCTAAGTTTTTAAGGTAACTTGGGTGGTATAGTACTAAAGTTCTGGACCTATTCTATCATCCTATGTGTACGTCATGTTGGCACACCTCCGTATTTATTTTTATATTTTATGTCAAACTTAGGTGGATCGCTGTCCACACATCCAAAGCGACTAATTTAATCACCCGTATTTCCAAAACCTAAGTTTTAAAGGTAACTTGGGTGGTATAGTACTAAAGTTCTGGACCTATTCTATCATCCTATGTGTACGTCATGTAGGCACACTTCCGTTTTTTTTTATATTTCGTGTCAAACTTCGACAAATCTCTGTCCGCACATCTCAATGCGACTACTTTAATCAGCCATATTTCCAAAACCTAAGTTTTTACGGTAACTTGGGTGGTATAATACAGAAGTTCTGGTCCTATTCTATCACCCTACGTGTACGTAATGTTGGCACACCTCCGTATTTATTTTTATATTTCATGTCAAACTTAGAGAAATCGTTGTCCGCACATCGCATAGCGACTAATTTAATCACCCATATTTCCAAAACCTAAGTTTTTGCGGTAACTTGGGTGGTACAGTACTAAAGTTCTGGACCTATTCTATCATCCTATGTGTACGTCATGTTAGCACACCTCCGTATTTATTTTTATATTTTATGTCAAACTTAGACAAATCGTTGTCCGCACATCGCATAGCGACTAATTTAATCACCCATATTTCCAAAACCTAAGTTTTTAAGGTAACTTGGGTGGTATAGTACTAAAGTTCTGGTCCTATTCTTTCATCCTACGTTTACGTCATGCTGACACACTGCCGTATTTATTTTATATTTTATGTCAAACTTAGGTGGATCGCTGTCCACACATCCAATGCGACTATTTTAATCACCCGTATTTCCTAAACCTAAGTTTTGACGGTAACCTGAGTGGTATAATAATATAGTTCTAATCCTATTCTATCACCCAATGTGTACGTCATGTATCCAAAATTCCGTATTTATTTTTATATTTCATGTCAAACTTAGACAAATCGTTGTCCGCACATCGCATAGCGACTAATTTAATCACCCATATTTCCAAAACCTAAGTTTTTACGGTAACTTGGGTGGTATAATACAGAAGTTATGGTCCTATTCTATCACCCTATGTGTACGTCATGTATCCACAATTCCGTATTTATTTTTATATTTCATGTCAAACTTAGACAAATCGTTGTCCGAACATCGCATAGTGACTAATTTAATCACCCATATTTCCAAAACCTAAGTTTTTACGGTAACTTGGGTGGTATAGTACTGAAGTTCTGGACTATTCTATCATCCTATGTGTACGTCATGTTGGCACACCTCCGTATTTTTTTTATATTTCGTGTCAAACTTCGACAAATCGTTGTCCGCACATGGCATAGCGTCTAATTTAATCACCCATATTTCCAAAACCTAAGTTTTTTAGGTAACTTGGGTGGTATAGTACTAAAGTTCTGGACCTATTCTATCATCCTATGTGTACGTCATGATGGCACACCTCCGTATTCTTTTTATATTTCGTGTCAAACTTCGACAAATCGTTGTCCGCACATCGCATAGCGACTAATTTAATCACCCATATTTCCAAAACCTAAGTTTTTAAGGTAACTTGGGTGGTATAGTACTAAAGTTCTGGACCTATTCTATCATCCTACGTGTACGTCATGCTGACACACCTCCGTATTTATTTTTATATTTTATGTCAAACTTAGGTGGATCGCTGTCCACACATCCAAAGCGACTAATTTAATCACCCGTATTTCCAAAACCTAAGTTTTAAAGGTAACTTGGGTGGTATAGTACTAAAGTTCTGGACCTATTCTATCATCCTATGTGTACGTCATGTAGGCACACTTCCGTTTTTTTTTATATTTCGTGTCAAACTTCGACAAATCTCTGTCCGCACATCTCAATGCGACTACTTTAATCAGCCATATTTCCAAAACCTAAGTTTTTACGGTAACTTGGGTGGTATAATACAGAAGTTCTGGTCCTATTCTATCACCCTACGTGTACGTAATGTTGGCACACCTCCGTATTTATTTTTATATTTCATGTCAAACTTAGAGAAATCGTTGTCCGCACATCGCATAGCGACTAATTTAATCACCCATATTTCCAAAACCTAAGTTTTTGCGGTAACTTGGGTGGTACAGTACTAAAGTTCTGGACCTATTCTATCATCCTATGTGTACGTCATGTTGGCACACCTCCGTATTTATTTTTATATTTTATGTCAAACTTAGACAAATCGTTGTCCGCACATCGCATAGCGACTAATTTAATCACCCATATTTCCAAAACCTAAGTTTTTAAGGTAACTTGGGTGGTATAGTACTAAAGTTCTGGTCCTATTCTTTCATCCTACGTTTACGTCATGCTGACACACTGCCGTATTTATTTTATATTTTATGTCAAACTTAGGTGGATCGCTGTCCACACATCCAATGCGACTATTTTAATCACCCGTATTTCCTAAACCTAAGTTTTGACGGTAACCTGAGTGGTATAATAATATAGTTCTAATCCTATTCTATCACCCAATTTGTACGTCATGTATCCAAAATTCCGTATTTATTTTTATATTTCATGTCAAACTTAGACAAATCGTTGTCCGCACATCGCATAGCGACTAATTTAATCACCCATATTTCCAAAACCTACGTTTTTACGGTAACTTGGGTGGTATAATACAGAAGTTCTGGTCCTATTCTATCACCCTATGTGTACGTCATGTATCCACAATTCCGTATTTATTTTTATATTTCATGTCAAAAATAGACAAATCGTTGTCCGCAAATCTCAATGCGACTAATTTAATCACCCATATTTCCAAAACCTAAGTTTTTAAGGTAACTTGGGTGGTATAGTACTAAATTTCAGGACCTATTCTATCACCCTACGTGTACGTAATGTTTGCACACTTCCGTATTTATTTTATTTTTCATGTCATACTTTGACAAATCGCTGTCCGCACATCTCAATGCGACTACTTTAATCAGCCATATTTCCAAAACCTAAGTTTTTAAGGTAACTTGGTTGGTATAGTACTAAATTTCAGGACCTATTCTATCACCCTACGTGTACGTAATGTTAGCACACTTCCGTATTTATTTTATTTTTCATGTCATACTTTGACAAATCGCTGTCCGCACATCTCAATGCGACTACTTTAATCAGCCATATTTCCAAAACCTAAGTTTTTACGGTAACTTGGGTGGTATAATACAGAAGTTCTGGTCCTATTCTATCACCCTATGTGTACGTCATGTATCCACAATTCCGTATTTATTTTTATATTTCATGTCAAACTTAGACAAATCGTTCTCCGCACATCGCATAGCGACTAATTTAATCACGCATATTTCCAAAACCTAAGTTTTTAAGGTAACTTGGGTGGTATAGTACTAAAGTTCTGGACCTATTCTATCATCCTATGTGTACGTCATGTTGGCACACCTCCGTATTTTTTTATATTTCGTGTCAAACTTCGACAAATCGTTGTCCGCACATCGCATAGCGACTAATTTAATCACCCATATTTCCAAAACCTAAGTTTTTAAGGTAACTTGGGTGGTATAGTACTAAAGTTCTGGACCTATTCTATCATCCTATGTGTACGTCATGTTGGCACACCTCCGTATTTATTTTTATATTTTATGTCAAACTTAGACAAATCGTTGTCCGCACATCGCATAGCGACTAATTTAATCACCCATATTTCCAAAACCTAAGTTTTTAAGGTAACTTGGGTGGTATAGTACTAAAGTTCTGGTCCTATTCTTTTATCCTACGTGTACGTCATGCTGACACACTTCCGTATTTATTTTATATTTTATGTCAAACTTAGGTGGATCGCTGTCCACACATCCAAAGCGACTATTTTAATCACCCGTATTTCCAAAACCTAAGTTTTAAAGGTAACTTGGGTGGTATAGTACTAAAGTTCTGGACCTATTCTATCAGCCTATGTGTACGTCATGTAGGCACACTTCCGTTTTTTTTTTATATTTCGTGTCACACTTCGACAAATCTCTGTCCGCACATCTCAATGCGACTACTTTAATCAGCCATATTTCCAAAACCTAAGTTTTTACGGTAACTTGGGTGGTATAATACAGAAGTTCTGGTCCTATTCTATCACCCTATGTGTACGTCATGTATCCACAATTCCGTATTTATTTTTATATTTCATGTCAAACTTAGACAAATCGTTGTCCGCACATCTCAATGCGACTAATTTAATCACCCATATTTCCAAAACCTAAGTTTTTAAGGTAACTTGGGTGGTATAGTACTAAATTTCAGGACCTATTCTATCACCCTACGTGTACGTAATGTTGGCACACTTCCGTATTTATTTTATTTTTCATGTCATACTTTGACAAATCGCTGTCCGCACATCTCAATGCGACTACTTTAATCAGCCATATTTCCAAAACCTAAGTTTTTACGGTAACTTGGGTGGTATAATACAGAAGGTCTGGTCCTATTCTATCACCCTATGTGTACGTCATGTATCCACAATTCCGTATTTATTTTTATATTTCATGTCAAACTTAGAGAAATCGTTGTCCGCACATCGCATAGCGACTAATTTAATCACCCATATTTCCAAAAGCTAAGTTTTTGCGGTAACTTGGGTGGTATAGTACTAAAGTTCTGGACCTATTCTATCATCCTATGTGTACGTCATGTTGGCACACCTCCGTATTCTTTTTATATTTCGTGTCAAACTTCGACAAATCGTTGTCCGCACATCGCATAGCGACTAATTTAATCACCCATATTTCCAAAACCTAAGTTTTTAAGGTAACTTGGGTGGTATAGTACTAAAGTTCTGGACCTATTCTATCATCCTATGTGTACGTCATGTTGGCACACCTCCGTATTTATTTTTATATTTCATGTCAAACTTAGAGAAATCGTTGTCCGCACATCGCATAGCGACTAATTTAATCACCCATATTTCCAAAACCTAAGTTTTTGCGGTAACTTGGGTGGTACAGTACTAAAGTTCTGGACCTATTCTATCATCCTATGTGTACGTCATGTTAGCACACCTCCGTATTTATTTTTATATTTTATGTCAAACTTAGACAAATCGTTGTCCGCACATCGCATAGCGACTAATTTAATCACCCATATTTCCAAAACCTAAGTTTTTAAGGTAACTTGGGTGGTATAGTACTAAAGTTCTGGTCCTATTCTTTCATCCTACGTTTACGTCATGCTGACACACTGCCGTATTTATTTTATATTTTATGTCAAACTTAGGTGGATCGCTGTCCACACATCCAATGCGACTATTTTAATCACCCGTATTTCCTAAACCTAAGTTTTGACGGTAACCTGAGTGGTATAATAATATAGTTCTAATCCTATTCTATCACCCAATGTGTACGTCATGTATCCAAAATTCCGTATTTATTTTTATATTTCATGTCAAACTTAGACAAATCGTTGTCCGCACATCGCATAGCGACTAATTTAATCACCCATATTTCCAAAACCTAAGTTTTTACGGTAACTTGGGTGGTATAATACAGAAGTTATGGTCCTATTCTATCACCCTATGTGTACGTCATGTATCCACAATTCCGTATTTATTTTTATATTTCATGTCAAACTTAGACAAATCGTTGTCCGAACATCGCATAGTGACTAATTTAATCACCCATATTTCCAAAACCTAAGTTTTTACGGTAACTTGGGTGGTATAGTACTGAAGTTCTGGACTATTCTATCATCCTATGTGTACGTCATGTTGGCACACCTCCGTATTTTTTTTATATTTCGTGTCAAACTTCGACAAATCGTTGTCCGCACATGGCATAGCGACTAATTTAATCACCCATATTTCCAAAACCTAAGTTTTTTAGGTAACTTGGGTGGTATAGTACTAAAGTTCTGGACCTATTCTATCATCCTATGTGTACGTCATGATGGCACACCTCCGTATTCTTTTTATATTTCGTGTCAAACTTCGACAAATCGTTGTCCGCACATCGCATAGCGACTAATTTAATCACCCATATTTCCAAAACCTAAGTTTTTAAGGTAACTTGGGTGGTATAGTACTAAAGTTCTGGACCTATTCTATCATCCTACGTGTACGTCATGCTGACACACCTCCGTATTTATTTTTATATTTTATGTCAAACTTAGGTGGATCGCTGTCCACACATCCAAAGCGACTAATTTAATCACCCGTATTTCCAAAACCTAA
Source organism: Flexamia atlantica (assembly GCA_035578135.1). NCBI lineage: Eukaryota > Metazoa > Arthropoda > Insecta > Hemiptera > Cicadellidae > Flexamia > Flexamia atlantica. The sequence goes on along the minus strand of JAQJVK010000120.1, from coordinate 100,195 downwards.
GTTTTAAAGGTAACTTGGGTGGTATAGTACTAAAGTTCTGGACCTATTCTATCATCCTATGTGTACGTCATGTAGGCACACTTCCGTTTTTTTTTATATTTCGTGTCAAACTTCGACAAATCTCTGTCCGCACATCTCAATGCGACTACTTTAATCAGCCATATTTCCAAAACCTAAGTTTTTACGGTAACTTGGGTGGTATAATACAGAAGTTCTGGTCCTATTCTATCACCCTACGTGTACGTAATGTTGGCACACCTCCGTATTTATTTTTATATTTCATGTCAAACTTAGAGAAATCGTTGTCCGCACATCGCATAGCGACTAATTTAATCACCCATATTTCCAAAACCTAAGTTTTTGCGGTAACTTGGGTGGTACAGTACTAAAGTTCTGGACCTATTCTATCATCCTATGTGTACGTCATGTTGGCACACCTCCGTATTTATTTTTATATTTTATGTCAAACTTAGACAAATCGTTGTCCGCACATCGCATAGCGACTAATTTAATCACCCATATTTCCAAAACCTAAGTTTTTAAGGTAACTTGGGTGGTATAGTACTAAAGTTCTGGTCCTATTCTTTCATCCTACGTTTACGTCATGCTGACACACTGCCGTATTTATTTTATATTTTATGTCAAACTTAGGTGGATCGCTGTCCACACATCCAATGCGACTATTTTAATCACCCATATTTCCAAAACCTACGTTTTTACGGTAACTTGGGTGGTATAATACAGAAGTTCTGGTCCTATTCTATCACCCTATGTGTACGTCATGTATCCACAATTCCGTATTTATTTTTATATTTCATGTCAAAAATAGACAAATCGTTGTCCGCAAATCTCAATGCGACTAATTTAATCACCCATATTTCCAAAACCTAAGTTTTTAAGGTAACTTGGGTGGTATAGTACTAAATTTCAGGACCTATTCTATCACCCTACGTGTACGTAATGTTGGCACACTTCCGTATTTATTTTATTTTTCATGTCATACTTTGACAAATCGCTGTCCGCACATCTCAATGCGACTACTTTAATCAGCCATATTTCCAAAACCTAAGTTTTTAAGGTAACTTGGTTGGTATAGTACTAAATTTCAGGACCTATTCTATCACCCTACGTGTACGTAATGTTAGCACACTTCCGTATTTATTTTATTTTTCATGTCATACTTTGACAAATCGCTGTCCGCACATCTCAATGCGACTACTTTAATCAGCCATATTTCCAAAACCTAAGTTTTTACGGTAACTTGGGTGGTATAATACAGAAGTTCTGGTCCTATTCTATCACCCTATGTGTACGTCATGTATCCACAATTCCGTATTTATTTTTATATTTCATGTCAAACTTAGACAAATCGTTCTCCGCACATCGCATAGCGACTAATTTAATCACGCATATTTCCAAAACCTAAGTTTTTAAGGTAACTTGGGTGGTATAGTACTAAAGTTCTGGACCTATTCTATCATCCTATGTGTACGTCATGTTGGCACACCTCCGTATTTTTTTATATTTCGTGTCAAACTTCGACAAATCGTTGTCCGCACATCGCATAGCGACTAATTTAATCACCCATATTTCCAAAACCTAAGTTTTTAAGGTAACTTGGGTGGTATAGTACTAAAGTTCTGGACCTATTCTATCATCCTATGTGTACGTCATGTTGGCACACCTCCGTATTTATTTTTATATTTTATGTCAAACTTAGACAAATCGTTGTCCGCACATCGCATAGCGACTAATTTAATCACCCATATTTCCAAAACCTAAGTTTTTAAGGTAACTTGGGTGGTATAGTACTAAAGTTCTGGTCCTATTCTTTTATCCTACGTGTACGTCATGCTGACACACTTCCGTATTTATTTTATATTTTATGTCAAACTTAGGTGGATCGCTGTCCACACATCCAAAGCGACTATTTTAATCACCCGTATTTCCAAAACCTAAGTTTTAAAGGTAACTTGGGTGGTATAGTACTAAAGTTCTGGACCTATTCTATCATCCTATGTGTACGTCATGTAGGCACACTTCCGTTTTTTTTTATATTTCGTGTCACACTTCGACAAATCTCTGTCCGCACATCTCAATGCGACTACTTTAATCAGCCATATTTCCAAAACCTAAGTTTTTACGGTAACTTGGGTGGTATAATACAGAAGTTCTGGTCCTATTCTATCACCCTATGTGTACGTCATGTATCCACAATTCCGTATTTATTTTTATATTTCATGTCAAACTTAGACAAATCGTTGTCCGCACATCTCAATGCGACTAATTTAATCACCCATATTTCCAAAACCTAAGTTTTTAAGGTAACTTGGGTGGTATAGTACTAAATTTCAGGACCTATTCTATCACCCTACGTGTACGTAATGTTGGCACACTTCCGTATTTATTTTATTTTTCATGTCATACTTTGACAAATCGCTGTCCGCACATCTCAATGCGACTACTTTAATCAGCCATATTTCCAAAACCTAAGTTTTTACGGTAACTTGGGTGGTATAATACAGAAGGTCTGGTCCTATTCTATCACCCTATGTGTACGTCATGTATCCACAATTCCGTATTTATTTTTATATTTCATGTCAAACTTAGACAAATCGTTGTCCGCACATCGCATAGCGACTAATTTAATCACCCATATTTCCAAAAGCTAAGTTTTTGCGGTAACTTGGGTGGTATAGTACTAAAGTTCTGGACCTATTCTATCATCCTATGTGTACGTCAAGTTGGCACACCTCCGTATTCTTTTTATATTTGTGTCAAACTTCGACAAATCGTTGTCCGCACATCGCATAGCGACTAATTTAATCACCCATATTTCCAAAACCTAAGTTTTTAAGGTAACTTGGGTGGTATAGTACTAAAGTTCTGGACCTATTCTATCATCCTATGTGTACGTCATGTTGGCACACCTCCGTATTTATTTTTATATTTTATGTCAAACTTAGACAAATCGTTGTCCGCACATCGCATAGCGACTAATTTAATCACCCATATTTCCAAAACCTAAGTTTTTAAGGTAACTTGGGTGGTATAGTACTAAAGTTCTGGTCCTATTCTTTCATCCTACGTGTACGTCATGCTGACACACTTCCGTATTTATTTTATAATTTATGTCAAACTTAGGTGGATCGCTGTCCACACATCCAAAGCGACTATTTTAATCACCCGTATTTCCAAAACCTAAGTTTTAAAGGTAACTTGGGTGGTATAGTACTAAAGTTCTGGACCTATTCTATCATCCTATGTGTACGTCATGTAGGCACACTTCCGTATTTTTTTTATATTTCGTGTCAAACTTCGACAAATCTCTGTCCGCACATCGCTATGCGGCTAATTTAATCAGCCATATTTCCAAAACCTAAGTTTTTACGGTAACTTGGGTGGTATAATACAGAAGTTCTGGTCCTATTCTATCACCCTACGTGTACGTAATGTTGGCACACCTCCGTATTTATTATTATATTTCATGTCATACTTAGACAAATCGTTGTCCGCACATCGCATAGCGACTAATTTAATCACCCATATTTCCAAAACCTAAGTTTTTACGGTAACTTGGGTGGTATAGTACTAAAGTTCGGGACCTATTCTATCATCCTATGTGTACGTCATGTTGGCACACCTCCGTATTTATTTTTATATTTTATGTCAAACTTAGACAAATCGTTGTCCGCACATCGCATAGCGACTAATTTAATCACCCATATTTCCAAAACCTAAGTTTTTAAGGTAACTTGGGTGGTATAGTACTAAAGTTCTGGTCCTATTCTTTCATCCTACGTTTACGTCATGCTGACACACTGCCGTATTTATTTTATATTTTATGTCAAACTTAGGTTGATCGCTGTCCACACATCCAATGCGACTATTTTAATCACCCGTATTTCCAAAACCTAAGTTTTGACGGTAACCTGAGTGGTATAATAATATAGTTCTAATCCTATTCTATCACCCAATGTGTACGTCATGTATCCAAAATTCCGTATTTATTTTTATATTTCATGTCAAACTTAGACAAATCGTTGTCCGCACATCGCATAGCGACTAATTTAATCACCCATATTTCCAAAACCTAAGTTTTTACGGTAACTTGAGTGGTATAATACAGAAGTTCTGGTCCTATTCTATCACCCTATGTGTACGTCATGTATCCACAATTCCGTATTTATTTTTATATTTCATGTCAAACTTAGACAAATCGTTGTCCGCAAATCTCAATGCGACTAATTTAATCACCCATATTTCCAAAACCTAAGTTTTTAAGGTAACTTGGGTGGTATAGTACTAAATTTCAGGACCTATTCTATCACCCTACGTGTACGTAATGTTGGCACACTTCCGTATTTATTTTATTTTTCATGTCATACTTTGACAAATCGCTGTCCGCACATCTCAATGCGACTACTTTAATCAGCCATATTTCCAAAACCTAAGTTTTTACGGTAACTTGGGTGGTATAATACAGAAGTTCTGGTCCTATTCTATCACCCTATGTGTACGTCATGTATCCACAATTCCGTATTTATTTTTATATTTCATGTCAAACTTAGACAAATCGTTGTCCGCACATCTCAATGCGACTAATTTAATCACCCATATTTCCAGAACTTAAGTTTTTAAGGTAACTTGGGTGGTATAATACTAAATTTCAGGACCTATTCTATCATCCTATGTGTACGTCATGTATCCACAATTCCGTATTTATTTTATTTTTCATGTCATACTTTGACAATTCGCTGTCCGCACATCTCAATGCGACTACTTTAATCAGCCATATTTCCAAAACCTAAGTTTTTACGGTAACTTGGGTGGTATAATACAGAAGGTCTGGTCCTATTCTATCACCCTATGTGTACGTCATGTATCCACAATTCCGTATTTATTTTTATATTTCATGTCAAACTTAGACAAATCGTTGTCCGCACATCGCATAGCGACTAATTTAATCACCCATATTTCCAAAACCTAAGTTTTTGCGGTAACTTGGGTGGTATAGTACTAAAGTTCTGGACCTATTCTATCATCCTTTGTGTACGTCAAGTTGGCACACCTCCGTATTCTTTTTATATTTCGTGTCAAACTTCGACAAATCGTTGTCCGCACATCGCATAGCGACTAATTTAATCACCCATATTTCCAAAACCTAAGTTTTTAAGGTAACTTGGGTGGTATAGTACTAAAGTTCGGGACCTATTCTATCATCCTATGTGTACGTCATGTTGGCACACCTCCGTATTTATTTTTATATTTTATGTCAAAATTAGACAAATCGTTGTCCGCACATCGCATAGCGACTAATTTAATCACCCATATTTCCAAAACCTAAGTTTTTAAGGTAACTTGGGTGGTATAGTACTAAAGTTCTGGTCCTATTCTTTCATCCTACGTGTACGTCATGCTGACACACTTCCGTATTTATTTTATAATTTATGTCAAACTTAGGTGGATCGCTGTCCACACATCCAAAGCGACTATTTTAATCACCCGTATTTCCAAAACCTAAGTTTTAAAGGTAACTTGGGTGGTATAGTACTAAAGTTCTGGACCTATTCTATCATCCTATGTGTACGTCATGTAGGCACACTTCCGTATTTTTTTATATTTCGTGTCAAACTTCGACAAATCTCTGTCCGCACATCGCTATGCGGCTAATTTAATCAGCCATATTTCCAAAACCTAAGTTTTTACGGTAACTTGGGTGGTATAATACAGAAGTTCTGGTCCTATTCTTTCATCCTACGTTTACGTCATGCTGACACACTGCCGTATTTATTTTATATTTTATGTCAAACTTAGGTTGATCGCTGTCCACACATCCAATGCGACTATTTTAATCACCCGTATTTCCAAAACCTAAGTTTTGACGGTAACCTGAGTGGTATAATAATATAGTTCTAATCCTATTCTATCACCCAATGTGTACGTCATGTATCCAAAATTCCGTATTTATTTTTATATTTCATGTCAAACTTAGACAAATCGTTGTCCGCACATCGCATAGCGACTAATTTAATCACCCATATTTCCAAAACCTAAGTTTTTACGGTAACTTGAGTGGTATAATACAGAAGTTCTGGTCCTATTCTATCACCCTATGTGTACGTCATGTATCCACAATTCCGTATTTATTTTTATATTTCATGTCAAACTTAGACAAATCGTTGTCCGCACATCGCATAGCGACTAATTTAATCACCCATATTTCAAAAACTTAAGTTTTTACGGTAACTTGGGTTGTATAGTACTAAAGTTCTGGACCTATTCTATCATCCTATGTGTACGTCATGTTGGCACACCTCCGTATTTTTTTTATATTTCGTGTCAAACTTCGACAAATCGTTGTCCGCACATCGCATAGCGACTAATTTAATCACCCATATTTCCAAAACCTAAGTTTTTAAGGTAACTTGGGTTATAGTACTAAAGTTCTGATCCTATTCTTTCATCCTACGTGTACGTCATGCTGACACACTTCCGTATTTATTTTATATTTTATGTCAAACTTAGGTGGATCGCTGTCCACACATCCAAAGCGACTATTTTAATCACCCGTATTTCCAAAACCTAAGTTTTAAAGGTAACTTGGGTGGTATAGTACTAAAGTTCTGGACCTATTCTATCATCATATGTGTACGTCATGTAGGCACACTTCCGTATTTTTTTTATATTTCGTGTCAAACTTCGACAAATCGTTGTCCGCACATCGCATAGCGACTAATTTAATCACCCATATTTCCAAAACCTAAGTTTTTACGGTAACTTGTGTGGTATAATACAGAAGTTCTGGTCTTATTCTATCACCCTATATGTACGTAATGTTGGCACACCTCCGTATTTATTTTTATATTTTATGTCAAACTTAGACAAATCGTTGTCCGCACATCGCATAGCGACTAATTTAATCACCCATATTTCCAAAACCTAAGTTTTTAAGGTAACTTGGGTGGTATAGTACTTAAGTTCTGGTCCTATTCTTTCATCCTACGTGTACGTCATGCTGACACACTTCCGTATTTATTTTATAATTTATGTCAAACTTAGGTGGATCGCTGTCCACACATCCAAAGCGACTATTTTAATCACCCGTATTTCCAAAACCTAAGTTTTAAAGGTAACTTGGGTGGTATAGTACTAAAGTTCTGGACCTATTCTATCATCCTATGTGTACGTCATGTAGGCACACTTCCGTATTTTTTTATATTTCGTGTCAAACTTCGACAAATCTCTGTCCGCACATCGCTATGCGGCTAATTTAATCAGCCATATTTCCAAAACCTAAGTTTTTACGGTAACTTGGGTGGTATAATACAGAAGTTCTGGTCCTATTCTTTCATCCTACGTTTACGTCATGCTGACACACTGCCGTATTTATTTTATATTTTATGTCAAACTTAGGTTGATCGCTGTCCACACATCCAATGCGACTATTTTAATCACCCGTATTTCCAAAACCTAAGTTTTGACGGTAACCTGAGTGGTATAATAATATAGTTCTAATCCTATTCTATCACCCAATGTGTACGTCATGTATCCAAAATTCCGTATTTATTTTTATATTTCATGTCAAACTTAGACAAATCGTTGTCCGCACATCGCATAGCGACTAATTTAATCACCCATATTTCCAAAACCTAGGTTTTTACGGTAACTTGAGTGGTATAATACAGAAGTTCTGGTCCTATTCTATCACCCTATGTGTACGTCATGTATCCACAATTCCGTATTTATTTTTATATTTCATGTCAAACTTAGACAAATCGTTGTCCGCACATCGCATAGCGACTAATTTAATCACCCATATTTCAAAAACCTAAGTTTTTACGGTAACTTGGGTTGTATAGTACTAAAGTTCTGGACCTATTCTATCATCCTATGTGTACGTCATGTTGGCACACCTCCGTATTTTTTTTATATTTCGTGTCAAACTTCGACAAATCGTTGTCCGCACATCGCATAGCGACTAATTTAATCACCCATATTTCCAAAACCTAAGTTTTTAAGATAACTTGGGTGGTATAGTACTAAAGTTCTGGACCTATTCTATCATCCTATGTGTACGTCATGTTGGCTTACCTCCGTATTTATTTTTATATTTTATGTCAAAATTAGACAAATCGTTGTCCGCACATCGCATAGCGACTAATTTAATCACCCATATTTCCAAAACCTAAGTTTTTAAGGTAACTTGGGTGGTATAGTACTAAAGTTCTGGTCCTATTCTTTCATCCTACGTGTACGTCATGCTGACACACTTCCGTATTTATTTTATATTTTATGTCAAACTTAGGTGGATCGCTGTCCACACATCCAAAGCGACTATTTTAATCACCCGTATTTCCAAAACCTAAGTTTTAAAGGTAACTTGGGTGGTATAGTACTAAAGTTCTGGACCTATTCTATCATCCTATGTGTACGTTATGTAGGCACACTTCCGTATTTTTTTTATATTTCGTGTCAAACTTCGACAAATCTCTGTCCGCACATCGCTATGCGGCTACTTTAATCAGCCATATTTCCAAAACCTAAGTTTTTACGGTAACTTGGGTGGTATAATACAGAAGTTCTGGTCCTATTCTATCACCCTACGTGTACGTAATGTTGGCACACCTCCGTATTTATTATTATATTTCATGTCATACTTAGACAAATCGTTGTCCGCACATCGCATAGCGACTAATTTAATCACCCATATTTCCAAAACCTAAGTTTTTACGGTAACTTGGGTGGTATAATACAGAAGTTCTGGTCCTATTCTATCACCCTATGTGTACGTCATGTATCCACAATTCCGTATTTATTTTTATATTTCATGTCAAACTTAGACAAATCGTTGTCCGCACATCTCAATGCGACTAATTTAATCACCCATATTTCCAAAACTTAAGTTTTTAAGGTAACTTGGGTGGTATAATACTAAATTTCAGGACCTATTCTATCATCCTATGTGTACGTCATGTATCCACAATTCCGTATTTATTTTATTTTTCATGCCATACTTTGACAATTCGCTGTCCGCACATCTCAATGCGACTACTTTAATCAGCCATATTTCCAAAACCTAAGTTTTTACGGTAACTTGGGTGGTATAATACAGAAGTTCTGGTCCTATTCTATCACCCTATGTGTACGTCATGTATCCACAATTCCGTATTTATTTTTATATTTCATGTCAAACTTAGACAAATCGTTGTCCGCACATCTCAATGCGACTAATTTAATCACCCATATTTCCAAAGCCTAAGTTTTTACGGTAACTTGGGTGGTATAATACAGAAGTTCTGGTCCTATTCTATCACCCTATGTGTACGTCATGTATCTACAATTCCGTATTTATTTATATATTTCATGTTAAACTTAGACAAATCGTTGTCCGCAAATCTCAATGCGACTAATTTATTCACCCATATTTCCAGAACCTAAGTTTTTAAGGTAACTTGGGTGGTATAGTACTAAATTTCAGGACCTATTCTATCACCCTACGTGTACGTAATGTTGGCACACTTCCGTATTTATTTTATTTTTCATGTCATACTTTGACAAATCGCTGTCCGCACATCTCAATGCGACTACTTTAATCAGCCATATTTCCAAAACCTAAGTTTTTACGGTAACTTGGGTGGTATAATACAGAAGTTCTGGTCCTATTCTATCACCCTATGTGTACGTCATGTATCCACAATTCCGTATTTATTTTTATATTTCATGTCAAACTTAGACAAATCGTTGTCCGCACATCGCATAGCGACTAATTTAATCACCCATATTTCCAAAACCTAAGTTTTTACGGTAACTTGGGTTGTATAGTACTAAAGTTCTGGACCTATTCTATCATCCTATGTGTACGTCATGTTGGCACACCTCCGTATTTTTTTTATATTTCGTGTCAAACTTCGACAAATCGTTGTCCGCACATCGCATAGCGACTAATTTAATCACCCATATTTCCAAAACCTAAGTTTTTAAGGTAACTTGGGTGGTATAGTACTAAAGTTCTGGACCTATTCTATCATCCTATGTGTACGTCATGTTGGCACACCTCCGTATTTATTTTTATATTTTATGTCAAAATTAGACAAATCGTTGTCCGCACATCGCATAGCTACTAATTTAATCACCCATATTTCCAAAACCTAAGTTTTTAAGGTAACTTGGGTGGTATAGTACTAAAGTTCTGGTCCTATTATTTCATCCTACGTGTACGTCATGCTGACACACTTCCGTATTTATTTTATATTTTATGTCAAACTTAGGTGGATCGCTGTCCACACATCCAAAGCGACTATTTTAATCACCCGTATTTCCAAAACCTAAGTTTTAAAGGTAACTTGGGTGGTATAGTACTAAAGTTCTGGACCTATTCTATCATCCTATGTGTACGTCATGTAGGCACACTTCCGTATTTTTTTTATATTTCGTGTCAAACTTCGACAAATCTCTGTCCGCACATCGCTATGCGGCTACTTTAATCAGCCATATTTCCAAAACCTAAGTTTTTACGGTAACTTGGGTGGTATAATACAGAAGTTCTGGTCCTATTCTATCACCCTACGTGTACGTAATGTTGGCACACCTCCGTATTTATTATTATATTTCATGTCATACTTAGACAAATCGTTGTCCGCACATCGCATAGCGACTAATTTAATCACCCATATTTCCAAAACTTAAGTTTTTACGGTAACTTGGGTAGTATAGTACTAAAGTTCGGGACCTATTCTATCATCCTATGTGTACGTCATGTTGGCACACCTCCGTATTTATTTTTATATTTTATGTCAAACTTAGACAAATCGTTGTCCGCACATCACATAGCGACTAATTTAATCACCCATATTTCCAAAACCTAAGTTTTTAAGGTAACTTGGGTGGTATAGTACTAAAGTTCTGGTCCTATTCTTTCATCCTACGTTTACGTCATGCTGACACACTGCCGTATTTATTTTATATTTTATGTCAAACTTAGGTGGATCGCTGTCCACACATCCAATGCGACTATTTTAATCACGCGTATTTCCAAAACCTAAGTTTTGACGGTAACCTGAGTGGTATAATAATATAGTTCTAATCCTATTCTATCACCCAATGTGTACGTCATGTATCCAAAATTCCGTATTTATTTTTATATTTCATGTCAAACTTAGACAAATCGTTGTCCGCACATCGCATAGCGACTAATTTAATCGCCCATATTTCCAAAACCTAAGTTTTTACGGTAACTTGAGTGGTATAATACAGAAGTTCTGGTCCTATTCTATCACCCTATGTGTACGTCATGTATCCACAATTCCGCATTTATTTTTATATTTCATGTCAAACTTAGACAAATCGTTGTCCGCACATCGCATAGCGACTAATTTAATCACCCATATTTCCAAAACCTAAGTTTTTAAGGTAACTTGGGTGGTATAATACTAAATTTCAGGACCTATTCTATCATCCTATGTGTACGTCATGTATCCACAATTCCGTATTTATTTTATTTTTCATGTCATACTTTGACAATTCGCTGTCCGCACATCTCAATGCGACTACTTTAATCAGCCATATTTCCAAAACCTAAGTTTTTACGGTAACTTGGGTGGTATAATACAGAAGTTCTGGTCCTATTCTATCACCCTATGTGTACGTCATGTATCCACAATTCCGTATTTATTTTTATATTTCATGTCAAACTTAGACAAATCGTTGTCCGCACATCTCAATGCGACTAATTTAATCACCCATATTTCCAAAGCCTAAGTTTTTACGGTAACTTGGGTGGTATAATACAGAAGTTCTGGTCCTATTCTATCACCCTATGTGTACGTCATGTATCTACAATTCCGTATTTATTTTTATATTTCATGTCAAACTTAGACAAATCGTTGTCCGCAAATCTCAATGCGACTAATTTAATCACCCATATTTCCAAAACCTAAGTTTTTAAGGTAACTTGGGTGGTATAGTACTAAATTTCAGGACCTATTCTATCACCCTACGTGTACGTAATGTTGGCACACTTCCGTATTTATTTTATTTTTCATGTCATACTTTGACAATTCGCTGTCCGCACATCTCAATGCGACTACTTTAATCAGCCATATTTCCAAAACCTAAGTTTTTACGGTAACTTGGGTGGTATAATACAGAAGTTCTGGTCCTATTCTATCACCCTATGTGTACGTCATGTATCCACAATTCCGTATTTATTTTTATATTTCATGTCAAACTTAGACAAATCGTTGTCCGCACATCGCATAGCGACTAATTTAATCACCCATATTTCCAAAACCTAAGTTTTTACGGTAACTTGGGTTGTATAGTACTAAAGTTCTGGACCTATTCTATCATCCTATGTGTACGTCATGTTGGCACACCTCCGTATTTTTTTTATATTTCGTGTCAAACTTCGACAAATCGTTGTCCGCACATCGCATAGCGACTAATTTAATCACCCATATTTCCAAAACCTAAGTTTTTAAGGTAACTTGGGTGGTATAGTACTAAAGTTCTGGACCTATTCTATCATCCTATGTGTACGTCATGTTGGCACACCTCCGTATTTATTTTTATATTTTATGTCAAAATTAGACAAATCGTTGTCCGCACATCGCATAGCTACTAATTTAATCACCCATATTTCCAAAACCTACGTTTTTAAGGTAACTTGGGTGGTATAGTACTAAAGTTCTGGTCCTATTCTTTCATCCTACGTGTACGTCATGCTGACACACTTCCGTATTTATTTTATATTTTATGTCAAACTTAGGTGGATCGCTGTCCACACATCCAAAGCGACTATTTTAATCACCCGTATTTCCAAAACCTAAGTTTTAAAGGTAACTTGGGTGGTATAGTACTAAAGTTCTGGACCTATTCTATCATCCTATGTGTACGTCATGTAGGCACACTTCCGTATTTTTTTTATATTTCGTGTCAAACTTCGACAAATCTCTGTCCGCACATCGCTATGCGGCTACTTTAATCAGCCATATTTCCAAAACCTAAGTTTTTACGGTAACTTGGGTGGTATAATACAGAAGTTCTGGTCCTATTCTATCACCCTACGTGTACGTAATGTTGGCACACCTCCGTATTTATTATTATATTTCATGTCATACTTAGACAAATCGTTGTCCGCACATCGCATAGCGACTAATTTAATCACCCATATTTCCAAAACCTAAGTTTTTACGGTAACTTGGGTGGTATAGTACTAAAGTTCGGGACCTATTCTATCATCCTATGTGTACGTCATGTTGGCACACCTTTGTATTTATTTTTATATTTTATGTCAAACTTAGACAAATCGTTGTCCGCACATCGCATAGCGACTAATTTAATCACCCATATTTCCAAAACCTAAGTTTTTAAGGTAACTTGGGTAGTATAGTACTAAAGTTCTGGTCCTATTCTTTCATCCTACGTTTACGTCATGCTGACACACTGCCGTATTTATTTTATATTTTATGTCAAACTTAGGTGGATCGCTGTCCACACATCCAATGCGACTATTTTAATCACGCGTATTTCCAAAACCTAAGTTTTGACGGTAACCTGAGTGGTATAATAATATAGTTCTAATCCTATTCTATCACCCAATGTGTACGTCATGTATCCAAAATTCCGTATTTATTTTTATATTTCATGTCAAACTTAGACAAATCGTTGTCCGCACATCGCATAGCGACTAATTTAATCACCCATATTTCCAAAACCTAAGTTTTTACGGTAACTTGAGTGGTATAATACAGAAGTTCTGGTCCTATTCTATCACCCTATGTGTACGTCATGTATCCACAATTCCGTATTTATTTTTATATTTCATGTCAAACTTAGACAAATCGTTGTCCGCACATCGCATAGCGACTAATTTAATCACCCATATTTCCAAAACCTAAGTTTTTACGGTAACTTGGGTTGTATAGTACTAAAGTTCTGGACCTATTCTATCATCCTATGTGTACGTCATGTTGGCACACCTCCGTATTTTTTTTATATTTCGTGTCAAACTTCGACAAATCGTTGTCCGCACATCGCATAGCGACTAATTTAATCACCCATATTTCCAAAACCTAAGTTTTTAAGGTAACTTGGGTGGTATAGTACTAAAGTTCTGGACCTATTCTATCATCCTATGTGTACGTCATGTAGGCACACTTCCGTATTTTTTTTATATTTCGTGTCAAACTTCGACAAATCTCTGTCCGCACATCGCTATGCGGCTACTTTAATCAGCCATATTTCCAAAACCTAAGTTTTTACGGTAACTTGGGTGGTATAATACAGAAGTTCTGGTCCTATTCTATCACCCTACGTGTACGTAATGTTGGCACACCTCCGTATTTATTATTATATTTCATGTCATACTTAGACAAATCGTTGTCCGCACATCGCATAGCGACTAATTTAATCACCCATATTTCCAAAACCTAAGTTTTTACGGTAACTTGGGTGGTATAGTACTAAAGTTCGGGACCTATTCTATCATCCTATGTGTACGTCATGTTGGCACACCTCCGTATTTATTTTTATATTTTATGTCAAACTTAGACAAATCGTTGTCCGCACATCGCATAGCGACTAATTTAATCACCCATATTTCCAAAACCTAAGTTTTTAAGGTAACTTGGGTGGTATAGTACTAAAGTTCTGGTCCTATTCTTTCATCCTACGTTTACGTCATGCTGACACACTGCCGTATTTATTTTATATTTTATGTCAAACTTAGGTGGATCGCTGTCCACACATCCAATGCGACTATTTTAATCACGCGTATTTCCAAAACCTAAGTTTTGACGGTAACCTGAGTGGTATAATAATATAGTTCTAATCCTATTTTATCACCCAATGTGTACGTCATGTATCCAAAATTCCGTATTTATTTTTATATTTCATGTCAAACTTAGACAAATCGTTGTCCGCACATCGCATAGCGACTAATTTAATCACCCATATTTCCAAAACCTAAGTTTTTACGGTAACTTGAGTGGTATAATACAGAAGTTCTGGTCCTATTCTATCACCCTATGTGTACGTCATGTATCCACAATTCCGTATTTATTTTTATATTTCATGTCAAACTTAGACAAATCGTTGTCCGCAAATCTCAATGCGACTAATTTAATCACCCATATTTCCAAAACCTAAGTTTTTAAGGTAACTTGGGTGGTATAGTACTAAATTTCAGGACCTATTCTATCACCCTACGTGTACGTAATGTTGGCACACTTCCGTATTTATTTTATTTTTCATGTCATACTTTGACAAATCGCTGTCCGCACATCTCAATGCGACTACTTTAATCAGCCATATTTCCAAAACCTAAGTTTTTACGGTAACTTGGGTGGTATAATACAGAAGTTCTGGTCCTATTCTATCACCCTATGTGTACGTCATGTATCCACAATTCCGTATTTATTTTTATATTTCATGTCAAACTTAGACAAATCGTTGTCCGCACATCTCAATGCGACTAATTTAATCACCCATATTTCCAAAACCTAAGTTTTAAAGGTAACTTGGGTGGTATAATACTAAATTTCAGGACCTATTCTATCATCCTATGTGTACGTCATGTATCCACAATTCCGTATTTATTTTATTTTTATGTCATACTTTGACAATTCGCTGTCCGCACATCTCAATGCGACTACTTTAATCAGCCATATTTCCAAAACCTAAGTTTTTACGGTAACTTGGGTGGTATAATACAGAAGTTCTGGTCCTATTCTATCACCCTATGTGTACGTCATGTATCCACAATTCCGTATTTATTTTTATATTTCATGTCAAACTTAGACAAATCGTTGTCCGCACATCTCAATGCGACTAATTTAATCACCCATATTTCCAAAACCTAAGTTTTTACGGTAACTTGGGTGGTATAATACAGAAGTTCTGGTCCTATTCTATCACCCTATGTGTACGTCATGTATCCACAATTCCTTATTTATTTTTTTATTTCATGTCAAACTTTGACAAATCGTTGTCCGCACATCGCATAGCGACTAATTTAATCACCCATATTTCCAAAACCTAAGTTTTTAAGGTAACTTGGGTGGTATAATACTAAATTTCAGGACCTATTCTATCATCCTATGTGTACGTCATGTTGGCACACTTCGGTATTTATTTTATTTTTCATGTCATACTTTAACAAATCGCTGTCCGCACATCTTAATGCGACTACTTTAATCAGCCATATTTCCAAAACCTAAGTTTTTACTGTAACTTGGGTGGTATAATACAGAAGTTCTGGTTCTATTCTATCACCCTATGTGTACGTCATGTATCCACAATTCCGTATTTATTTTTATATTTCATGTCAAACTTAGACAAATCGTTGTCCGCACATCGCATAGCGACTAATTTAATCACCCATATTTCCAAAACCTAAGTTTTTAAGGTAACTTGGGTGGTATAATACTAAATTTAAGGACCTATTCTATCATCCTATGTGTACGTCATGCTGACACACCTCCGTATTTTTTTTATATTTCGTGTCAAACTTCGACAAATCTCTGTCCGCACATCTCAATGCGACTACTTTAATCAGCCATATTTCCAAAACCTATGTTTTTACGGTAACTTGGGTGGTATAATACAAAAGTTCTGGTCCTATTCTATCACCCTATGTGTACGTAATGTTGGCACACCTCCGTATTTATTATTATATTTCATGTCATACTTAGACAAATCGTTGTCCGCACATCGCATAGGGACTAATTTAATCACCCATATTTCCAAAACCTAAGTTTTAAAGGTAACATGGGTGGTATAGTACTAAAGTTCTGGTCCTATTCTTTCATCCTATGTGTACGTCATGTTGGCACACTTCCGTATTTATTTTATTTTTCATGTCATACTTTGACAAATCGCTGTCCGTACATCTCAATGCGACTACTTTAATCAGCCATATTTCCAAAACCTAAGTTTTTACGGTAACTTGGGTGGTATAATACAGAAGTTCTGGTTCTATTCTATCACCCTATGTGTACGTCATGTATCCACAATTCCGTATTTATTTTTATATTTCATGTCAAACTTAGACAAATCGTTGTCCGCACATCGCATAACGACTAATTTAATCACCCATATTTCCAAAACCTAAGTTTTTAAGGTAACTTGGGTGGTATAATACTAAATTTCAGGACCTATTCTATCATCCTATGTGTACGTCATGTTGGCACACTTCCGTATTTATTTTATTTTTCATGTCATACTTTGACAAATCGCTGTCCGCACATCTCAATGCGACTACTTTAATCAGCCATATTTCCAAAACCTAAGTTTTTACGGTAACTTGGGTGGTATAATACAGAAGTTCTGGTTCTATTCTATCACCCTATGTGTACGTCATGTATCCACAATTCCGTATTTATTTTTATATTTCATGTCAAACTTAGACAAATCGTTGTCCGCACATCGCATAGCGACTAATTTAATCACCCATATTTCCAAAACCTAAGTTTTTAAGGTAACTTGGGTGGTATAATACTAAATTTCAGGACCTATTCTATCATCCTATGTGTACGTCATGTTGGCACACTTCCGTATTTATTTTATTTTTCATGTCATACTTTGACAAATCGCTGTCCGTACATCTCAATGCGACTACTTTAATCAGCCATATTTCCAAAACCTAAGTTTTTACGGTAACTTGGGTGGTATAATACAAAAGTTCTGGTCCTATTCTATCACCCTATGTGTACGTAATGTTGGCACACCTCCGTATTTATTATTATATTTCATGTCATACTTAGACAAATCGTTGTCCGCACATCGCATAGCGACTAATTTAATCACCCATATTTCCAAAACCTAAGTTTTTAAGGTAACATGGGTGGTATAGTACTAAAGTTCTGGTCCTATTCTTTC
The DNA here is from genome assembly GCA_035578135.1 of Flexamia atlantica. Classification (NCBI taxonomy): domain Eukaryota; kingdom Metazoa; phylum Arthropoda; class Insecta; order Hemiptera; family Cicadellidae; genus Flexamia; species Flexamia atlantica. Next base: position 82,315 of record JAQJVK010000120.1, on the reverse strand, counting down.
ATCCTATGTGTACGTCATGTTGGCACACTTCCGCATTTATTTTATTTTTCATGTCATACTTTGACAAATCGCTGTCCGCACATCTCAATGCGACTACTTTAATCAGCCATATTTCCAAAACCTACGTTTTTACGGTAACTTGGGTGGTATAGTACTAAAGTTCTGGACCTATTCTATCATACTATGTGTACGTCATGTTGGCACACCTCCGTATTTTTTTATATTTCGTGTCAAACTTCGACAAATCTCTGTCCGCACATCTCAATGCGACTACTTTAATCAGCCATATTTCCAAAACCTAAGTTTTTACGGTAACTTGGGTGGTATAATACTAAATTTCAGGACCTATTCTATCATCCTATGTGTACGTCAATTTGGCACACTTCCGTATTTATTTTATTTTTCATGTCATACTTTGACAAATCGTTGTCCGCACATCGCATAGCGACTAATTTAATCACCCATATTTCCAAAACCTAAGTTTTTAAGGTAACATGGGTGGTATAGTACTAAAGTTCTGGTCGTATTCTTTCATCCTACGTTTACGTCATGCTGACACACTGCCGTATTTATTTTATATTTTATGTCAAACTTAGGTGGATCGCTGTCCACACATCCAATGCGACTATTTTAATCACGCGTATTTCCAAAACCTAAGTTTTGACGGTAACCTGAGTGGTATAATAATATAGTTCTAAGCCTATTTTATCACCCAATGTGTACGTCATGTATCCAAAATTCCGTATTTATTTTTATATTTCATGTCAAACTTAGACAAATCGTTGTCCGCACATCGCATAGCGACTAATTTAATCACCCATATTTCCAAAACCTAAGTTTTTACGGTAACTTGAGTGGTATAATACAGAAGTTCTGGTCCTATTCTATCACCCTATGTGTACGTCATGTATCCACAATTCCGTATTTATTTTTATATTTCATGTCAAACTTAGACAAATCGTTGTCCGCAAATCTCAATGCGACTAATTTAATCACCCATATTTCCAAAACCTAAGTTTTTAAGGTAACTTGGGTGGTATAGTACTAAATTTCAGGACCTATTCTATCAACCTACGTGTACGTAATGTTGGCACACTTCCGTATTTATTTTATTTTTCATGTCATACTTTGACAAATCGCTGTCCGCACATCTCAATGCGACTACTTTAATCAGCCATATTTCCAAAACCTAAGTTTTTACGGTAACTTGGGTGGTATAATACAGAAGTTCTGGTCCTATTCTATCACCCTATGTGTACGTCATGTATCCACAATTCCGTATTTATTTTTATATTTCATGTCAAACTTAGACAAATCGTTGTCCGCACATCTCAATGCGACTAATTTAATCACCCATATTTCCAAAACCTAAGTTTTTAAGGTAACTTGGGTGGTATAATACTAAATTTCAGGACCTATTCTATCATCCTATGTGTACGTCATGTATCCACAATTCCGTATTTATTTTATTTTTTATGTCATACTTTGACAATTCGCTGTCCGCACATCTCAATGCGACTACTTTAATCAGCCATATTTCCAAAACCTAAGTTTTTACGGTAACTTGGGTGGTATAATACAGAAGTTCTGGTCCTATTCTATCACCCTATGTGTACGTCATGTATCCACAATTCCTTATTTATTTTTTTATTTCATGTCAAACTTTGACAAATCGTTGTCCGCACATCGCATAGCGACTAATTTAATCACCCATATTTCCAAAACCTAAGTTTTTAAGGTAACTTGGGTGGTATAATACTAAATTTCAGGACCTATTCTATCATCCTATGTGTACGTCATGTTGGCACACTTCGGTATTTATTTTATTTTTCATGTCATACTTTAACAAATCGCTGTCCGCACATCTTAATGCGACTACTTTAATCAGCCATATTTCCAAAACCTAAGTTTTTACTGTAACTTGGGTGGTATAATACAGAAGTTCTGGTTCTATTCTATCACCCTATGTGTACGTCATGTATCCACAATTCCGTATTTATTTTTATATTTCATGTCAAACTTAGACAAATCGTTGTCCGCACATCGCATAGCGACTAATTTAATCACCCATATTTCCAAAACCTAAGTTTTTAAGGTAACTTGGGTGGTATAATACTAAATTTCAGGACCTATTCTATCATCCTATGTGTACGTCATGCTGACACACCTCCGTATTTTTTTTATATTTCTTGTCAAACTTCGACAAATCTCTGTCCGCACATCTCAATGCGACTACTTTAATCAGCCATATTTCCAAAACCTAAGTTTATACGGTAACTTGGGTGGTATAATACAAAAGTTCTGGTCCTATTCTATCACCCTATGTGTACGTAATGTTGGCACACCTCCGTATTTATTATTATATTTCATGTCATACTTAGACAAATCGTTGTCCGCACAACGCATAGGGACTAATTTAATCACCCATATTTCCAAAACCTAAGTTTTTAAGGTAACATGGGTGGTATAGTACTAAAGTTCTGGTCCTATTCTTTCATCCTATGTGTACGTCATGTTGGCACACTTCCGTATTTATTTTATTTTTCATGTCATACTTTGACAAATCGCTGTCCGTACATCTCAATGCGACTACTTTAATCAGCCATATTTCCAAAACCTAAGTTTTTACGGTAACTTGGGTGGTATAATACAGAAGTTCTGGTTCTATTCTATCACCCTATGTGTACGTCATGTATCCACAATTCCGTATTTATTTTTATATTTCATGTCAAACTTAGACAAATCGTTGTCCGCACATCGCATAACGACTAATTTAATCACCCATATTTCCAAAACCTAAGTTTTTAAGGTAACTTGGGTGGTATAATACTAAATTTCAGGACCTATTCTATCATCCTATGTGTACGTCATGTTGGCACACTTCCGTATTTATTTTATTTTTCATGTCATACTTTGACAAATCTCTGTCCGCACATCTCAATGCGACTACTTTAATCAGCCATATTTCCAAAACCTAAGTTTTTACGGTAACTTAGGTGGTATAATACAGAAGTTCTGGTCCTATTTCATCACCCTACGTGTACGTCATGCTGACACACCTCCGTATTTTTTTTATATTTCGTGTCAAACTTCGACAAATCTCTGTCCGCACATCTCAATGCGACTACTTTAATCAGCCATATTTCCAAAACCTAAGTTTTTACGGTAACTTGGGTGGTATAATACAGAAGTTCTGGTCCTATTCTATCACCCTATGTGTACGTAATGTTGGCACACCTCCGTATTTATTATTATATTTCATGTCATACTTAGACAAATCGTTGTCCGCACATCTCATAGCGACTAATTTAATCACCCACATTTCCAAAACCTAAGTTTTTAAGGTAACTTGGGTGGTATAGTAAAAAGTTCTGGTCCTATTCTTTCATCCTACGTGTACGTCATGCTGACACACTGCCGTATTTATTTTATATTTTATGTCAAACTTAGGTGGATCGCTGTCCACACATCCAAAGCGACTATTTTAATCACCCGTAATTCCAAAACCTAAGTTTTTAAGGTAACTTGGGTGGTATAGTACTAAAGTTCTGGACCTATTCTATCATCCTATGTGTACGTCATGTTGGCACACCTCCGTATTTTTTTTATATTTCGTGTCAAACTTCGACAAATCTCTGTCCGCACATCTCAATGCGACTACTTTAATCAGCCATATTTCCAAAACCTAAGTTTTTACGGTAATTTGGGTGGTATAATACAGAAGTTCTGGTCCTATTCTATCACCCTATATGTACGTAATGTTGGCACACTTCCGTATTTATTATTATATTTCATGTCATACTTAGACAAATCGTTGTCCGCACATCGCATAGCGACTAATTTAATCACCCATATTTCCAAAACCTAAGTTTTTAAGGTAACTTGGGTGGTATAGTACTAAAGTTCTGGTCCTATTCTTTCATCCTACGTGTACGTCATGCTGACACACTGCCGTATTTATTTTATATTTTATGTCAAACTTAGGTGGATCGCTGTCCACACATCCAAAGCGACTATTTTAATCACCCCTATTTCCAAAACCTAAGTTTTGACGGTAACCTGAGTGGTATAATAATATAGTTCTAATCCTATTCTATCACCCAATGTGTACGTCATGTATCCAAAATTCCGTATTTATTTTTATATTTCATGTCAAACTTAGACAAATCGTTGTCCGCACATCGCATAGCGACTAATTTAATCAGCCATATTTCCAAAACCTAAGTTTTTACGGTAACTTGGGTGGTATAATACTAAATTTCAGGACATATTCTATCATCCTATGTGTACGTCATGTTGGCACACTTCCGTATTTATTTTATTTTTCATGTCATACTTTGACAAATCTCTGTCCGCACATCTCAATGCGACTACTTTAATCAGCCATATTTCCAAAACCTAAGTTTTTACGGTAACTTGGGTGGTATAATACAGAAGTTCAGGTCCTATTCTATCACCCTATGTGTACGTCATGTATCCACAATTCCGTATTTATTTTTATATTTCATGTCAAACTTAGACAAATCGCTGTCCGCACATCGCATAGCGACTAATTTAATCACCCATATTTCCAAAACCTAAGTTTTTAAGGTAACTTGGGTGGTATAATACTAAATTTCAGGACCTATTCTATCATCCTATGTGTACGTCATGTTAGCACACTTCCGTATTTATTTTATATTTCGTGTCAAACTTCGACAAATCTCTGTCCGCACATCTCAATGCGACTACTTTAATCAGCCATATTTCCAAGACCTAAGTTTTTACGGTAACTTGGGTGGTATAATACAGAAGTTCTGGTCCTATTCTATCACCCTATGTGTACGTCATGTATCCACAATTCCGTATTTATTTTTATATTTCATGTCAAACTTAGACAAATCGTTGTCCGCACATCGCATAGCGACTAATTTAATCACCCATATTTCCAAAACCTAAGTTTTTACGGTAACTTGGGTGGTATAATCCAGAAGTTCTGGTCCTATTCTATCACCCTATGTGTACGTCATGTATCCACAATTCCGTATTTATTTTTATATTTCATGTCAAACTTAGACAAATCGCTGTCCGCACATCGCATAGCGACTAATTTAATCACCCATATTTCCAAAACCTAAGTTTTTAAGGTAACTTAGGTGGTATAGTACTAAATTTCAGGACCTATTCTATCATCCTATGTGTACGTCATGTTGGCACACTTCCGTATTTATTTTATATTTCGTGTCAAACTTCGACAAATCTCTGTCCGCACATCTCAATGCGACTACTTTAATCAGCCATATTTCCAAAACCTAAGTTTTTACGGTAACTTGGGTGGTATAATACAGAAGTTCTGGTCCTATTCTATCACCCTATGTGTACGTCATGTATCCACAATTCCGTATTTATTATTATATTTCATGTCATACTTAGACAAATCGTTGTCCGCACATCGCATAGCGACTAATTAATCACCCACATTTCCAAAACCTAAGTTTTTAAGGTAACTTGGGTGGTATAGTACTAAAGTTCTGGTCCTATTCTTTCATCCTACGTGTACGTCATGCTGACACACTCCCGTATTTATTTTATATTTTATGTCAAACTTAGGTGGATCGCTGTCCACACATCCAAAGCGACTATTTTAATCAACCGTATTTCCAAAACCTAAGTTTTGACGGTAACCTGAGTGGTATAATAATATAGTTCTAATCCTATTCTATCACCCAATGTGTACGTCATCTATCCAAAATTCCGTATTTATTTTTATATTTCATGTCAAACTTAGACTAATCGTTGTCTGCACATCGCATAGCGACTAATTTAATCACTCATATTTCCAAAATCTAAGTTTTTAAGGTAACTTGGGTGGTATAATACAGAAGTTCTGGTCCTATTCAATCACCCTATGTGTACGTCATGTATCCACAATTCCGTATTCATTTTTATATTTCATGTCAAACTTAGACAAATCGTTGTCCGCACATCGCATAGCGACTAATTTAATCACCCATATTTCCAAAATCTATGTTTTTAAGGTAACTTGGGTGGTATAATACTAAATTTCAGGACCTATTCTATCATCCTATGTGTACGTCATGTTGGCACACTTCCGTATTTATTTTATTTTTCATGTCATATTTTGACAAATCGCTGTCCGCACATCTCAATGCGACTATTTTAATCAGCCATATTTCCAAAACCTAAGTTTTTACGGTAACTTGGGTGGTATAGTACTAAAGTTCTGGACCTATTCTATCATCCTATGTGTACGTCATGTTGGCACACCTCCGTATTTTTTTTATATTTCGTGTCAAACTTCGACAAATCGTTGTCCGCACATCGCATAGCGACTAATTTAATCACCCATATTTCCAAAACCTAAGTTTTTAAGGTAACTTGGGTGGTATAATACTAAATTTCAGGACCTATTCTATCATCCTATGTGTACGTCATGTTAGCACACTTCCGTATTTATTTTATATTTCGTGTCAAACTTCGACAAATCTCTGTCCGCACATCTCAATGCGACTACTTTAATCAGCCATATTTCCAAGACCTAAGTTTTTACGGTAACTTGGGTGGTATAATACAGAAGTTCTGGTCCTATTCTATCACCCTATGTGTACGTCATGTATCCACAATTCCGTATTTATTTTTATATTTCATGTCAAACTTAGACAAATCGTTGTCCGCACATCGCATAGCGACTAATTTAATCACCCATATTTCTAAAACCTAAGTTTTTACGGTAACTTGGGTGGTATAATCCAGAAGTTCTGGTCCTATTCTATCACCCTATGTGTACGTCATGTATCCACAATTCCGTATTTATTTTTATATTTCATGTCAAACTTAGACAAATCGCTGTCCGCACATCGCATAGCGACTAATTTAATCACCCATATTTCCAAAACCTAAGTTTTTAAGGTAACTTAGGTGGTATAGTACTAAATTTCAGGACCTATTCTATCATCCTATGTGTACGTCATGTTGGCACACTTCCGTATTTATTTTATATTTCGTGTCAAACTTCGACAAATCTCTGTCCGCACATCTCAATGCGACTACTTTAATCAGCCATATTTCCAAAACCTAAGTTTTTACGGTAACTTGGGTGGTATAATACAGAAGTTCTGGTCCTATTCTATCACCCTATGTGTACGTCATGTATCCACAATTCCGTATTTATTATTATATTTCATGTCATACTTAGACAAATCGTTGTCCGCACATCGCATAGCGACTAATTAATCACCCATATTTCCAAAACCTAAGTTTTTAAGGTAACTTGGGTGGTATAGTACTAAAGTTCTGGTCCTATTCTTTCATCCTACGTGTACGTCATGCTGACACACTGCCGTATTTATTTTATATTTTATGTCAAACTTAGGTGGATCGCTGTCCACACATCCAAAGCGACTATTTTAATCAACCGTATTTCCAAAACCTAAGTTTTGACGGTAACCTGAGTGGTATAATAATATAGTTCTAATCCTATTCTATCACCCAATGTGTACGTCATCTATCCAAAATTCCGTATTTATTTTTATATTTCATGTCAAACTTAGACAAATCGTTGTCTGCACATCGCATAGCGACTAATTTAATCACTCATATTTCCAAAATCTAAGTTTTTAAGGTAACTTGGGTGGTATAATACAGAAGTTCTGGTCCTATTCAATCACCCTATGTGTACGTCATGTATCCACAATTCCGTATTCATTTTTATATTTCATGTCAAACTTAGACAAATCGTTGTCCGCACATCGCATAGCGACTAATTTAATCACCCATATTTCCAAAATCTATGTTTTTAAGGTAACTTGGGTGGTATAATACTAAATTTCAGGACCTATTCTATCATCCTATGTGTACGTCATGTTGGCACACTTCCGTATTTATTTTATTTTTCATGTCATATTTTGACAAATCGCTGTCCGCACATCTCAATGCGACTATTTTAATCAGCCATATTTCCAAAACCTAAGTTTTTACGGTAACTTGGGTGGTATAGTACTAAAGTTCTGGACCTATTCTATCATCCTATGTGTACGTCATGTTGGCACACCTCCGTATTTTTTTTATATTTCGTGTCAAACTTCGACAAATCGTTGTCCGCACATCGCATAGCGACTAATTTAATCACCCATATTTCCAAAACCTAAGTTTTTACGGTAACTTGGGTGGTATAATCCAGAAGTTCTGGTCCTATTCTATCACCCTATGTGTACGTCATGTATCAACAATTCCGTATTTATTTTTATATTTCATGTCAAACTTAGACAAATCGCTGTCCGCACATCGCATAGCGACTAATTTAATCACCCATATTTCCAAAACCTAAGTTTTTAAGGTAACTTAGGTGGTATAGTACTAAATTTCAGGACCTATTCTATCATCCTATGTGTACGTCATGTTGGCACACTTCCGTATTTATTTTATATTTCGTGTCAAACTTCGACAAATCTCTGTCCGCACATCTCAATGCGACTACTTTAATCAGCCATATTTCCAAAACCTAAGTTTTTACGGTAACTTGGGTGGTATAATACAGAAGTTCTGGTCCTATTCTATCACCCTATGTGTACGTCATGTATCCACAATTCCGTATTTATTATTATATTTCATGTCATACTTAGACAAATCGTTGTCCGCACATCGCATAGCGACTAATTAATCACCCATATTTCCAAAACCTAAGTTTTTAAGGTAACTTGGGTGGTATAGTACTAAAGTTCTGGTCCTATTCTTTCATCCTACGTGTACGTCATGCTGACACACTGCCGTATTTATTTTATATTTTATGTCAAACTTAGGTGGATCGCTGTCCACACATCCAAAGCGACTATTTTAATCAACCGTATTTCCAAAACCTAAGTTTTGACGGTAACCTGAGTGGTATAATAATATAGTTCTAATCCTATTCTATCACCCAATGTGTACGTCATCTATCCAAAATTCCGTATTTATTTTTATATTTCATGTCAAACTTAGACAAATCGTTGTCTGCACATCGCATAGCGACTAATTTAATCACTCATATTTCCAAAATCTAAGTTTTTAAGGTAACTTGGGTGGTATAATACAGAAGTTCTGGTCCTATTCAATCACCCTATGTGTACGTCATGTATCCACAATTCCGTATCCATTTTTATATTTCATGTCAAACTTAGACAAATCGTTGTCCGCACATCGCATAGCGACTAATTTAATCACCCATATTTCCAAAATCTATGTTTTTAAGGTAACTTGGGTGGTATAATACTAAATTTCAGGACCTATTCTATCATCCTATGTGTACGTCATGTTGGCACACTTCCGTATTTATTTTATTTTTCATGTCATATTTTGACAAATCGCTGTCCGCACATCTCAATGCGACTATTTTAATCAGCCATATTTCCAAAACCTAAGTTTTTACGGTAACTTGGGTGGTATAGTACTAAAGTTCTGGACCTATTCTATCATCCTATGTGTACGTCATGTTGGCACACCTCCGTATTTTTTTTATATTTCGTGTCAAACTTCGACAAATCGTTGTCCGCACATCGCATAGCGACTAATTTAATCACCCATATTTCCAAAACCCAAGTTTTTAAGGTAACTTGGGTGGAATAATACTAAATTTCAGGACCTATTCTATCATCCTATGTGTACGTCATGTTGGCACACTTCCGTATTTATTTTATTTTTCATGTCATACTTTGACAAATCGCTGTCCGCACATCTCAATGCGACTACTTTAATCAGCCATATTTCCAAAACCTAAGTTTTTACGGTAACTTGGGTGGTATAATACTAAATTTCAGGACCTATTCTATCATCCTATGTGTACGTCATGTTGGCAAACTTCCGTATTTATTTTATTTTTCATGTCATACTTTGACATATCGCTGTCCGCACATCTCAATGCGAGCCATATTTCCAAAACCTAAGTTTTTACGGTAACTTGGGTGGTATAGTACTAAAGTTCTGGACCTATTCTATCATCCTATGTGTACGTCATGTTGGCACACCTCCGTATTTTTTTTTAATTTCGTGTCAAACTTCGACAAATCTCTGTCCGCACATCTCAATGCGACTACTTTAATCAGCCATATTTCAAAACCTAAGTTTTTACGGTAACTTGGGTGGTATAATACAGAAGTTCTGGTCCTATTCTATCACCCTATGTGTACGTCATGTATCCACAATTCCGTATTCATTTTTATATTTCATGTCAAACTTAGACAAATCGTTGTCCGCACATCGCATAGCGACTAATTTAATCACCCATATTTCCAAAACCTAGGTTTTTACGGTAACTTGGGTGGTATAATCCAGAAGTTCTGGTCCTATTCTATCACCCTATGTTTACGTCATGTATCCACAATTCCGTATTTATTTTTATATTTCATGTCAAACTTAGACAAATCGCTGTCCGCACATCGCATAGCGACTAATTTAATCACCCATATTTCCAAAACCTAAGTTTTTAAGGTAACTTGGGTGGTATAGTACTAAAATTCAGGACCTATTCTATCATCCTATGTGTACGTCATGTTGGCACACTTCCGTATTTATTTTATATTTCGTGTCATACTTCGACAAATCTCTGTCCGCACATCTCAATGCGACTAATTTAATCAGCCATATTTCCAAAACCTAAGTTTTTACGGTAACTTGGGTGGTAAAATACAGAAGTTCTGGTCCTATTCTATCACCCTATGTGTACGTCATGTATCCGCAATTCCGTATTTATTATTATATTTCATGTCATACTTAGACAAATCGTTGTCCGCACATCGCATAACGACTAATTTAATCACCCATATTTCCAAAACCTAAGTTTTTAAGGTAACTTGGGTGGTATAATACTAAATTTCAGGACCTATTCTATCATCCTATGTGTACGTCATGTTGGCACACATCCGTATTTATTTTATTTTTCATGTCATACTTTGACAAATCACTGTCCGCACATCGCATAGCGACTAATTTAATCACCCATATTTCCAAAACCTAAGTTTTTACGGTAACTTGGGTGGTATAATACAGAAGTTCTGGTCCTATTCTATCACCCTATGTGTACGTCATGTATCCACAATTCCGTATTTATATTTATATTTCATGTCAAACTTAGACAAATCGTTGTCCGCACATCGCATAGCGACTAATTTAATCACCCATATTTCCAAAACCTAAGTTTTTAAGGTAACTTGGGTGGTATAATACAGAAGTTCTGGTCCTATTTCATCACCCTACGTGTACGTCATGCTGACACACTGCCGTATTTATTTTATATTTTATGTCAAACTTAGGTGGATCACTGTCCACACATCCAAAGCGACTATTTTAATCACCCGTATTTCCAAAAACTAAGTTTTTAAGGTAACTTAGGTGGTATAGTACTAAAGTTCTGGTCCTATTCTTTTATCCTATGTGTACGTCATGTATCCACAATTCCGTATTTATTTTTATATTTCATGTCATACTTTGACAAATCGCTGTCCGCACATCTCAATGCGACTATTTTAATCACCCGTATTTCCAAAACCTAAGTTTTTAAGGTAACTTGGGTGGTATAGTACTAAAGTTCTGGACCTATTCTATCATCCTATGTGTACGTCATGTTTGCACACCTCCGTATTTATTATTATATTTCATGTCATAATTAGACAAATCGTTGTCCGCACATCGCATAGCGACTAATTTAATCACCCATATTTCCAAAACCTAAGTTTTTAAGGTAACTTGGGTGGTATAGTACTAAAGTTCTGGTCCTATTCTTTCATACTACGTGTACGTCATGCTGACACACTGCCGTATTTATTTTATATTTTATGTCAAACTTAGGTGGATCGCTGTCCACAAATCCAAAGCAACTATTTTAATCACCCGTATTTCCAAAACCTAAGTTTTGACGGTAACCTGAGTGGTATAATAATATAGTTCTAATCCTATTCTATCACCCAATGTGTACGTCATGTATCCACAATTCCGTATTTATTTTTATATTTCATGTCAAACTTAGACAAATCGTTGTCCGCACATCACATAGCGACTAATTTAATCACCCATATTTCCAAAACCTAAGTTTTTAAGGTAACTTGGGTGGTATAGTACTAAATTTCAGGACCTATTCTATCATCCTATGTGTACGTCATGTTGGCACACTTCCGTATTTATTTTATTTTTCATGTCATACTTTGACAAATCGCTGTCCGCACATCTCAATGCGACTACTTTAATCAGCCATATTTCCAAAACCTAAGTTTTTACGGTAACTTGGGTGGTATAATACAGAAGTTCTGGTCCTATTCTATCACCCTATGTGTACGTCATGTATCCACAATTCCGTATTTATTTTCATATTTCATGTCAAACTTAGACAAATCGTTGTCCGCACATCGCATAGCGACTAATTTAATCACCCATATTTCCAAAACCTAAGTTTTTAAGGTAACTTGGGTGGTATAATACTAAATTTCAGGACCTATTCTATCATCCTATGTGTACGACATGTTGGCACACTTCCGTATTTATTTTATTTTTCATGTCATACTTTGACAAATCGCTGTCCGCACATCTCAATGCGACTACTTTAATCAGCCATATTTCCAAAACCTAAGTTTTTACAATAACTTGGGTGGTATAATACAGAAGTTCTGGTCCTATTTCATCACCCTACGTGTACGTCATGCTGACACACTGCCGTATTTATTTTACATTTTATGTCAAACTTAGGTGGATCACTGTCCACACATCCAAAGCGACTATTTTAATCACCCGTATTTCCAAAACCTAAGTTTTTAAGGTAACTTGGGTGGTATAGTACTAAAGTTCTGGACCTATTCTATCATCCTATGTGTACGTCATGTTGGCACACCTCCGTATTTTTTTTTATATTTCGTGTCAAACTTCGACAAATCGTTGTCCGCACATCTCAATGCGACTAATTTAATCACCCATATTTCCAAAACCTAAGTTTTTAAGGTAACTTGGGTGGTATAGTACTAAATTTCTGGTCCTATTCTTTCATCCTACGTGTACGTCATGCTGACACACTGCCGTATTTATTTTATATTTTATGTCAAACTTAGGTGGATCTCTGTCCACACATCCAAAGCGACTATTTTAATCACCCGTATTTCCAAAACCTAAGTTTTTAAGGTAACTTGGGTGGTATAATACAGAAGTTCTGGTCCTATTCTATCACCCTATGTGTACGTCATGTATACAAAATTCCGTATTTATTTTTATATTTCATGTCAAACTTAGACAAATCGTTGTCCGCACATCGCATAGCGACTAATTTAATCACCCATATTTCCAAAACCTAAGTTTTTAAGGTAACTTGGGTTTTATAATACAGAAGTTCTGGTCCTATTCTTTCATCCTACGTGTACGTCATGTTGGCACACTTCCGTATTTATTTTATTTTTCATGTCATACTTTGACAAATCGCTGTCCGCACATCTCAATGCGACTACTTTAATCAGCCATATTTCCAAAACCTAAGTTTTTACGGTAACTTGGGTGGTATAATACAGAAGTTTTGGTCCTATTATATCACCCTACGTGTACGTCATGTATCCACAATTCCGTATTTATTTTTATATTTCATGTCAAACTTAGACAAATCGTTGTCCGCACATCGCATAGCGACTAATTTAATCACCCATATTTTCAAAACCTAAGTTTTTACGGTAACTTGGGTGGTATAATACAGAAGTTCTGGTCCTATTCTATCACCCTATGTGTACGTCAAGTATCCACAATTCCGTATTTATTTTTATATTTCATGTCAAACTTTGACAAATCGCTGTCCGCACATCTCAATGCGACTACTTTAATCAGCCATATTTCCAAAACCTAAGTTTTTACGGTAACTTGGGTGGTATAATACAGAAGTTCTGGTCCTATTCTATCACCCTATGTGTACGTCATGTATCCACAATTCCGTATTTATTTTTATATTTCATGTCAAACTTAGACAAATCGTTGTCCGCACATCGCATAGCGACTAATTTAATCACCCATATTTCCAAAACCTAAGTTTTTAAGGTAACTTGGGTTTTATAATACAGAAGTTCTGGTCCTATTCTTTCATCCTACGTGTACGTCATGTTGGCACACTTCCGTATTTATTTTATTTTTCATGTCATACTTTGACAAATCGCTGTCCGCACATCTCAATGCGACTACTTTAATCAGCCATATTTCCAAAACCTAAGTTTTTACGGTAACTTGGGTGGTATAATACAGAAGTTTTGGTCCTATTATATCACCCTACGTGTACGTCATGTATCCACAATTCCGTATTTATTTTTATATTTCATGTCAAACTTAGACAAATCGTTGTCCGCACATCGCATAGCGACTAATTTAATCACCCATATTTTCAAAACCTAAGTTTTTACGGTAACTTGGGTGGTATAATACAGAAGTTCTGGTCCTATTCTATCACCCTATGTGTACGTCAAGTATCCACAATTCCGTATTTATTTTTATATTTCATGTCAAACTTAGACAAATCGTTGTCCGCACATCTCAATGCGACTACTTTAATCAGCCATATTTTCAAAACCTAAGTTTTTAAAGTAACTTGGGTGGTATAGTACTAAAGTTCTGGTCCTATTCTTTCATCCTACGTGTACGTCATGCTGACACACTGCCGTATTTATTTTATATTTTATGTCAAACTTAGGTGGATCGCTGTCCACACTTCCAAAGCGACTATTTTAATCACCCGTATTTCCATAACCTAAGTTTTTAGGTAACTTGGGTGGTATAATACAGAAGTTCTGGTCCTATTCTTTCATCCTACGTGTACGTCATGCTGACACACTGCCGTATTTATTTTATTTTTCATGTCATACTTAGACAAATCGCTGTCCGCACATCTCAATGCGACTACTTTAATCAGCCATATTTCCAAAACCTAAGTTTTTAAGGTAACTTGGGTGGTATAGTACTAAAGTTCTGGACCTATTCTATCATCCTATGTGTACGTCATGTTGGCACACCTCCGTATTTTTTTATATTTCGTGTCAAACTTCGACAAATCTCTGTCCGCACATCTCAATGCGACTACTTTAATCAGCCATATTTCCAAAACCTAAGTTTTTACGGTAACTTGGGTGGTATAATACAGAAGTTCTGGTCCTATTCTATCACCCTACGTGTACGTAATGTTGGCACACCTCCGTATTTATTATTATATTTCATGTCATAGTTAGACAAATCGTTGTCCGCACATCGCATAGCGACTAATTTAATCACCCATATTTCCAAAACCTAAGTTTTTACGGTAACTTGGGTGGTATAATACTAAATTTCAGGACCTATTCTATCATCCTATGTGTACGTCATGTTGGCACACTTCCGTATTTATTTTATTTTTCATGTCATACTTTGACAAATCGCTGTCCGCACATCTCAATGCGACTACTTTAATCAGCCATATTTCCAAAACCTAAGTTTTTACGGTAACTTGGGTGGTATAACACAGAAGTTCTGGTCCTATTCTATCACCCTACGTGTACGTAATGTTGGCACACCTCCGTATTTATTATTATATTTCATGTCATAGTTAGACAAATCGTTGTCCGCACATCGCATAGCGACTAATTTAATCACCCATATTTCCAAAACCTAAGTTTTTACGGTAACTTGGGTGGTATAATACTAAATTTCAGGACCTATTCTATCATCCTATGTGTACGTCATGTTGGCACACTTCCGTATTTATTTTATTTTTCATGTCATACTTTGACAAATCGCTGTCCGCACATCTCAATGCGACTACTTTAATCAGCCATATTTCCAAAACCTAAGTTTTTACGGTAACTTGGGTGGTATAATACAGAAGTTCTGGTCCTATTCTATCACCCTATATGTACGTAATGTTGGCACACTTCCGTATTTATTATTATATTTCATGTCATACTTAGACAAATCGTTGTCCGCACATCGCATAGCGACTAATTTAATCACCCATATTTCCAAAACCTAAGTTTTTAAGGTAACTTGGGTGGTATAGTACTAAAGTTCTGGTCCTATTCTTTCATCCTACGTGTACGTCATGCTGACACACTGCCGTATTTATTTTATATTTTATGTCAAACTTAGGTGGATCGCTGTCCACACATCCAAAGCGACTATTTTAATCAACCGTATTTCCAAAACCTAAGTTTTGACGGTAACCTGAGTGGTATAATAATATAGTTCTAATCCTATTCTATCACCCAATGTGTACGTCATGTATCCAAAATTCCGTATTTATTTTTATATTTCATGTCAAACTTAGACAAATCGTTGTCCGCACATCGCATAGCGACTAATTTAATCACCCATATTTCCAAAATCTAAGTTTTTAAGGTAACTTGGGTGGTATAATACAGAAGTTCTGGTCCTATTCTATCACCCTATGTGTACGTCATGTATCCACAATTCCGTATTTATTTTTATATTTCATGTAAACTTAGACAAATCGTTGTCCGCACATCGCATAGCGACTAATTTAATCACCCATATTTCCAAAATCTAAGTTTTTAAGGTAACTTGGGTGGTATAATACTAAATTTCAGGACCTATTCTATCATCCTATGTGTACGTCATGTTGGCACACTTTCGTATTTATTTTATTTTTCATGTCATACTTTGACAAATCGCTGTCCGCACATCGCATAGCGACTAATTTAATCACCCATATTTCCAAAATCTAAGTTTTTAAGGTAACTTGGGTGGTATAATACAGAAGTTCTGGTCCTATTCTATCACCCTATGTGTACGTCATGTATCCACAATTCCGTATTTATTTTTATATTTCATGTCAAACTTAGACAAATCGTTGTCCGCACATCGCATAGCGACTAATTTAATCACCCATATTTCCAAAATCTAAGTTTTTAAGGTAACTTGGGTGGTATAATACTAAATTTCAGGACCTATTCTATCATCCTATGTGTACGTCATGTTGGCACACTTCCGTATTTATTTTATTTTTCATGTCATACTTTGACAAATCGCTGTCCGCACATCTCAATGCGACTATTTTAATCAGCCATATTTCCAAAACCTAAGTTTTTACGGTAACTTGGGTGGTATAGTACTAAAGTTCTGGACCTATTCTATCATCCTATGTGTACGTCATGTTGGCACACCTCCGTATTTTTTTTATATTTTGTGTCAAACTTCGACAAATCGTTGTCCACACATCGCATAGCGACTAATTTAATCACCCATATTTCCAAAACCTAAGTTTTTAAGGTAACTTGGGTGGTATAGTACTAAAGTTCTGGACCTATTCTATCATCCTATGTGTACGTCATGTTGGCACACCTCCGTATTTTTTTTATATTTCGTGTCAAACTTCGACAAATCTCTGTCCGCACATATCAATGCGACTACTTTAATCAGCCATATTTCCAAAACCTAAGTTTTTACGGTAACTTGGGTGGTATAATACAGAAGTTCTGGTCCTATTCTATCACCCTATATGTACGTAATGTTGGCACACTTCCGTATTTATTATTATATTTCATGTCATACTTAGACAAATCGTTGTCCCCACATCGCATAGCGACTAATTTAATCACCAATATTTCCAAAACCTAAGTTTTTAAGGTAACTTGGGTGGTATAGTACTAAAGTTCTGGTCCTATTCTTTCATCCTACGTGTACGTCATGCTGACACACTGCCGTATTTATTTTATATTTTATGTCAAACTTAGGTGGATCGCTGTCCACACATCCAAAGCGACTATTTTAATCAACCGTATTTCCAAAACCTAAGTTTTGACGGTAACCTGAGTGGTATAATAATATAGTTCTAATCCTATTCTATCACCCAATGTGTACGTCATGTATCCAAAATTCCGTATTTATTTTTATATTTCATGTCAAACTTAGACAAATCGTTGTCCGCACATCGCATAGCGACTAATTTAATCACCCATATTTCCAAAATCTAAGTTTTTAAGGTAACTTGGGTGGTATAATACAGAAGTTCTGGTCCTATTCTATCACCCTATGTGTACGTCATGTATCCACAATTCCGTATTTATTTTTATATTTCATGTCAAACTTAGACAAATCGTTGTCCGCACATCGCATAGCGACTAATTTAATCACCCATATTTCCAAAATCTAAGTTTTTAAGGTTACTTGGGTGGTATAATACTAAATTTCAGGACCTATTCTATCATCCTATGTGTACGTCATGTTGGCACACTTCCGTATTTATTTTATTTTTCATGTCATACTTTGACAAATCGCTGTCCGCACATCTCAATGCGACTACTTTAATCAGCCATATTTCCAAAACCTAAGTTTTTACGGTAACTTGGGTGGTATAATACTAAATTTCAGGACCTATTCTATCATCATATGTGTAGGTCATGTTGGCACACTTCCGTATTTATTTTATTTTTCATGTCATACTTTGAATATCGCTGTCCGCACATCTCAATGCGACTACTTTATTCAGCCATATTTCCAAAACCTAAGTTTTTACGGTAACTTGGGTGGTATAATACAGAAGTTCTGGTCCTATTCTATCACCCTATGTGTACGTCATGTATCCACAATTCCGTATTTATTTTTATATTTCATGTCAAACTTAGACAAATCGATGTCCGCACATCGCATAGCGACTAATTTAATCACCCATATTTCCAAAACCTAAGTTTTTAAGGTAACTTGGGTGGTATAATACTAAATTTCAGGACCTATTCTATCATCCTATGTGTACGTCATGTTGGCACACTTCCGTATTTATTTTATATTTCGTGTCAAACTTCGTCAAATCTCTGTCCGCACATCTCAATGCGACTACTTTAATCAGCCATATTTCCAAAACCTAAGTTTTTACGGTAACTTGGGTGGTATAATACAGAAGTTCTGGTCCTATTCTATCACCCTATGTGTACGTCATGTATCCACAATTCCGTATTCATTTTTATATTTCATGTCAAACTTAGACAAATCGTTGTCCGCACATCGCATAGCGACAAATTTAATCACCCATATTTCCAAAACCGAGGTTTTTACGGTAACTTGGGTGGTATAATCCAGAAGTTCTGGTCCTATTCTATCACCCTATGTTTACGTCATGTATCCACAATTCCGTATTTATTTTTATATTTCATGTCAAACTTAGACAAATCGCTGTCCGCACATCGCATAGCGACTAATTTAATCACCCATATTTCCAAAACCTAAGTTTTTACGGTAACTTGGGTGGTATAGTACTAAAATTCAGGACCTATTCTATCATCCTATGTGTACGTCATGTTGGCACACTTCCGTATTTATTTTATATTTCGTGTCAAACTTCGACAAATCTCTGTCCGCACATCTCAATGCGACTAATTTAATCAGCCATATTTCCAAAACCTAAGTTTTTACGGTAACTTGGGTGGTAAAATACAGAAGTTCTGGTCCTATTCTATCACCCTATGTGTACGTCATGTATCCGCAATTCCGTATTTATTATTATATTTCATGTCATACTTAGACAAATCGTTGTCCGCACATCGCATAGCGACTAATTTAATCACCCATATTTCCAAAACCTAAGTTTTTAAGGTAACTTGGGTGGTATAATACTAAATTTCAGGACCTATTCTATCATCCTATGTGTACGTCATGTTGGCACACTTCCGTATTTATTTTATTTTTCATGTCATACTTTGACAAATCGCTGTCCGCACATCGCATAGCGACTAATTTAATCACCCATATTTCCAAAACCTAAGTTTTTACGGTAACTTGGGTGGTATAATACAGAAGTTCTGGTCCTATTCTATCACCCTATGTATACGTCATGTATCCACAATTCCGTATTTATTTTTATATTTCATGTCAAACTTAGACAAATCGTTGTCCGCACATCGCATAGCGACTAATTTAATCACCGATATTTCCAAAACCTAAGTTTTTAAGGTAACTTGGGTGGTATAATACTAAATTTCAGGACCTATTCTATCATCCTATGTGTACGACATGTTGGCACACTTCCGTATTTATTTTATTTTTCATGTCATACTTTGACAAATCGCTGTCCGCACATCTCAATGCGACTACTTTAATCAGCCATATTTCCAAAACCTAAGTTTTTACAATAACTTGGGTGGTATAATACAGAAGTTCTGGTCCTATTTCATCACCCTACGTGTACGTCATGCTGACACACTGCCGTATTTATTTTACATTTTATGTCAAACTTAGGTGGATCACTGTCCACACATTCAAAGCGACTATTTTAATCACCCGTATTTCCAAAACCTAAGTTTTTAAGGTAACTTGGGTGGTATAGTACTAAAGTTCTGGACCTATTCTATCATCCTATGTGTACGTCATGTTGGCACACATCCGTATTTTTTTTTTTTCGTGTCAAACTTCGACAAATCTCTGTCCGCACATCTCAATGCGACTACTTTAATCAGCCATATTTCCAAAACCTAAGTTTTTACGGTAACTTGGGTGGTATAATACAGAAGTTCTGGCCCTATTCTATCACCCTACGTGTACGTAATGTTGGCACACCTCCGTATTTATTATTATATTTCATGTCATACTTAGACAAATCGTTGTCCGCACATCTCAATGCGACTAATTTAATCACCCATATTTCCAAAACCTAAGTTTTTAAGGTAACTTGGGTGGTATAGTACTAAATTTCTGGTCCTATTCTTTCATCCTACGTGTACGTCATGCTGACACACTGCCGTATTTATTTTATATTTTATGTCAAACTTAGGTGGATCTCTGTCCACACATCCAAAGCGACTATTTTAATCACCCGTATTTCCAAAACCTAAGTTTTTAAGGTAACTTGGGTGGTATAATAAAGAAGTTCTGGTCCTATTCTTTCATCCTACGTGTACGTCATGTTGGCACACTTCCGTATTTATTTTATTTTTCATGTCATACTTTGACAAATCGCTCTCCGCACATCTCAATGCGACTACTTTAATCAGCCATATTTCCAAAACCTAAGTTTTTACGGTAACTTGGGTGGTATAATACAGAAGTTTTGGTCCTATTATATCACCCTACGTGTACGTCATGTATCCACAATTCCGTATTTATTTTTATATTTCATGTCAAACTAAGACAAATCGTTGTCCGCACATCGCATAGCGACTAATTTAATCACCCATATTTTCAAAACCTAAGTTTTTACGGTAACTTGGGTGGTATAATACAGAAGTTCTGGTCCTATTCTATCACCCTATGTGTACGTCAAGTATCCACAATTCCGTATTTATTTTTATATTTCATGTCAAACTTTGACAAATCGCTGTCCGCACATCTCAATGCGACTACTTTAATCAGCCATATTTCCAAAACCTAAGTTTTTACGGTAACTTGGGTGGTATAATACAGAAGTTCTGGTCCTATTCTATCACCCTATGTGTACGTCATGTATCCACAATTCCGTATTTATTTTTATATTTCATGTCAAACTTAGACAAATCGTTGTCCGTACATCTCAATGCGACTACTTTAATCAGCCATATTTCCAAAACCTAAGTTTTTAAAGTAACTTGGGTGGTATAGTACTAAAGTTCTGGTCCTATTCTTTCATCCTACGTGTACGTCATGCTGACACACTGCCGTATTTATTTTATATTTTATGTCAAACTTAGGTGGATCGCTGTCCACACTTCCAAAGCGACTATTTTAATCACCCGTATTTCCATAACCTAAGTTTTTAGGTAACTTGGGTGGTATAATACAGAAGTTCTGGTCCTATTCTTTCATCCTACGTGTACGTCATGCTGACACACTGCCGTATTTATTTTATTTTTCATGTCATACTTAGACAAATCGCTGTCCGCACATCTCAATGCGACTACTTTAATCAGCCATATTTCCAAAACCTAAGTTTTTAAGGTAGCTAGGGTGGTATAGTACTAAAGTTCTGGACCTATTCTATCATCCTATGTGTACGTCATGTTGGCACACCTCCGTATTTTTTTATATTTCGTGTCAAACTTCGACAAATCTCTGTCCGCACATCTCAATGCGACTACTTTAATCAGCCATATTTCCAAAACCTAAGTTTTTACGGTAACTTGGGTGGTATAATACAGAAGTTCTGGTCCTATTCTATCACCCTACGTGTACGTAATGTTGGCAGACCTCCGTATTTATTATTATATTTCATGTCATAGTTATACAAATCGTTGTCCGCACATCGCATAGCGACTAATTTAATCACCCATATTTCCAAAACCTAAGTTTTTACGGTAACTTGGGTGGTATAATACTAAATTTCAGGACCTATTCTATCATCCTATGTGTACGTCATGTTGGCACACTTCCGTATTTATTTTATTTTTCATGTCAAACTTTGACAAATCGCTGTCCGCACATCTCAATGCGACTACTTTAATCAGCCATATTTCCAAAACCTAAGTTTTTACGGTAACTTGGGTGGTATAATACAGAAGTTCTGGTCCTATTCTATCACCCTACGTGTACGTCATGTATACACAATTCCGTATTTATTTTTATATTTCATGTCAAACCTAGACAAATCGTTGTCCGCACATCGCATAGCGACTAATTTAATCACCCATATTTCCAAAACCTAAGTTTTTAAGGTAACTTGGGTGGTATAATACAGAAGTTCTGGTCCTATTCTATCACCTTATGTGTACGTCATGTATCCACAATTCCGTATTTATTTTTATATTTCATGTTAAACTTAGACAAATCGTTGTCCGCACATCGCATAGCGACTAATTTAATCACCCATATTTCCAAAACCTAAGTTTTTAAGGTAACTTGGGTGGTATAATACTAAATTTCAGGACCTATTCTATCATCCTATGTGTACGTCATGTTGGCACACTTCCGTATTTATTTTATTTTTCATGTCATACTTTGAAAAATCGCTGTCCGCACATCTCAATGCGACTACTTTAATCAGCCATATTTCCAAAACCTAAGTTTTTACGGTAACTTGGGTAGTACAATACAGAAGTTCTGGTCCTATTTCATCACCCTACGTGTACGTCATGCTGACACACTGCCGTATTTATTTTATATTTTATGTCAAACTTAGGTGGATCACTGTCCACACATCCAAAGCAACTATTTTAATCACCCGTATTTCCAAAACCTAAGTTTTTAAGGTATCTTGGGTGGTATAGTACTAAAGTTCTGGACCTATTCTTTCATCCTATGTGTACGTCATGTATCCACAATTCCGTATTTATTTTTATATTTCATGTCATACTTTGACAAATCGCTGTCCGCACATCTCAATGCGACTATTTTAATCACCCGTATTTCCAAAACCTAAGTTTTGACAGTAACCTGAGTGGTATAATAATATAGTTCTAATCCCATTCTATCACCCAATGTGTACGTCATGTATCCAAAATTCCGTATTTATTTTTATATTTCATGTCAAACTTAGACAAATCGTTGTCCGCACATCTCAATGCGACTACTTTAATCAGCCATATTTCCAAAACCTAAGTTTTTACGGTAACTTGGGTGGTATAGTACTAAAGTTCTGGACCTATTCTATCATCCTATGTGTACGTCATGTTGGCACACCTCCGTATTTTTTATATTTCGTGTCAAACTTCGACAAATCTCTGTCCGCACATCTCAGTGCGACTACTTTAATCAGCCATATTTCCAAAACCTAAGTTTTTACGGTAACTTGGGTGGTATAATACAGAAGTTCTGGTCCTATTCTATCACCCTACGTGAACGTAATGTTGGCACACCTCTGTATTTATTATTATATTTCATGTCATACTTAGACAAATCGTTGTCCGCACATTGCATAGCGACTAATTTAATCACCCATATTTCCAAAACCCAAGTTTTTAAGGTAACTTGGGTGGTATAGTACTAAAGTTCTGGTCCTATTCTTTCATCCTACGTGTACGTAATGTTGGCACACCTCCGTATTTATTTTTATATTTCATGTCAAACTTAGACAAATCGTTGTCCGCACATCGCATAACGAATAATTTAATCACCCATATTTTCAAAACCTAAGTTTTTACGGTAACTTGGGTGGTATAATACAGAAGTTCTGGTCCTATTCTATCACCCTATGTGTACGTCAAGTATCCACAATTCCGTATTTATTTTTATATTTCATGTCAAACTTTGACAAATCGCTGTCCGCACATCTCAATGCGACTACTTTAATCAGCCATATTTCCAAAACCTAAGTTTTTACGGTAACTTGGGTGGTATAATACAGAAGTTCTGGTCCTATTCTATCACCCTATGTGTACGTCATGTATCCACAATTCCGTATTTATTTTTATATTTCATGTCAAACTTAGACAAATCGTTGTCCGTACATCTCAATGCGACTACTTTAATCAGCCATATTTCCAAAACCTAAGTTTTTAAAGTAACTTGGGTGGTATAGTACTAAAGTTCTGGTCCTATTCTTTCATCCTACGTGTACGTCATGCTGACACACTGCCGTATTTATTTTATATTTTATGTCAAACTTAGGTGGATCGCTGTCCACACTTCCAAAGCGACTATTTTAATCACCCGTATTTCCATAACCTAAGTTTTTAGGTAACTTGGGTGGTATAATACAGAAGTTCTGGTCCTATTCTTTCATCCTACGTGTACGTCATGCTGACACACTGCCGTATTTATTTTATTTTTCATGTCATACTTAGACAAATCGCTGTCCGCACATCTCAATGCGACTACTTTAATCAGCCATATTTCCAAAACCTAAGTTTTTAAGGTAACTAGGGTGGTATAGTACTAAAGTTCTGGACCTATTCTATCATCCTATGTGTACGTCATGTTGGCACACCTCCGTATTTTTTTATATTTCGTGTCAAACTTCGACAAATCTCTGTCCGCACATCTCAATGCGACTACTTTAATCAGCCATATTTCCAAAACCTAAGTTTTTACGGTAACTTGGGTGGTATAATACAGAAGTTCTGGTCCTATTCTATCACCCTACGTGTACGTAATGTTGGCAGACCTCCGTATTTATTATTATATTTCATGTCATAGTTAGACAAATCGTTGTCCGCACATCGCATAGCGACTAATTTAATCACCCATATTTCCAAAACCTAAGTTTTTACGGTAACTTGGGTGGTATAATACTAAATTTAAGGACCTATTCTATCATCCTATGTGTACGTCATGTTGGCACACTTCCGTATTTATTTTATTTTTCATGTCAAACTTTGACAAATCGCTGTCCGCACATCTCAATGCGACTACTTTAATCAGCCATATTTCCAAAACCTAAGTTTTTACGGTAACTTGGGTGGTATAATACAGAAGTTCTGGTCCTATTCTATCACCCTACGTGTACGTCATGTATCCACAATTCCGTATTTATTTTTATATTTCATGTCAAACCTAGACAAATCGTTGTCCGCACATCGCATAGCGACTAATTTAATCACCCATATTTCCAAAACCTAAGTTTTTAAGGTAACTTGGGTGGTATAATACAGAAGTTCTGGTCCTATTCTATCACCTTATGTGTACGTCATGTATCCACAATTCCGTATTTATTTTTATATTTCATGTTAAACTTAGACAAATCGTTGTCCGCACATCGCATAGCGACTAATTTAATCACCCATATTTCCAAAACCTAAGTTTTTAAGGTAACTTGGGTGGTATAATACTAAATTTCAGGACCTATTCTATCATCCTATGTGTACGTCATGTTGGCACACTTCCGTATTTATTTTATTTTTCATGTCATACTTTGAAAAATCGCTGTCCGCACATCTTAATGCGACTACTTTAATCAGCCATATTTCCAAAACCTAAGTTTTTACGGTAACTTGGGTAGTACAATACAGAAGTTCTGGTCCTATTTCATCACCCTACGTGTACGTCATGCTGACACACTGCCGTATTTATTTTATATTTTATGTCAAACTTAGGTGGATCACTGTCCACACATCCAAAGCAACTATTTTAATCACCCGTATTTCCAAAACCTAAGTTTTTAAGGTATCTTGGGTGGTATAGTACTAAAGTTCTGGACCTATTCTTTCATCCTATGTGTACGTCATGTATCCACAATTCCGTATTTATTTTTATATTTCATGTCATACTTTGACAAATCGCTGTCCGCACATCTCAATGCGACTATTTTAATCACCCGTATTTCCAAAACCTAAGTTTTGACAGTAACCTGAGTGGTATAATAATATAGTTCTAATCCCATTCTATCACCCAATGTGTACGTCATGTATCCAAAATTCCGTATTTATTTTTATATTTCATGTCAAACTTAGACAAATCGTTGTCCGCACATCTCAATGCGACTACTTTAATCAGCCATATTTCCAAAACCTAAGTTTTTACGGTAACTTGGGTGGTATAGTACTAAAGTTCTGGACCTATTCTATCATCCTATGTGTACGTCATGTTGGCACACCTCCGTATTTTTTTATATTTCGTGTCAAACTTCGACAAATCTCTGTCCGCACATCTCAGTGCGACTACTTTAATCAGCCATATTTCCAAAACCTAAGTTTTTACGGTAACTTGGGTGGTATAATACAGAAGTTCTGGTCCTATTCTATCACCCTACGTGAACGTAATGTTGGCACACCTCCGTATTTATTATTATATTTCATGTCATACTTAGACAAATAGTTGTCCGCACATTGCATAGCGACTAATTTAATCACCCATATTTCCAAAACCCAAGTTTTTAAGGTAACTTGGGTGGTATAGTACTAAAGTTCTGGTCCTATTCTTTCATCCTACGTGTACGTAATGTTGGCACACCTCCGTATTTATTTTTATATTTCATGTCAAACTTAGACAAATCGTTGTCCGCACATCGCATAGCGACTAATTTAATCACCCATATTTCCAAAACCTAAGTTTTTACGGTATCTTGGGTGGTATAATACAGAAGTTCTGGTCCTATTCTATCACCCTATGTGTACGTCATGTATCCACAATTCCGTATTTATTTTTATATTTCATGTCAAACTTAGCCAAATCGCTGTCCGCACATCTCAATGCGACTACTTTAATCACCCGTATTTCCAAAACCTAAGTTTTGACGGTAACCTGAGTGGTATAATAATATATTTCTAATCCTATTCTATCACCCAATGTGTACGTCATGTATCCAAAATTCCGTATTTATTTTTATATTTCATGTCAAACTTAGACAAATCGTTGTCCGCACATCGCATAGCGACTAATTTAATCACCCATATTTCCAAAACCTAAGTTTTTAAGGTAACTTGGGTGGTATAGTACTAAAGTTCTGGACCTATTCTATCATCCTATGTGTACGTCATGTTGGCACACCTCCGTATTTTTTTATATTTCGTGTCAAACTTCGACAAATCTCTGTCCGCACATCTCAATGCGACTACTTTAATCAGCCATATTTCCAAAACCTAAGTTTTTACGGTAACTTGGGTGGTATAATACAGAAGTTCTGGTCCTATTGTATCACCCTACGTGTACGTAATGTTGGCACACCTCCGTATTTATTATTATATTTCATGTCATACTTAGACAAATCGTTGTCAGCACATCGCATAGCGACTAATTTAATCACCCATATTTCCAAAACCTAAGTTTTTACGGTAACTTGGGTAGTATAATACAGAAGTTCTGGTCCTATTCTATCACCCTATGTGTACGTAATGTTGGCACACCTCCGTATTTGTTATTATATTTCATGTCATACTTAGACAAATCGTTGTCCGCACATCGCATAGCGACTAATTTAATCACCCATATTTCCAAAACCTAAGTTTTTAAGGTAACTTGGTCGGTATAGTACTAAAGTTCTGGTCCTATTCTATCACCCTATGTGTACGTCATGTATCCACAATTCCGTATTTATTTTTATATTTCATGTCAAACTTAGCCAAATCGCTGTCCGCACATCTCAATGCGACTACTTTAATCACCCGTATTTCCAAAACCTAAGTTTTGACGGTAACTTGGGTGGTATAGTACTAAAGTTCTGGACCTATTCTATCATCCTATGTGTACGTCATGTTGGCACACCTCCGTATTTTTTTATATTTCGTGTCAAACTTCGACAAATCTCTGTCCGCACATCTCAGTGCGACTACTTTAATCAGCCATATTTCCAAAACCTAAGTTTTTACGGTAACTTGGGTGGTATAATACAGAAGTTCTGGTCCTATTCTATCACCCTACGTGAACGTAATGTTGGCACACCTCCGTATTTATTATTATATTTCATGTCATACTTAGACAAATCGTTGTCCGCACATTGCATAGCGACTAATTTAATCACCCATATTTCCAAAACCCAAGTTTTTAAGGTAACTTGGGGTGGTATAGTACTAAAGTTCTGGTCCTATTCTTTCATCCTAGGTGTACGTAATGTTGGCACACCTCCGTATTTATTTTTATATTTCATGTCAAACTTAGACAAATCGTTGTCCGCACATCGCATAGCGACTAATTTAATCACCCATATTTCCAAAACCTAAGTTTTTACGGTAACTTGGGTGGTATAATACAGAAGTTCTGGTCCTATTCTATCACCCTATGTGTACGTCATGTATCCACAATTCCGTATTTATTTTTATATTTCATGTCAAACTTAGCCAAATCGCTGTCCGCACATCTCAATGCGACTACTTTAATCACCCGTATTTCCAAAACCTAAGTTTTGACGGTAACCTGAGTGGTATAATAATATATTTCTAATCCTATTCTATCACCCAATGTGTACGTCATGTATCCAAAATTCCGTATTTATTTTTATATTTCATGTCAAACTTAGACAAATCGTTGTCCGCACATCGCATAGCGACTAATTTAATCACCCATATTTCCAAAACCTAAGTTTTTAAGGTAACTTGGGTGGTATAGTACTAAAGTTCTGGACCTATTCTATCATCCTATGTGTACGTCATGTTGGCACACCTCCGTATTTTTTTATATTTCGTGTCAAACTTCGACAAATCTCTGTCCGCACATCTTAATGCGACTACTTTAATCAGCCATATTTCCAAAACCTAAGTTTTTACGGTAACTTGGGTGGTATAATACAGAAGTTCTGGTCCTATTCTATCACCCTACGTGTACGTAATGTTGGCACACCTCCGTATTTATTATTATATTTCATGTCATACTTAGACAAATCGTTGTCAGCACATCGCATAGCGACTAATTTAATCACCCATATTTCCAAAACCTAAGTTTTTACGGTAACTTGGGTAGTATAATACAGAAGTTCTGGTCCTATTCTATCACCCTATGTGTACGTAATGTTGGCACACCTCCGTATTTGTTATTATATTTCATGTCATACTTAGACAAATCGTTGTCCGCACATCGCATAGCGACTAATTTAATCACCCATATTTCCAAAAACCTAAGTTTTTAAGGTAACTTGGTCGGTATAGTACTAAAGTTCTGGTCCTATTCTTTCATCATGCTGACACACTGCCGTATTTATTTTATATTTTATGTCAAACTTAGGTGGATCGCTGTCCACACATCCAAAGCGACTATTTTAATCACCCGTATTTCCAAAACCTAAGTTTTGACGGTAACCTGAGTGGTATAATAATATAGTTCTAATCCTATTCTATCACCCAATGTGTACGTCATGTATCCAAAATTCCGTATTTATTTTTATATTTCATGTCAAACTTAGACAATTCGTTGTCCGCACATCGCATAGCGACTAATTTAATCACCCATATTTCCAAAACCTAAGTTTTTACGGTAACTTGGGTGGTATAATACAGACGTTCTGGTCCTATTCTATCACCCTATGTGTACGTCATGTATCCACAATTCCGTATTTATTTTTATATTTCATGTCATACTTAGACAAATCGCTGTCCGCACATCGCATAGCGACTAATTTAATCACCCGTATTTCCAAAACCTAAGTTTTTAAGGTAACTTGGGTGGTATAGTACTAAAGTTCTGGACCTATTCTATCATCCTATGTGTACGTCATGTTGGCACACCTCCGTATTTTTTTATATTTCGTGTCAAACTTCGACAAATCTCGATACGCACATCTCAATGCGACTACTTTAATCAGCCATATTTCCAAAACCTAAGTTTTTACGGTAACTTGGGAGGTATAATACAGAAGTTCTGGTCCTATTCTATCACCCTACGTGTACGTAATGTTGGCACACCTCCGTATTTATTTTTATATTTCATGTCAAACTTAGACAAATCGTTGTCCGCACATCGCATAGCGACTAATTTAATCACCCATATTTCCAAAACCTAAGTTTTTACGGTAACTTGGGTGGTATAGTACTAAAGTTCTGGACCTATTCTTTCATCCTATGTGTACGTCATGTTGGCACACTTCCGTATTTATTTTATTTTTCATGTCATACTTTGACAAATCGCTGTCCGCACATCTCAATGCGACTGCTTTAATCAGCCATATTTCCAAAACCTAAGTTTTTACGGTAACTTGGGTGGTATAATACAGAAGTTCTGGTCCTATTCTATCACCCTACGTGTACGTCATGTATCCACAATTCCGTATTTATTTTTATATTTCATGTCAAACCTAGACAAATCGTTGTCCGCACATCGCATAGCGACTAATTTAATCACCCATATTTCCAAAACCTAAGTTTTTAAGGTAACTTGGGTGGTATAATACAGAAGTTCTGGTCCTATTCTATCACCTTATGTGTACGTCATGTATCCACAATTCCGTATTTATTTTTATATTTCATGTTAAACTTAGACAAATCGTTGTCCGCACATCGCATAGCGACTAATTTAATCACCCATATTTCCAAAACCTAAGTTTTTAAGGTAACTTGGGTGGTATAATACTAAATTTCAGGACCTATTCTATCATCCTATGTGTACGTCATGTTGGCACACTTCCGTATTTATTTTATTTTTCATGTCATACTTTGAAAAATCGCTGTCCGCACATCTCAATGCGACTACTTTAATCAGCCATATTTCCAAAACCTAAGTTTTTACGGTAACTTGGGTAGTACAATACAGAAGTTCTGGTCCTATTTCATCACCCTACGTGTACGTCATGCTGACACACTGCCGTATTTATTTTATATTTTATGTCAAACTTAGGTGGATCACTGTCCACACATCCAAAGCAACTATTTTAATCACCCGTATTTCCAAAACCTAAGTTTTTAAGGTATCTTGGGTGGTATAGTACTAAAGTTCTGGACCTATTCTTTCATCCTATGTGTACGTCATGTATCCACAATTCCGTATTTATTTTTATATTTCATGTCATACTTTGACAAATCGCTGTCCGCACATCTCAATGCGACTATTTTAATCACCCGTATTTCCAAAACCTAAGTTTTGACAGTAACCTGAGTGGTATAATAATATAGTTCTAATCCCATTCTATCACCCAATGTGTACGTCATGTATCCAAAATTCCGTATTTATTTTTATATTTCATGTCAAACTTAGACAAATCGTTGTCCGCACATCTCAATGCGACTACTTTAATCAGCCATATTTCCAAAACCTAAGTTTTTACGGTAACTTGGGTGGTATAGTACTAAAGTTCTGGACCTATTCTATCATCCTATGTGTACGTCATGTTGGCACACCTCCGTATTTTTTTATATTTCGTGTCAAACTTCGACAAATCTCTGTCCGCACATCTCAGTGCGACTACTTTAATCAGCCATATTTCCAAAACCTAAGTTTTTACGGTAACTTGGGTGGTATAATACAGAAGTTCTGGTCCTATTCTATCACCCTACGTGAACGTAATGTTGGCACACCTCCGTATTTATTATTATATTTCATGTCATACTTAGACAAATCGTTGTCCGCACATTGCATAGCGACTAATTTAATCACCCATATTTCCAAAACCCAAGTTTTTAAGGTAACTTGGGTGGTATAGTACTAAAGTTCTGGTCCTATTCTTTCATCCTACGTGTACGTAATGTTGGCACACCTCCGTATTTATTTTTATATTTCATGTCAAACTTAGACAAATCGTTGTCCGCACATCGCATAGCGACTAATTTAATCACCCATATTTCCAAAACCTAAGTTTTTACGGTAACTTGGGTGGTATAATACAGAAGTTCTGGTCCTATTCTATCACCCTATGTGTACGTCATGTATCCACAATTCCGTATTTATTTTTATATTTCATGTCAAACTTAGCCAAATCGCTGTCCGCACATCTCAATGCGACTACTTTAATCACCCGTATTTCCAAAACCTAAGTTTTGACGGTAACCTGAGTGGTATAATAATATATTTCTAATCCTATTCTATCACCCAATGTGTACGTCATGTATCCAAAATTCCGTATTTATTTTTATATTTCATGTCAAACTTAGACAAATCGTTGTCCGCACATCGCATAGCGACTAATTTAATCACCCATATTTCCAAAACCTAAGTTTTTAAGGTAACTTGGGTGGTATAGTACTAAAGTTCTGGACCTATTCTATCATCCTATGTGTACGTCATGTTGGCACACCTCCGTATTTTTTTATATTTCGTGTCAAACTTCGACAAATCTCTGTCCGCACATCTCAATGCGACTACTTTAATCAGCCATATTTCCAAAACCTAAGTTTTTACGGTAACTTGGGTGGTATAATACAGAAGTTCTGGTCCTATTGTATCACCCTACGTGTACGTAATGTTGGCACACCTCCGTATTTATTATTATATTTCATGTCATACTTAGACAAATCGTTGTCAGCACATCGCATAGCGACTAATTTAATCACCCATATTTCCAAAACCTAAGTTTTTACGGTAACTTGGGTAGTATAATACAGAAGTTCTGGTCCTATTCTATCACCCTATGTGTACGTAATGTTGGCACACCTCCGTATTTGTTATTATATTTCATGTCATACTTAGACAAATCGTTGTCCGCACATCGCATAGCGACTAATTTAATCACCCATATTTCCAAAACCTAAGTTTTTAAGGTAACTTGGTCGGTATAGTACTAAAGTTCTGGTCCTATTCTATCACCCTATGTGTACGTCATGTATCCACAATTCCGTATTTATTTTTATATTTCATGTCAAACTTAGCCAAATCGCTGTCCGCACATCTCAATGCGACTACTTTAATCACCCGTATTTCCAAAACCTAAGTTTTGACGGTAACTTGGGTGGTATAGTACTAAAGTTCTGGACCTATTCTATCATCCTATGTGTACGTCATGTTGGCACACCTCCGTATTTTTTTATATTTCGTGTCAAACTTCGACAAATCTCTGTCCGCACATCTCAGTGCGACTACTTTAATCAGCCATATTTCCAAAACCTAAGTTTTTACGGTAACTTGGGTGGTATAATACAGAAGTTCTGGTCCTATTCTATCACCCTACGTGAACGTAATGTTGGCACACCTCCGTATTTATTATTATATTTCATGTCATACTTAGACAAATCGTTGTCCGCACATTGCATAGCGACTAATTTAATCACCCATATTTCCAAAACCCAAGTTTTTAAGGTAACTTGGGTGGTATAGTACTAAAGTTCTGGTCCTATTCTTTCATCCTACGTGTACGTAATGTTGGCACACCTCCGTATTTATTTTTATATTTCATGTCAAACTTAGACAAATCGTTGTCCGCACATCGCATAGCGACTAATTTAATCACCCATATTTCCAAAACCTAAGTTTTTACGGTAACTTGGGTGGTATAATACAGAAGTTCTGGTCCTATTCTATCACCCTATGTGTACGTCATGTATCCACAATTCCGTATTTATTTTTATATTTCATGTCAAACTTAGCCAAATCGCTGTCCGCACATCTCAATGCGACTACTTTAATCACCCGTATTTCCAAAACCTAAGTTTTGACGGTAACCTGAGTGGTATAATAATATATTTCTAATCCTATTCTATCACCCAATGTGTACGTCATGTATCCAAAATTCCGTATTTATTTTTATATTTCATGTCAAACTTAGACAAATCGTTGTCCGCACATCGCATAGCGACTAATTTAATCACCCATATTTCCAAAACCTAAGTTTTTAAGGTAACTTGGGTGGTATAGTACTAAAGTTCTGGACCTATTCTATCATCCTATGTGTACGTCATGTTGGCACACCTCCGTATTTTTTTATATTTCGTGTCAAACTTCGACAAATCTCTGTCCGCACATCTCAATGCGACTACTTTAATCAGCCATATTTCCAAAACCTAAGTTTTTACGGTAACTTGGGTGGTATAATACAGAAGTTCTGGTCCTATTCTATCATCCTACGTGTACGTAATGTTGGCACACCTCCGTATTTATTATTATATTTCATGTCATACTTAGACAAATCGTTGTCAGCACATCGCATAGCGACTAATTTAATCACCCATATTTCCAAAACCTAAGTTTTTACGGTAACTTGGGTAGTATAATACAGAAGTTCTGGTCCTATTCTATCACCCTATGTGTACGTAATGTTGGCACACCTCCGTATTTGTTATTATATTTCATGTCATACTTAGACAAATCGTTGTCCGCACATCGCATAGCGACTAATTTAATCACCCATATTTCCAAAACCTAAGTTTTTAAGGTAACTTGGTCGGTATAGTACTAAAGTTCTGGTCCTATTCTTTCATCATGCTGACACACTGCCGTATTTATTTTATATTTTATGTCAAACTTAGGTGGATCGCTGTCCACACATCCAAAGCGACTATTTTAATCACCCGTATTTCCAAAACCTAAGTTTTGACGGTAACCTGAGTGGTATAATAATATAGTTCTAATCCTATTCTATCACCCAATGTGTACGTCATGTATCCAAAATTCCGTATTTATTTTTATATTTCATGTCAAACTTAGACAATTCGTTGTCCGCACATCGCATAGCGACTAATTTAATCACCCATATTTCCAAAACCTAAGTTTTTACGGTAACTTGGGTGGTATAATACAGACGTTCTGGTCCTATTCTATCACCCTATGTGTACGTCATGTATCCACAATTCCGTATTTATTTTTATATTTCATGTCATACTTAGACAAATCGCTGTCCGCACATCGCATAGCGACTAATTTAATCACCCGTATTTCCAAAACCTAAGTTTTTAAGGTAACTTGGGTGGTATAGTACTAAAGTTCTGGACCTATTCTATCATCCTATGTGTACGTCATGTTGGCACACCTCCGTATTTTTTTATATTTCGTGTCAAACTTCGACAAATCTCGATACGCACATCTCAATGCGACTACTTTAATCAGCCATATTTCCAAAACCTAAGTTTTTACGGTAACTTGGGAGGTATAATACAGAAGTTCTGGTCCTATTCTATCACCCTACGTGTACGTAATGTTGGCACACCTCCGTATTTATTTTTATATTTCATGTCAAACTTAGACAAATCGTTGTCCGCACATCGCATAGCGACTAATTTAATCACCCATATTTCCAAAACCTAAGTTTTTACGGTAACTTGGGTGGTATAGTACTAAAGTTCTGGACCTATTCTTTCATCCTATGTGTACGTCATGTTGGCACACTTCCGTATTTATTTTATTTTTCATGTCATACTTTGACAAATCGCTGTCCGCACATCTCAATGCGACTACTTTAATCAGCCATATTTCCAAAACCTAAGTTTTTACGGTAACTTGGGTGGTATAATACTAAATTTCAGGACCTATTCTATCATCCTATGTGTACGTCATGTTGGCACACTTCCGTATTTATTTTATTTTTCATGTCATACTTTGACAAATCGCTGTCCGCACATCTCAATGCGACTACTTTAATCAGCCATATTTCCAAAACCTAAGTTTTTACGGTAACTTGGGTGGTATAGTACTAAATTTCTGGACCTATTCTATCATCCTATGTGTACGTCATGTTGGCACACCTCCGTATTTTT
Organism: Flexamia atlantica; assembly: GCA_035578135.1. Classification (NCBI taxonomy): domain Eukaryota; kingdom Metazoa; phylum Arthropoda; class Insecta; order Hemiptera; family Cicadellidae; genus Flexamia; species Flexamia atlantica. The sequence goes on along the minus strand of JAQJVK010000120.1, from coordinate 46,475 downwards.
TTTATATTTCGTGTCAAACTTCGACAAATCGTTGTCCGCACATCGCATAGCGACTAATTTAATCACCCATATTTCCAAAACCTAAGTTTTTACGGTAACTTGGGTGGTATAGTACTAAAGTTCTGGTCCTATTCTATCATCCTATGTGTACGTCATGTTGGCACACCTCCGTATTTTTTTATATTTCGTGTCAAACTTCGACAAATCTCTGTCCGCACATCTCAATGCGACTACTTTAATCAGCCATATTTCCAAAACCTAGGTTTTTACGGTAACTTGGGTGGTATAATACAGAAGTTCTGGTCCTATTCTATCACCCTACGTGTACGTAATGTTGGCACACCTCCGTATTTATTATTATATTTCATGTCATACTTAGACAAATCGTTGTCAGCACATCGCATAGCGACTAATTTAATCACCCATATTTCCAAAACCCAAGTTTTTACGGTAACTTGGGTAGTATAATAATATAGTTCTAATCCTATTCTATCACCCAATGTGTACGTCATGTATCCAAAATTCCGTATTTATTTTTATATTTCATGTCAAACTTAGACAAATCGTTGTCCGCACATCGCATAGCGACTAATTTAATCACCCATATTTCCAAAACCTAAGTTTTTACGGTAACTTGGGTGGTATAGTACTGAAGTTCTGGACCTATTCTTTCATCCTATGTGTACGTCATGTTGGCACACTTCCGTATTTATTTTATTTTTCATGTCATACTTTGACAAATCGCTGTCCGCACATCTCAATGCGACTACTTTAATCAGCCATATTTCCAAAACCTAAGTTTTTACGGTAACTTGGTTGGTATAGTACTAAATTTCTGGACCTATTCTATCATCCTATGTGTACGTCATGTTGGCACACCTCCGTATTTTTTTTATATTTCGTGTCAAACTTCGACAAATCGTTGTCCGCACATCGCATAGCGACTAATTTAATCACCCATATTTCCAAAACCTAAGTTTTTACGGTAACTTGGGTGGTATAATACAGAAGTTCTGGTCCTATTCTATCACCCTATGTGTACGTCATGTATCCACAATTCCGTATTTATTTTTATATTTCATGTCAAACTTAGACAAATCGCTGTCCGCACATCTCAATGCGACTACTTTAATCAGCCATATTTCCAAAACCTAAGTTTTTACGGTAACTTGGGTGGTATAGTACTAAAGTTCTGGACCTATTCTATCATCCTATGTGTACGTAATGTTGGCACACCTCCGTATTTATTATTATATTTCATGTCATACTTAGACAAATCGTTGTCCGCACATCGCATAGCGACTAATTTAATCACCCATATTTCCAAAACCTAAGTATTTAAGGTAACTTGGGTGGTATAGTACTAAAGTTCTGGTCCTATTCTATCATCCTATGTGTACGTCATGTTGGCACACCTCCGTATTTTTTTTATATTTCGTGTCAAACTTCGACAAATCTCTGTCCGCACATCTCAATGCGACTACTTTAATCAGCCATATTTCCAAAACCTAAGTTTTTACGGTAACTTGGGTGGTATAATACAGAAGTTCTGGTCCTATTGTATCACCCTACGTGTACGTAATGTTGGCACACCTCCGTATTTATTATTATATTTCATGTCATACTTAGACAAATCGTTGTCAGCACATCGCATAGCGACTAATTTAATCACCCATATTTCCAAAACCTAAGTTTTTACGGTAACTTGGGTAGTATAATACAGAAGTTCTGGTCCTATTCTATCACCCTATGTGTACGTAATGTTGGCACACCTCCGTATTTGTTATTATATTTCATGTCATACTTAGACAAATCGTTGTCCGCACATCGCATAGCGACTAATTTAATGACCCATATTTCCAAAACCTAAGTTTTTAAGGTAACTTGGTCGGTATAGTACTAAAGTTCTGGTCCTATTCTTTCATCCTACGTGTACGTCATGCTGACACACTGCCGTATTTATTTTATATTTTATGTCAAACTTAGGTAGATCGCTGTCCACACATCCAAAGCGACTATTTTAATCACCCGTATTTCCAAAACCTAAGTTTTGACGGTAGCCTGAGTGGTATAATAATATAGTTCTAATCCTATTCTATCACCCAATGTGTACGTCATGTATCCAAAATTCCGTATTTATTTTTATATTTCATGTCAAACTTAGACAAATCGTTGTCCGCACATCGCATAGCGACTAATTTAATCACCCATATTTCCGAAACCTAAGTTTTTACGGTAACTTGGGTGGTATAATACAGAAGTTCTGGTCCTATTCTATCACCCTATGTGTACGTCATGTATCCACAATTCCGTATTTATTTTTATATTTCATGTCATACTTAGACAAATCGCTGTCCGCACATCGCATAGCGACTAATTTAATCACCCATATTTCCGAAACCTAAGTTTTTACGGTAACTTGGGTGGTATAATACAGACGTTCTGGTCCTATTCTATCACCCTATGTGTACGTCATGTATCCACAATTCCGTATTTATTTTTATATTTCATGTCAAACTTAGACAAATCGTTGTCCGCACATCGCATAGCGACTAATTTAATCACCCATATTTCCAAAACCTATGTTTTTAAGGTAACTTGGGTGGTATAATACTAAATTTCAGGACCTATTCTATCATCCTATGTGTACGTCATGTTGGCACACTTCCGTATTTATTTTATTTTTCATGTCATACTTTGACAAATCGCTGTCCGCACATCTCAATGCGACTACTTTAATCAGCCATATTTCCAAAACCTAAGTTTTTACGGTAACTTGGGTGGTATAATACAGAAGTTCTGGTCCTATTCTATCACCCTATGTGTACGTCATGTATCCACAATTCCGTATTTATTTTTATATTTCATGTCATACTTAGACAAATCGCTGTCCGCACATCGCATAGCGACTAATTTAATCACCCGTATTTCCAAAACCTAAGTTTTTAAGGTAACTTGGGTGGTATAGTACTAAAGTTCTGGACCTATTCTATCATCCTATGTGTACGTCATGTTGGCACACCTCCGTATTTTTTTTATATTTCGTGTCAAACTTCGACAAATCTCTGTCCGCACATCTCAATGCGACTACTTTAATCAGCCATATTTCCAAAACCTAAGTTTTTACGGTAACTTGGGAGGTATAATACAGAAGTTCTGGTCCTATTCTATCACCCTACGTGTACGTAATGTTGGCACACGTCCGTATTTATTTTTATATTTCATGTCAAACTTAGACAAATCGTTGTCCGCACATCGCATAGCGACTAATTTAATCACCCATATTTCCAAAACCTAAGTTTTTACGGTAACTTGGGTGGTATAGTACTAAAGTTCTGGACCTATTCTTTCATCCTATGTGTACGTCATGTTGGCACACTTCCGTATTTATTTTATTTTTCATGTCATACTTTGACAAATCGCTGTCCGCACATCTCAATGCGACTACTTTAATCAGCCATATTTCCAAAACCTAAGTTTTTACAGTAACTTGGGTGGTATAATACTAAATTTCAGGACCTATTCTATCATCCTATGTGTACGTCATGTTGGCACACTTCCGTATTTATTTTATTTTTCATGTCATACTTTGACAAATCGCTGTCCGCACATCTCAATGCGACTACTTTAATCAGCCATATTTCCAAAACCTAAGTTTTTACGGTAACTTGGGTGGTATAGTACTAGATTTCTGGACCTATTCTATCATCCTATGTGTACGTCATGTTGGCACACCTCCGTATATTTTTTATATTTCGTGTCAAACTTCGACAAATCGATGTCCGCACATCGCATAGCGACTAATTTAATCACCCATATTTCCAAAACCTAAGTTTTTATGGTAACTTGGGTGGTATAGTACTAAAGTTCTGGTCCTGTTCTATCATCCTATGTGTACGTCATGTTGGCACACCTCCGTATTTTTTTTTATATTTCGTGTCAAACTTCGACAAATCTCTGTCCGCATATCTCAATGCGACTACTTTAATCAGCCATATTTCCAAAACCTAGGTTTTTACGGTAACTTGGGTGGTATAATACAGAAGTTCTGGTCCTATTCTATCACCCTACGTGTACGTAATGTTGGCACACCTCCGTATTTATTATTATATTTCATGTCATACTTAGACAAATCGTTGTCAGCACATCGCATAGCGACTAATTTAATCACCAATATTTTTAAAACCTAAGTATTTAAGGTAACTTGGTCGGTATGGTACTAAAGTTCTGGTCCTATTCTTTCATCCTACGTGTACGTCATGCTGACACACTGCCGTATTTATTTTATATTTTATGTCAAACTTAGGTGGATCGTTGTCCACACATCCAAAGCGATATTTTAATCACCCGTATTTCCAAAACCTAAGTTTTGACGGTAACCTGAGTGGTATAATAATATAGTTCTAATCCTATTCTATCACCCAATGTGTACGTCATGTATCCAAAATTCCGTATTTATTTTTATATTTCATGTCAAACTTAGACAAATCGTTGTCCGCACATCGCATAGCGACTAATTTAATCACCCATATTTCCAAAACCTAAGTTTTTACGGTAACTTGGGTGGTATAATACAGAAGTTCTGGTCCTATTCTATCACCCTATGTGTACGTCATGTATCCACAATTCCGTATTTATTTTTATATTTCATGTCAAACTTAGACAAATCGTTGTCCGCACATCGCATAGCGACTAATTTAATCACCCATATTTCCAAAACCTAAGTTTTTAAGGTAACTTGGGTGGTATAATACTAAATTTCAGGACCTATTCTATCATCCTATGTGTACGTCATGTTGGCACACTTCCGTATTTATTTTATTTTTCATGTCATACTTTGACAAATCGCTGTCCGCACATCTCAATGCGACTACTTTAATCAGCCATATTTCCAAAACCTAAGTTTTTACGGTAACTTGGGTGGTATAATACAGAAGTTCTGGTCCTATTCTATCACCCTATGTTTACGTCATGTATCCACAATTCCGTATTTATTTTTATATTTCATGTCATACTTAGACAAATCGCTGTCCGCACATCGCATAGCGACTAATTTAATCACCCGTATTTCCAAAACCTAAGTTTTTAAGGTAACTTGGGTGGTATAGTACTAAAGTTCTGGACCTATTCTATCATCCTATGTGTACGTCATGTTGGCACACCTCCGTATTTTTTTTATATTTCGTGTCAAACTTCGACAAATCTCTGTCCGCACATCTCAATGCGACTACTTTAATCAGCCATATTTCCAAAACCTAAGTTTTTACGGTAACTTATGAGGTATAATACAGAAGTTCTGGTCCTATTCTATCACCCTACGTGTACGTAATGTTGGCACACCTCCGTATTTATTTTTATATTTCATGTCAAACTTAGACAAATCGTTGTCCGCACATCGCATAGCGACTAATTTAATCACCCATATTTCCAAAACCTAAGTTTTTACGGTAACTTGGGTGGTATAGTACTAAAGTTCTGGACCTATTCTTTCATCCTAAGTGTACGTCATGTTGGCACACTTCCGTATTTATTTTATTTTTCATGTCATACTTTGACAAATCGCTTACCGCACATCTCAATGCGACTACTTTAATCAGCCATATTTCCAAAACCTAAGTTTTTACGGTAACTTGGGTGGTATAATACTAAATTTCAGGACCTATTCTATCATCCTATGTGTACGTCATGTTGGCACACTTCCGTATTTATTTTATTTTTCATGTCATACTTTGACAAATCGCTGTCCGCACATCTCAATGCGACTACTTTAATCAGCCATATTTCCAAAACCTAAGTTTTTAAGGTAACTTGGGTGGTATAATACTAAATTTCAGGACCTATTCTATCATCCTATGTGTACGTCATGTTGGCACACTTCCGTATTTATTTTATTTTTCATGTCATACTTTGACAAATCGCTGTCCGCACATCTCAATGCGACTACTTTAATCAGCCATATTTCAAAAACCTAAGTTTTTACGGTAACTTGGGTGGTATAATACAGAAGTTCTGGTCCTATTCTATCACCCTATGTGTACGTCATGTATCCACAATTCCGTATTTATTTTTATATTTCATGTCATACTTAGACAAATCGCTGTCCGCACATCGCATAGCGACTAATTTAATCACCCGTATTTCCAAAACCTAAGTTTTTAAGGTAACTTGGGTGGTATAGTACTAAAGTTCTGGACCTATTCTATCATCCTATGTGTACGTCATGTTGGCACACCTCCGTATTTTTTTTATATTTCGTGTCAAACTTCGACAAATCTCTGTCCGCACATCTCAATGCGACTACTTTAATCAGCCATATTTCCAAAACCTAAGTTTTTACGGTAACTTGGGAGGTATAATACAGAAGTTCTGGTCCTATTCTATCACCCTACGTGTACGTAATGTTGGCACACCTCCGTATTTATTTTTATATTTCATGTCAAACTTAGACAAATCGTTGTCCGCACATCGCATAGCGACTAATTTAATCACCCATATTTCCAAAACCTAAGTTTTTACGGTAACTTGGGTGGTATAGTACTAAAGTTCTGGACCTATTCTTTCATCCTAAGTGTACGTCATGTTGGCACACTTCCGTATTTATTTTATTTTTCATGTCATACTTTGACAAATCGCTTACCGCACATCTCAATGCGACTACTTTAATCAGCCATATTTCCAAAACCTAAGTTTTTACGGTAACTTGGGTGGTATAATACTAAATTTCAGGACCTATTCTATCATCCTATGTGTACGTCATGTTGGCACACTTCCGTATTTATTTTATTTTTCATGTCATACTTTGACAAATCGCTGTCCGCACATCTCAATGCGACTACTTTAATCAGCCATATTTCCAAAACCTAAGTTTTTACGGTAACTTGGGTGGTATAGTACTAGATTTCTGGACCTATTCTATCATCCTATGTGTACGTCATGTTGGCACACCTCCGTATTTTTTTTATATTTCGTGTCAAACTTCGACAAATCGATGTCCGCACATCGCATAGCGACTAATTTAATCACCCATATTTCCAAAACCTAAGTTTTTACGGTAACTTGGGTGGTATAGTACTAAAGTTCTGGTCCTGTTCTATCATCCTATGTGTACGTCATGTTGGCACACCTCCGTATTTTTTTTATATTTCGTGTCAAACTTCGACAAATCTCTGTCCGCACATCTCAATGCGACTACTTTAATCAGCCATATTTCCAAAACCTAGGTTTTTACGGTAACTTGGGTGGTATAATACAGAAGTTCTGGTCCTATTCTATCACCCTACGTGTACGTAATGTTGGCACACCTCCGTATTTATTATTATATTTCATGTCATACTTAGACAAATCGTTGTCAGCACATCGCATAGCGACTAATTTAATCACCCATATTTCCGAAACCTAAGTTTTTACGGTAACTTGGGTGGTATAATACAGAAGTTCTGGTCCTATTCTATCACCCTATGTGTACGTAATGTTGGCACACCTCCGTATTTGTTATTATATTTCATGTCATACTTAGACAAATCGTTGTCCGCACATCGCATAGCGACTAATTTAATCACCCATATTTCCAAAACCTAAGTTTTTAAGGTAACTTGGTCGGTATAGTACTAAAGTTCTGGTCCTGTTCTTTCATCCTACGTGTACGTCATGCTGACACACTGCCGTATTTATTTTATATTTTATGTCAAACTTAGGTGGATCGTTGTCCACACATCCAAAGCGATATTTTAATCACCCGTATTTCCAAAACCTAAGTTTTGACGGTAACCTGAGTGGTATAATAATATAGTTCTAATCCTAATCTATCACCCAATGTGTACGTCATGTATCCAAAATTCCGTATTTATTTTTATATTTCATGTCAAACTTAGACAAATCGTTGTCCGCACATCGCATAGCGACTAATTTAATCACCCATATTTCCAAAACCTAAGTTTTTACGGTAACTTGGGTGGTATAATACAGAAGTTCTGGTCCTATTCTATCACCCTATGTGTACGTCATGTATCCACAATTCCATATTTATTTTTATATTTCATGTCAAACTTAGACAAATCGTTGTCCGCACATCGCATAGCGACTAATTTAATCACCCATATTTCCAAAACCTAAGTTTTTAAGGTAACTTGGGTGGTATAATACTAAATTTCAGGACCTATTCTATCATCCTATGTGTACGTCATGTTGGCACACTTCCGTATTTATTTTATTTTTCATGTCATACTTTGACAAATCGCTGTCCGCACATCTCAATGCGACTACTTTAATCAGCCATATTTCCAAAACCTAAGTTTTTACGAGAACTTGGGTGGTATAATACAGAAGTTCTGGTCCTATTCTATCACCCTATGTGTACGTCATGTATCCACAATTCCGTATTTATTTTTATATTTCATGTCATACTTAGACAAATCGCTGTCCGCAAATCGCATAGCGACTAATTTAATCACCCGTATTTCCAAAACCTAAGTTTTTAAGGTAACTTGGGTGGTATAGTACTAAAGTTCTGGACCTATTCTATCATCCTATGTGTACGTCATGTTGGCACACCTCCGTATTTTTTTATATTTCGTGTCAAACTTCGACAAATCTCTGTCCGCACATCTCAATGCGACTACTTTAATCAGCCATATTTCCAAAACCTAAGTTTTTACGGTAACTTGGGAGGTATAATACAGAAGTTCTGGTCCTATTCTATCACCCTACGTGTACGTAATGTTGGCACACCTCCGTATTTATTTTTATATTTCATGTCAAACTTAGACAAATCGTTGTCCGCACATCGCATAGCGACTAATTTAATCACCCATATTTCCAAAACCTAAGTTTTTACGGTAACTTGGGTGGTATAGTACTGAAGTTCTGGACCTATTCTTTCATCCTATGTGTACGTCATGTTGGCACACTTCCGTATTTATTTTATTTTTCATGTCATACTTTGACAAATCGCTGTCCACATCTCAATGCGACTACTTTAATCAGCCATATTTCCAAAACCTAAGTTTTTACGGTAACTTGGGTGGTATAATACTAAATTTCAGGACCTATTCTATCATCCTATGTGTACGTCATGTTGGCACACTTCCGTATTTATTTTATTTTTCATGTCATACTTTGACAAATCGCTGTCCGCACATCTCAATGCGACTACTTTAATCAGCCATATTTCCAAAACCTAAGTTTTTACGGTAACTTGGGTGGTATAGTACTAAATTTCTGGACCTATTCTATCATCCTATGTGTACGTCATGTTGGCACACCTCCGTATTTTTTTATATTTCGTGTCAAACTTCGACAAATCGTTGTCCGCACATCGCATAGCGACTAATTTAATCACCCATATTTCCAAAACCTAATTTTTTACGGTAACTTGGGTGGTATAATACAGAAGTTCTGGTCCTATTCTATCACCCTATGTGTACGTCATGTATCCACAATTCCGTATTTATTTTTATATTTCATGTCAAACTTAGACAAATCGCTGTCCGCACATCTCAATGCGACTACTTTAATCAGCCATATTTCCAAAACCTAAGTTTTTACGGTAACTTGGGTGGTATAGTACTAAAGTTCTGGACCTATTCTATCATCCTATGTGTACGTAATGTTGGCACAACTCCGTATTTATTATTATATTTCATGTCATACTTAGACAAATCGTTGTCCGCACATCGCATAGCGACTAATTTAATCACCCATATTTCCAAAACCTAAGTATTTAAGGTAACTTGGGTGGTATAGTACTAAAGTTCTGGACCTATTCTATCATCCTATGTGTACGTCATGTTGGCACACCTCCGTATTTTTTTTATATTTCGTGTCAAACTTCGACAAATCTCTGTCCGCACATCTCAATGCGACTACTTTAATCAGCCATATTTCCAAAACCTAAGTTTTTACGGTAACTTGGGTGGTATAATACAGAAGTTCTGGTCCTATTCTATCACCCTACGTGTACGTAATTTTGGCACACCTCCGTATTTATTATTATATTTCATGTCATACTTAGACAAATCGTTGTCCGCACATCGCATAGCGACTAATTTAATCACCCATATTTCCAAAACCTAAGTTTTTAAGGTAACTTGGGTGGTATAGTACTAAAGTTCTGGTCCTATTCTTTCATCCTACGTGTACGTCATGCTGACACACTGCCGTATTTATTTTATATTTTATGTCAAACTTAGGTGGATCGCTGTCCACACATCCAAAGCGACTATTTTAATCACCCGTATTTCCAAAACCTAAGTTTTGACGGTAACCTGAGTGGTATAATAATATAGTTCTAATCCTATTCTATCACCCAATGTGTACGTCATGTATCCAAAATTCCGTATTTATTTTTTTTTTCATGTCAAACTTAGATAAATCGTTGTCCGCACATCGCATAGCGACTAATTTAATCACCCATATTTCCAAAACCTAAGTTTTTACGGTAACTTGGGTGGTATAATACAGAAGTTCTGGTCCTATTCTATCACCCTATGTGTACGTCATGTATCCACAATTCCGTATTTATTTTTATATTTCATGTCAAACTTAGACAAATTGTTGTCCGCACATCGCATAGCGACTAATTTAATCGACCATATTTCCAAAACCTAAGTTTTTTAAGGTAACTTGGGTGGTATAATACTAAATTTCAGGACCTATTCTATCACCTACGTGTACGTAATGTTGGCACACTTCCGTATTTATTTTATTTTTCATGTCATACTTTGACAAATCGCTGTCCGCACATCTCAATGCGACTACTTTAATCAGCCATATTTCCAAAACCTAAGTTTTTACGGTAACTTGGGTGGTATAATACAGACGTTCTGGTCCTATTTCATCACCCTACGTGTACGTCATGCTGACACACTGCCGTATTTATTTTATATTTCATGTCAAACTTAGGTGGATCACTGTCCACATATCCAAAGCGACTATTTTAATCACCCGTATTTCCAAAACCTAAGTTTTTAAGGTAACTTGGGTGGTATAGTACTAAAGTTCTGGACCTATTCTATCATCCTATGTGTACGTCATGTTGGCACACCTCCGTATTTTTTTTTTATATTTCGTGTCAAACTTCGACAAATCTCTGTCCGCACATCTCAATGCGACTACTTTAATCAGCCATATTTCCAAAACCTAAGTTTTACGGTAACTTGGGTGGTATAATACAGAAGTTCTGGTCCTATTCTATCACCCTACGTGTACTTAATGTTGGCACACCTCCGTATTTATTATTATATTTCATGTCATACTTAGACAAATCGTTGTCCGCACATCGCATAGCGACTAATTTAATCACCCATATTTCCAAAACCTAAGTTTTTACGGTAACTTGGGTGGTATAATACAGAAGTTCTGGTCCTATTCTATCACCCTATGTATACGTCATGTATCCACAATTCCGTATTTATTTTTATATTTCATGTCAAACTTAGACAAATCGTTGTCCGCACATCGCATAGCGACTAATTTAATCACCCATATTTCCAAAACCTAAGTTTTTACGGTAACTTGGGTGGTATAGTACTAAAGTTCTGGTCCTATTCTATCACCCTACGTGTACGTAATGTTGGCACACTTCCGTATTTATTTTATTTTTCATGTCATACTTTGACAAATCGCTGTCCGCACATCTCAATGCGACTACTTTAATCAGCCATATTTCCAAAACCTAAGTTTTTACGGTAACTTGGGTGGTATAATACAGAAGTTCTGGTCCTATTCTATCACCCTACGTGTACGTAATTTTGGCACACCTCCGTATTTATTATTATATTTCATGTCATACTTAGACAAATCATTGTCCGCACATCGCATAGCGACTAATTTAATCACCCATATTTCCAAAACTTAAGTTTTTAAGGTAACTTGGGTGGTATAGTACTAAAGTTCTGGTCCTATTCTTTCATCCTACGTGTACGTCATGCTGACACACTGCCGTATTTATTTTATATTTTATGTCAAACTTAGGTGGATCGCTGTCCACACATCCAAAGCGACTATTTTAATCACCCGTATTTCCAAAACCTAAGTTTTGACGGTAACCTGAGTGGTATAATAATATAGTTCTAATCCTATTCTATCACCCAATGTGTACGTCATGTATCCAAAATTCCGTATTTATTTTTTTTTTCATGTCAAACTTAGACAAATCTTTGTCCGCACATCGCATAGCGACTAATTTAATCACCCATTTTTCCAAAACCTAAGTTTTACGGTAACTTGGGTGGTATAATACAGAAGTTCTGGTCCTATTCTATCACCCTATGTGTACGTCATGTATCCACAATTCCGTATTTATTTTTATATTTCATGTCAAACTTAGACAAATTGTTGTCCGCACATCGCATAGCGACTAATTTAATCACCTATATTTCCAAAACCTAAGTTTTTAAGGTAACTTGGGTGGTATAATACTAAATTTCAGGACCTATTCTATCACCTACGTGTACGTAATGTTGGCACACTTCCGTATTTATTTTATTTTTCATGTCATACTTTGACAAATCGCTGTCCGCACATCTCAATGCGACTACTTTAATCAGCCATATTTCCAAAACCTAAGTTTTTACGGTAACTTGGGTGGTATAATACAGAAGTTCTGGTCCTATTTCATCACCCTACGTGTACGTCATGCTGACACACTGCCGTATTTATTTTATATTTCATGTCAAACTTAGGTGGATCACTGTCCACATATCCAAAGCGACTATTTTAATCACCCGTATTTCCAAAACCTAAGTTTTTAAGGTAACTTGGGTGGTATAGTACTAAAGTTCTGGAACTATTCTATCATCCTATGTGTACGTCATGTTGGCACACCTCCGTATTTTTTTTTATATTTCGTGTCAAACTTCGACAAATCTCTGTCCGCACATCTCAATGCGACTACTTTAATCAGCCATATTTCCAAAACCTAAGTTTTTACGGTAACTTGGGTGGTATAATACAGAAGTTCTGGTCCTATTCTATCACCCTACGTGTACTTAATGTTGGCACACCTCCGTATTTATTATTATATTTCATGTCATACTTAGACAAATCGTTGTCCGCACATCGCATAGCGACTAATTTAATCACCCATATTTCCAAAACCTAAGTTTTTACGGTAACTTGGGTGGTATAATACAGAAGTTCTGGTCCTATTCTATCACCCTATGTATACGTCATGTATCCACAATTCCGTATTTATTTTTATATTTCATGTCAAACTTAGACAAATCGTTGTCCGCACATCGCATAGCGACTAATTTAATCACCCATATTTCCAAAACCTAAGTATTTAAGGTAACTTGGTCGGTATGGTACTAAAGTTCTGGTCCTATTCTTTCATCCTACGTGTACGTCATGCTGACACACTGCCGTATTTATTTTATATTTTATGTCAAACTTAGGTGGATCGTTGTCCACACATCCAAAGCGATATTTTAATCACCCGTATTTCCAAAACCTAAGTTTTGACGGTAACCTGAGTGGTATAATAATATAGTTCTAATCCTATTCTATCACCCAATGTGTACGTCATGTATCCAAAATTCCGTATTTATTTTTATATTTCATGTCAAACTTAGACAAATCGTTGTCCGCACATCGCATAGCGACTAATTTAATCACCCATATTTCCAAAACCTAAGTTTTTACGGTAACTTGGGTGGTATAATACAGAAGTTCTGGTCCTATTCTATCACCCTATGTGTACGTCATGTATCCACAATTCCGTATTTATTTTTATATTTCATGTCAAACTTAGACAAATCGTTGTCCGCACATCGCATAGCGACTAATTTAATCACCCATATTTCCAAAACCTAAGTTTTTAAGGTAACTTGGGTGGTATAATACTAAATTTCAGGACCTATTCTATCATCCTATGTGTACGTCATGTTGGCACACTTCCGTATTTATTTTATTTTTCATGTCATACTTTGACAAATCGCTGTCCGCACATCTCAATGCGACTACTTTAATCAGCCATATTTCCAAAACCTAAGTTTTTACGGTAACTTGGGTGGTATAATACAGAAGTTCTGGTCCTATTCTATCACCCTATGTTTACGTCATGTATCCACAATTCCGTATTTATTTTTATATTTCATGTCATACTTAGACAAATCGCTGTCCGCACATCGCATAGCGACTAATTTAATCACCCGTATTTCCAAAACCTAAGTTTTTAAGGTAACTTGGGTGGTATAGTACTAAAGTTCTGGACCTATTCTATCATCCTATGTGTACGTCATGTTGGCACACCTCCGTATTTTTTTTATATTTCGTGTCAAACTTCGACAAATCTCTGTCCGCACATCTCAATGCGACTACTTTAATCAGCCATATTTCCAAAACCTAAGTTTTTACGGTAACTTATGAGGTATAATACAGAAGTTCTGGTCCTATTCTATCACCCTACGTGTACGTAATGTTGGCACACCTCCGTATTTATTTTTATATTTCATGTCAAACTTAGACAAATCGTTGTCCGCACATCGCATAGCGACTAATTTAATCACCCATATTTCCAAAACCTAAGTTTTTACGGTAACTTGGGTGGTATAGTACTAAAGTTCTGGACCTATTCTTTCATCCTAAGTGTACGTCATGTTGGCACACTTCCGTATTTATTTTATTTTTCATGTCATACTTTGACAAATCGCTTACCGCACATCTCAATGCGACTACTTTAATCAGCCATATTTCCAAAACCTAAGTTTTTACGGTAACTTGGGTGGTATAATACTAAATTTCAGGACCTATTCTATCATCCTATGTGTACGTCATGTTGGCACACTTCCGTATTTATTTTATTTTTCATGTCATACTTTGACAAATCGCTGTCCGCACATCTCAATGCGACTACTTTAATCAGCCATATTTCCAAAACCTAAGTTTTTAAGGTAACTTGGGTGGTATAATACTAAATTTCAGGACCTATTCTATCATCCTATGTGTACGTCATGTTGGCACACTTCCGTATTTATTTTATTTTTCATGTCATACTTTGACAAATCGCTGTCCGCACATCTCAATGCGACTACTTTAATCAGCCATATTTCAAAAACCTAAGTTTTTACGGTAACTTGGGTGGTATAATACAGAAGTTCTGGTCCTATTCTATCACCCTATGTGTACGTCATGTATCCACAATTCCGTATTTATTTTTATATTTCATGTCATACTTAGACAAATCGCTGTCCGCACATCGCATAGCGACTAATTTAATCACCCGTATTTCCAAAACCTAAGTTTTTAAGGTAACTTGGGTGGTATAGTACTAAAGTTCTGGACCTATTCTATCATCCTATGTGTACGTCATGTTGGCACACCTCCGTATTTTTTTTATATTTCCTGTCAAACTTCGACAAATCTCTGTCCGCACATCTCAATGCGACTACTTTAATCAGCCATATTTCCAAAACCTAAGTTTTTACGGTAACTTGGGAGGTATAATACAGAAGTTCTGGTCCTATTCTATCACCCTACGTGTACGTAATGTTGGCACACCTCCGTATTTATTTTTATATTTCATGTCAAACTTAGACAAATCGTTGTCCGCACATCGCATAGCGACTAATTTAATCACCCATATTTCCAAAACCTAAGTTTTTACGGTAACTTGGGTGGTATAGTACTAAAGTTCTGGACCTATTCTTTCATCCTAAGTGTACGTCATGTTGGCACACTTCCGTATTTATTTTATTTTTCATGTCATACTTTGACAAATCGCTTACCGCACATCTCAATGCGACTACTTTAATCAGCCATATTTCCAAAACCTAAGTTTTTACGGTAACTTGGGTGGTATAATACTAAATTTCAGGACCTATTCTATCATCCTATGTGTACGTCATGTTGGCACACTTCCGTATTTATTTTATTTTTCATGTCATACTTTGACAAATCGCTGTCCGCACATCTCAATGCGACTACTTTAATCAGCCATATTTCCAAAACCTAAGTTTTTACGGTAACTTGGGTGGTATAGTACTAGATTTCTGGACCTATTCTATCATCCTATGTGTACGTCATGTTGGCACACCTCCGTATTTTTTTTATATTTCGTGTCAAACTTCGACAAATCGATGTCCGCACATCGCATAGCGACTAATTTAATCACCCATATTTCCAAAACCTAAGTTTTTACGGTAACTTGGGTGGTATAGTACTAAAGTTCTGGTCCTGTTCTATCATCCTATGTGTACGTCATGTTGGCACACCTCCGTATTTTTTTTATATTTCGTGTCAAACTTCGACAAATCTCTGTCCGCACATCTCAATGCGACTACTTTAATCAGCCATATTTCCAAAACCTAGGTTTTTACGGTAACTTGGGTGGTATAATACAGAAGTTCTGGTCCTATTCTATCACCCTACGTGTACGTAATGTTGGCACACCTCCGTATTTATTATTATATTTCATGTCATACTTAGACAAATCGTTGTCAG
The DNA here is from genome assembly GCA_035578135.1 of Flexamia atlantica. Classification (NCBI taxonomy): domain Eukaryota; kingdom Metazoa; phylum Arthropoda; class Insecta; order Hemiptera; family Cicadellidae; genus Flexamia; species Flexamia atlantica. Next base: position 30,035 of record JAQJVK010000120.1, on the reverse strand, counting down.
CACATCGCATAGCGACTAATTTAATCACCCATATTTCCGAAACCTAAGTTTTTACGGTAACTTGGGTGGTATAATACAGAAGTTCTGGTCCTATTCTATCACCCTATGTGTACGTAATGTTGGCACACCTCCGTATTTGTTATTATATTTCATGTCATACTTAGACAAATCGTTGTCCGCACATCGCATAGCGACTAATTTAATCACCCATATTTCCAAAACCTAAGTTTTTAAGGTAACTTGGTCGGTATAGTACTAAAGTTCTGGTCCTGTTCTTTCATCCTACGTGTACGTCATGCTGACACACTGCCGTATTTATTTTATATTTTATGTCAAACTTAGGTGGATCGTTGTCCACACATCCAAAGCGATATTTTAATCACCCGTATTTCCAAAACCTAAGTTTTGACGGTAACCTGAGTGGTATAATAATATAGTTCTAATCCTAATCTATCACCCAATGTGTACGTCATGTATCCAAAATTCCGTATTTATTTTTATATTTCATGTCAAACTTAGACAAATCGTTGTCCGCACATCGCATAGCGACTAATTTAATCACCCATATTTCCAAAACCTAAGTTTTTACGGTAACTTGGGTGGTATAATACAGAAGTTCTGGTCCTATTCTATCACCCTATGTGTACGTCATGTATCCACAATTCCATATTTATTTTTATATTTCATGTCAAACTTAGACAAATCGTTGTCCGCACATCGCATAGCGACTAATTTAATCACCCATATTTCCAAAACCTAAGTTTTTAAGGTAACTTGGGTGGTATAATACTAAATTTCAGGACCTATTCTATCATCCTATGTGTACGTCATGTTGGCACACTTCCGTATTTATTTTATTTTTCATGTCATACTTTGACAAATCGCTGTCCGCACATCTCAATGCGACTACTTTAATCAGCCATATTTCCAAAACCTAAGTTTTTACGAGAACTTGGGTGGTATAATACAGAAGTTCTGGTCCTATTCTATCACCCTATGTGTACGTCATGTATCCACAATTCCGTATTTATTTTTATATTTCATGTCATACTTAGACAAATCGCTGTCCGCAAATCGCATAGCGACTAATTTAATCACCCGTATTTCCAAAACCTAAGTTTTTAAGGTAACTTGGGTGGTATAGTACTAAAGTTCTGGACCTATTCTATCATCCTATGTGTACGTCATGTTGGCACACCTCCGTATTTTTTTATATTTCGTGTCAAACTTCGACAAATCTCTGTCCGCACATCTCAATGCGACTACTTTAATCAGCCATATTTCCAAAACCTAAGTTTTTACGGTAACTTGGGAGGTATAATACAGAAGTTCTGGTCCTATTCTATCACCCTACGTGTACGTAATGTTGGCACACCTCCGTATTTATTTTTATATTTCATGTCAAACTTAGACAAATCGTTGTCCGCACATCGCATAGCGACTAATTTAATCACCCATATTTCCAAAACCTAAGTTTTTACGGTAACTTGGGTGGTATAGTACTGAAGTTCTGGACCTATTCTTTCATCCTATGTGTACGTCATGTTGGCACACTTCCGTATTTATTTTATTTTTCATGTCATACTTTGACAAATCGCTGTCCACATCTCAATGCGACTACTTTAATCAGCCATATTTCCAAAACCTAAGTTTTTACGGTAACTTGGGTGGTATAATACTAAATTTCAGGACCTATTCTATCATCCTATGTGTACGTCATGTTGGCACACTTCCGTATTTATTTTATTTTTCATGTCATACTTTGACAAATCGCTGTCCGCACATCTCAATGCGACTACTTTAATCAGCCATATTTCCAAAACCTAAGTTTTTACGGTAACTTGGGTGGTATAGTACTAAATTTCTGGACCTATTCTATCATCCTATGTGTACGTCATGTTGGCACACCTCCGTATTTTTTTATATTTCGTGTCAAACTTCGACAAATCGTTGTCCGCACATCGCATAGCGACTAATTTAATCACCCATATTTCCAAAACCTAATTTTTTACGGTAACTTGGGTGGTATAATACAGAAGTTCTGGTCCTATTCTATCACCCTATGTGTACGTCATGTATCCACAATTCCGTATTTATTTTTATATTTCATGTCAAACTTAGACAAATCGCTGTCCGCACATCTCAATGCGACTACTTTAATCAGCCATATTTCCAAAACCTAAGTTTTTACGGTAACTTGGGTGGTATAGTACTAAAGTTCTGGACCTATTCTATCATCCTATGTGTACGTAATGTTGGCACAACTCCGTATTTATTATTATATTTCATGTCATACTTAGACAAATCGTTGTCCGCACATCGCATAGCGACTAATTTAATCACCCATATTTCCAAAACCTAAGTATTTAAGGTAACTTGGGTGGTATAGTACTAAAGTTCTGGACCTATTCTATCATCCTATGTGTACGTCATGTTGGCACACCTCCGTATTTTTTTTATATTTCGTGTCAAACTTCGACAAATCTCTGTCCGCACATCTCAATGCGACTACTTTAATCAGCCATATTTCCAAAACCTAAGTTTTTACGGTAACTTGGGTGGTATAATACAGAAGTTCTGGTCCTATTCTATCACCCTACGTGTACGTAATTTTGGCACACCTCCGTATTTATTATTATATTTCATGTCATACTTAGACAAATCGTTGTCCGCACATCGCATAGCGACTAATTTAATCACCCATATTTCCAAAACCTAAGTTTTTAAGGTAACTTGGGTGGTATAGTACTAAAGTTCTGGTCCTATTCTTTCATCCTACGTGTACGTCATGCTGACACACTGCCGTATTTATTTTATATTTTATGTCAAACTTAGGTGGATCGCTGTCCACACATCCAAAGCGACTATTTTAATCACCCGTATTTCCAAAACCTAAGTTTTGACGGTAACCTGAGTGGTATAATAATATAGTTCTAATCCTATTCTATCACCCAATGTGTACGTCATGTATCCAAAATTCCGTATTTATTTTTTTTTTCATGTCAAACTTAGATAAATCGTTGTCCGCACATCGCATAGCGACTAATTTAATCACCCATATTTCCAAAACCTAAGTTTTTACGGTAACTTGGGTGGTATAATACAGAAGTTCTGGTCCTATTCTATCACCCTATGTGTACGTCATGTATCCACAATTCCGTATTTATTTTTATATTTCATGTCAAACTTAGACAAATTGTTGTCCGCACATCGCATAGCGACTAATTTAATCGACCATATTTCCAAAACCTAAGTTTTTTAAGGTAACTTGGGTGGTATAATACTAAATTTCAGGACCTATTCTATCACCTACGTGTACGTAATGTTGGCACACTTCCGTATTTATTTTATTTTTCATGTCATACTTTGACAAATCGCTGTCCGCACATCTCAATGCGACTACTTTAATCAGCCATATTTCCAAAACCTAAGTTTTTACGGTAACTTGGGTGGTATAATACAGACGTTCTGGTCCTATTTCATCACCCTACGTGTACGTCATGCTGACACACTGCCGTATTTATTTTATATTTCATGTCAAACTTAGGTGGATCACTGTCCACATATCCAAAGCGACTATTTTAATCACCCGTATTTCCAAAACCTAAGTTTTTAAGGTAACTTGGGTGGTATAGTACTAAAGTTCTGGACCTATTCTATCATCCTATGTGTACGTCATGTTGGCACACCTCCGTATTTTTTTTTTATATTTCGTGTCAAACTTCGACAAATCTCTGTCCGCACATCTCAATGCGACTACTTTAATCAGCCATATTTCCAAAACCTAAGTTTTACGGTAACTTGGGTGGTATAATACAGAAGTTCTGGTCCTATTCTATCACCCTACGTGTACTTAATGTTGGCACACCTCCGTATTTATTATTATATTTCATGTCATACTTAGACAAATCGTTGTCCGCACATCGCATAGCGACTAATTTAATCACCCATATTTCCAAAACCTAAGTTTTTACGGTAACTTGGGTGGTATAATACAGAAGTTCTGGTCCTATTCTATCACCCTATGTATACGTCATGTATCCACAATTCCGTATTTATTTTTATATTTCATGTCAAACTTAGACAAATCGTTGTCCGCACATCGCATAGCGACTAATTTAATCACCCATATTTCCAAAACCTAAGTTTTTACGGTAACTTGGGTGGTATAGTACTAAAGTTCTGGTCCTATTCTATCACCCTACGTGTACGTAATGTTGGCACACTTCCGTATTTATTTTATTTTTCATGTCATACTTTGACAAATCGCTGTCCGCACATCTCAATGCGACTACTTTAATCAGCCATATTTCCAAAACCTAAGTTTTTACGGTAACTTGGGTGGTATAATACAGAAGTTCTGGTCCTATTCTATCACCCTACGTGTACGTAATTTTGGCACACCTCCGTATTTATTATTATATTTCATGTCATACTTAGACAAATCATTGTCCGCACATCGCATAGCGACTAATTTAATCACCCATATTTCCAAAACTTAAGTTTTTAAGGTAACTTGGGTGGTATAGTACTAAAGTTCTGGTCCTATTCTTTCATCCTACGTGTACGTCATGCTGACACACTGCCGTATTTATTTTATATTTTATGTCAAACTTAGGTGGATCGCTGTCCACACATCCAAAGCGACTATTTTAATCACCCGTATTTCCAAAACCTAAGTTTTGACGGTAACCTGAGTGGTATAATAATATAGTTCTAATCCTATTCTATCACCCAATGTGTACGTCATGTATCCAAAATTCCGTATTTATTTTTTTTTTCATGTCAAACTTAGACAAATCTTTGTCCGCACATCGCATAGCGACTAATTTAATCACCCATTTTTCCAAAACCTAAGTTTTACGGTAACTTGGGTGGTATAATACAGAAGTTCTGGTCCTATTCTATCACCCTATGTGTACGTCATGTATCCACAATTCCGTATTTATTTTTATATTTCATGTCAAACTTAGACAAATTGTTGTCCGCACATCGCATAGCGACTAATTTAATCACCTATATTTCCAAAACCTAAGTTTTTAAGGTAACTTGGGTGGTATAATACTAAATTTCAGGACCTATTCTATCACCTACGTGTACGTAATGTTGGCACACTTCCGTATTTATTTTATTTTTCATGTCATACTTTGACAAATCGCTGTCCGCACATCTCAATGCGACTACTTTAATCAGCCATATTTCCAAAACCTAAGTTTTTACGGTAACTTGGGTGGTATAATACAGAAGTTCTGGTCCTATTTCATCACCCTACGTGTACGTCATGCTGACACACTGCCGTATTTATTTTATATTTCATGTCAAACTTAGGTGGATCACTGTCCACATATCCAAAGCGACTATTTTAATCACCCGTATTTCCAAAACCTAAGTTTTTAAGGTAACTTGGGTGGTATAGTACTAAAGTTCTGGAACTATTCTATCATCCTATGTGTACGTCATGTTGGCACACCTCCGTATTTTTTTTTATATTTCGTGTCAAACTTCGACAAATCTCTGTCCGCACATCTCAATGCGACTACTTTAATCAGCCATATTTCCAAAACCTAAGTTTTTACGGTAACTTGGGTGGTATAATACAGAAGTTCTGGTCCTATTCTATCACCCTACGTGTACTTAATGTTGGCACACCTCCGTATTTATTATTATATTTCATGTCATACTTAGACAAATCGTTGTCCGCACATCGCATAGCGACTAATTTAATCACCCATATTTCCAAAACCTAAGTTTTTACGGTAACTTGGGTGGTATAATACAGAAGTTCTGGTCCTATTCTATCACCCTATGTATACGTCATGTATCCACAATTCCGTATTTATTTTTATATTTCATGTCAAACTTAGACAAATCGTTGTCCGCACATCGCATAGCGACTAATTTAATCACCCATATTTCCAAAACCTAAGTTTTTACGGTAACTTGGGTGGTATAGTACTAAAGTTCTGGTCCTATTCTATCACCCTACGTGTACGTAATGTTGGCACACTTCCGTATTTATTTTATTTTTCATGTCATACTTTGACAAATCGCTGTCCGCACATCTCAATGCGACTACTTTAATCAGCCATATTTCCAAAACCTAAGTTTTTACGGTAACTTGGGTGGTATAATACAGAAGTTCTGGTCCTATTCTATCACCCTATGTTTACGTCATGTATCCAATAATTCCGTATTTATTTTTATATTTCATGTCAAACTTAGACAAATCGTTGTCCGCACATCGCATAGTGACTAATTTAATCACCCATATTTCCAAAACCTAAGTTTTTAAGGTAACTTGGGTGGTATAATACAGAAGTTCTGGTCCTATTCTATCACCCTACGTGTACGTAATTTTGGCACACCTCCGTATTTATTATTATATTTCATGTCATACTTAGACAAATCATTGTCCGCACATCGCATAGCGACTAATTTAATCACCCATATTTCCAAAACTTAAGTTTTTAAGGTAACTTGGGTGGTATAGTACTAAAGTTCTGGTCCTATTCTTTCATCCTACGTGTACGTCATGCTGACACACTGCCGTATTTATTTTATATTTTATGTCAAACTTAGGTGGATCGCTGTCCACACATCCAAAGCGACTATTTTAATCACCCGTATTTCCAAAACCTAAGTTTTGACGGTAACCTGAGTGGTATAATAATATAGTTCTAATCCTATTCTATCACCCAATGTGTACGTCATGTATCCAAAATTCCGTATTTATTTTTTTTTTCATGTCAAACTTAGACAAATCTTTGTCCGCACATCGCATAGCGACTAATTTAATCACCCATTTTTCCAAAACCTAAGTTTTTACGGTAACTTGGGTGGTATAATACAGAAGTTCTGGTCCTATTCTATCACCCTATGTGTACGTCATGTATCCACAATTCCGTATTTATTTTTATATTTCATGTCAAACTTAGACAAATTGTTGTCCGCACATCGCATAGCGACTAATTTAATCACCTATATTTCCAAAACCTATGTGACGTACTTTACATGGAGGTGATTCGTTTCAATATTAAATATATCAGCAAGCCACAGTAAAAATATAATTTTGCCTGGACACTCAGTATTTGAGCGGGGTTTATTTCCAGGGGTCGTAATATCACCTCAATCGATTTTAGTTCTATTTTACCCGTTGGTTTTCCACCCACTGTAGCCTAAATCTTTTTTCTTTGGTATTTTGGTTTTACACCCACGTAAATTAACAAAATATGGGGCGTGATCGTTAATTAACTTAAATGCCGACTAGTCTTACTTAGACGCAACTAATAATATATCAACTGTCAAAATATCGGACTAAAATGAGTAAAAATAAAATTCATACCTCGACAGATCACCCCACTTCAACGCGGTATATTGTCGTTGTTTAGGGTTAACTCACACCCCTTCGTAATATTTCGACTATTTTTGCCTGCCCCGGGAGCTACGCTGTTTCCACCACAGCGCTGACAGATCGACTGCCGGAGCGGCTGGGGCCTCGGCGGTCACCGACTGACCAGCCTCCCCTACTTCCCCTCCAGAGTGGGGAGAGTCCGTGCCGGGTGCAGCGGCGAGCACGACTGTCTGCCGCGCCCACAAAATGTAGGCGTTACACCCCCCCGATACTTTGGAAAAAAAAGAAAACAAGAAAAGAAAAAAAAATCGATCACTTACCCATAGGAACCTGCGACCTCGCTTTTCCTGGCATTCCTCACCTTCGTCGGGTCTCCTGGCACGATGGGTGGGTGCCAACGACTCTTCGCCCAAACGAAACGTCGTCCGGTGGTTTTCCGCCCACAACCAAAAGAAACTTGTAACGGCTCCCCGCCCGAACTCAAAAGATTACATGGTGGCTCTCCGCCCACCACGAATAAAATGATGCTGGCCCCCGGCCTAGAACGAAGATAACTTGCGGTGTCCTGCCGCTTGAAACAAACGTAAGTAACTCGGCCATAAGCCCAAACAAAAAAACTACGACGACTTCTTGTCGTCCAAGACAAGATATGGTGAAGGTTGGCTTTACGCGCAACCATCAAATAGAGGGATAGGGCTTCTTGCCCAAAATGAAAATTTCTACTGGGGTCTCTTGCCCTCACACAGGTCATCGATGACTGGCTTTCCGCCCGGTCGGATTTTCTTCGATGAAAGAAAATAAGCCCTACACTCGGGGCCTGACACAGAATCAATAAAAGGGTCTTCTTGACCAAAATAAAAGTAAACCAAAGTGATGATTGTCAGTTGAGCCTTAATGCCTCCGTGTAACGAGGTCATACAGCCTCTTGCTGCGGATTCGGTAGTATGTACCATCTGACCGGTATATGCGCCAGCGTTGGTTGCGCGTCTGACGTCTTGTCCAATTGGACCCTCGTCCGTTTAATCGCTGCCAGACATATTCTGGGAGTTCCATGTTCGGAGGTCTCGGTAGCTGCCTTGCTGGGGTACGAGATGGTCGTGGTTCAGCCGATGGGGCAGGAGACATAGCCGTCTCTAGCGGCCTAATATAGACCGTCCTAATGGGGAGTTGCGGACGTCGTACTTCAATAGAAGCAACGGGGGGTCTGGCCTCTGGCCGGATATACACCGTCCTTGACGGTCCAGAAAAGACTGTAGGGGTCGGTGGTCGGTCTGGCTCATGGTTGTCAGGGATTTCCCCCTCTTCCAGCTCCCTGTCCAATTCCTCCTCAAGGTGTAGGTCATCGAGGACGAGGCATGGAGATTCACCCCTTGGCACACCGCCTTCGGGTTCTGTGTCGAGGTCCATGGCCTCCTCGTTCGAGGCTGGTGGTGATGTGTCAACCGCTGGAGGGTCATCTGGGCCGATCGGTACATCGTCCTTCGAGGTTTGAGTGACTTCGATTGGGTCGAAAAGGGATACTTTCCCTTCTGCGGTGCCAAGACCGCCTTCGATGGCGTCCGTCAATTGCCTCAGCAGGATGTCGTCCGAGGTTGGGGAAAGTGTTAAGTTTCCCAACGCCTTGTACGTCGCGTCAATGGTGGGCTCCTCCAGGGGAAAACTCTCGGCGTCAAAGCGGCCTCGGCGGAGGATAGCAGCGACCGTTCTACGGAGCAAGTTTGGTTCAATCGGTTTGTAGTCGACACGCTGTCTCCTGGTGATGCGGTCGGCGAAGGCACAGATGTACGCTCCGGCTGACACCCTATCGCATTTTGGCGTGAAGGATGGGGTAGCCGACATCGTCCATCTTTTTGGGAAGAACTTCCTTCCTTGGAATCGGGAATACCCTTTTAAGTATTCAAACACCATTTTCAATTCTTCTTCTCGCTTGCGATGACGAGGATCGTAAACGGTAATCTTGAAATCACGTGGTTCTGCCACGATGAGAATCCACTGGCCGGCTGGATCACCTCCCTGCACGGCCATGGGGAACAACAGCATGTCTTTGTCCAGGACGTTAAGGCCCGAAGCGCGGTACCTTTCGTGGTTACATTTTCCTTCATTCCAACTCAGTGGGAATGATGAGTCGAAGGCCCAGACTCGAGGCAATTTTTGGGAGTAGTATACGCTTCGGCGCTCAATAATACGAAAGAAGGCGTCAACTACTCTGTTTCGCACCGATAGACTAGGAAACAAAGACGAGATGTTCTCAAGGCAGCACGGCAAAAGAGGTCGAACACTCATGCTGGGGAACATGCAAAGCGCATACACAATCAAGGCAAAGCAGGGTACAAAGGGCGGTGAAGGCACCTGCAAAGCAAAATGACAGGGGGTTAGTTACGTGACTGTAAAAAAATATGTTAGACTACAAAGCATGCATATGTCTGGTAACTCATGGCAGAACTTAGCTACAATCGTTCGAAAAAGGGTTTTAGATCCTTTACATGGACAACTTGTGCTTGTTTCCCCTTCGGGTCCCTAACTTCGTAAAGGTTCGCACCCTTTCGCCTCAGAACCTCGCACGGTCCTTGAAATTTAGGGGCCAGTTTGCCCACCACAGCGTCGGCGCTCGAAGACAAAACGTGAAGTCGTCTCATTACTCTATCCCCAGGCCTAAATATCGGATCTCGTCTCCGAAGATTGTAATACTTTGACTGACGCGCAAAAGCCTTCTTCAAGTTGGACTGACACTTCTCGTAAAGTCGTTTGAATTCTCGTTCGCGTTCGTTGAGGATCTCATCGGTCGTCGGTTCACCCGGCTCCGCAGTAACCTCAAACTCTGGCCCTCGGAGGGCTTTCGGTAACCGTAACTCCCTACCTAAACACAGCTTTGCGGGGGAAAACCCGGTTGATTCGTGAACCGCAGTGTTCATGGCGAATTGGAATTCTGGTAGAAGAGCATCCCACGCTCGGTGATTATCACGTACGAACTGAGCTATCATCGTCTTCAGGACTCGATTTTGTCTTTCGACCGGATTCGATTGAGGGCTATAGGGCGCAGTGTTTTTGCACACTATTCCCCACTCTTCTGCTACACCTCGGAAAATCGCAGACGTAAACTGCGTGCCATTGTCTGTCAAGATGACTTCGGGTGCTCCGTACCGTAATAAAACTGACTCTCGGAAACGGTTCGATACAGCTTTGGCTGTCGCCGCTGTCAGCGGGGCTAGCTCGGTCCATTTACTAAACAGATCTTGGAAAACAATGACGAACTTAAAGCCACGACTGGAACGAGGGAACGGTCCTATTAGGTCGGACGATATCGTGGACCAAGGTCGTACGGGGGTGCGAAAGTGCATTTTACCAGCCGGTTTCGTCTGCAGGACCTTATGTTCTTGGCAGACCGGGCAGGAGCGTACGTATTTTGTAACGTCGCGGTACCACCCAGGCCAGTAGTAATTTTGTGCCACCCGGTGTAAAGTCTTTCGGACTCCAAGATGGCCCGCGGTCGCCAAGTCGTGGTTCTCCACCAAGACTTTCTCCCTGAGGTCAGGGGAAACGCAGAGTTTCCACTCCATCTTATCCTTGACTCTCGTACGGAACCCTTTATAGAGTTTGTTTCCCCTAACGACGAAACGTGGGTACTTATGCGGCGTGCGAGATACCAGATCTATCAGCCTCTCATACCAACTGTTGGCTTTCTTTCTCGTGCTCTCGATATTCAACTCAACAGTCGCGTCTCGTGGTCCTTCTCTTTCGAGCGGTTGTGCACCCGCCTTATCAATCGCGGTCACATCGTTCCGTTCATCGTCCTGGCTCTCAACTGGTTGCCGCGATAGCGCGTCCGCCACCCGGTTGAGTGAGCCACGGCGATAGCGTATCTCGAAGTCGAATTGCTGTAACTCCATCACCCAACGCGCTAGTCGTCCCGTGGGTTCTCGGAGCTTCATTAACCATTTAAGGGCACTATGATCGGTCACCGCTATGAACTTGTACCCTTCAAGGTACCCTCGGAACTTACGTACACCGAATATCAACGCCAAACACTCTTTCTCTGTAGTCGTATACTTTTTTTCCTGCTCACTTAGAAGCCTACTAGCGTACGCGATAACGACTTCTTTGCCATCATGGCTCTGCGAAAGCACCGCGCCGAGGCCTTCGTTAGAGGCGTCGACCTGCAAGACAAAAGGTTGATCGAAATCGGGACACGCTAAGATAGGGGTTGAGCACAATAGCTCCTTGAGCTTCGCGAAAGCCTCCTGTTGGGCAGTTTGCCACTCCCATCGTTTATTTTTCCTCAAAAGGGTCGTCAGAGGACGTGTCACCTCGGCAAAGTTTGGGATGAAGCGTCGGTACCAGCTTGCTAATCCCAAAAAACTCCTAACCGTCTTAACGTTATGCGGGGTTGGAAAGTCACGTATCGCCTTCACTTTGTCAGGATCGGTTCCCACACCGTCACTGCTAATCATATGACCAAGGTACTTAAGCCGGGTTTTACAGAAATCACATTTATCTGGGTTAATGCGAAGTCCCGCGTCACGCAATCGCGTAAAAACTGTGCATAAGAGCTTCAAATGATCTTCGAACGATTTTGACACGAGAATTATATCGTCTAAGTATGCGAATGCGTGTGGTTCGAGGTCTGGACCTATCACGCGGTCGAGTAGCCTCTGGAAGGTCGAACCAGCACTATGGAGGCCGAAGGGCATGACCCTAAATTGGTAAAGTCCCATCCCAGGTACTGTGAATGCCGTGATAGGCCTCGATTCCGCCTTTAAGGGGACTTGCCAATAACCACGGTAGAGGTCGATCGTACTTATAAACTTGGCGGCCCTTAACTTGTCAAGAATGGCCCCGATTTGCGGGAGGGGGTAGCTATCCACGTGGCTAGATTCGTTTACCTTCCTCATGTCGATACAGAAACGATAAGTACCGTTAGGCTTTTTAGTCATTACTATTGGGGACGACCAACTCGAAGAGGAAGGTTCAATGACACCATCCTTTAACATCCCTTCAACTTCGTGGTTTATTATGGCCTGCATCGCCGGATTTCGCGGATAGTAGCGTTGTTTAACAGGCACTGCGTCCTCCTTGAGGCGTATTTCGTGCTCGATAAGGTGGGTCTTACCAGGGACATCGTCGAATTGGGGTAGTTCAATTTCCAAAAATTCTTTCAACTTTCGAGTTTGGTCCTCCGAAAGAGCCGTCAGCGCATTTACCGGGTTACTAAGGTTTCCACCCTCGAACGGTGGACTAGAAACGTCTGAACTAACGCGCATCAGGTCCAATTTCTTAATGGTTTCGACACCAAAGATTAAGTCCGAAGTGAGCGTAGGAAGGTACAGGGCCTTCCAATGATATGGGGTGCTGGGATTGCCGATATTTCCGGTAACGTAGTATACCTTACTCGAGGAGCACTCGGAGCCGTCAGCTAATCTCAACACCAATGCCTTATCCTCGGCTTCCACGCCCAAGGATTCGATGTGCGAAACTACTTTGTCACTCAATAAATCTAAAACGCTACCTGTGTCTAATAGCGCTCTAAAAGTTTTGCCCTCAATCTCAACTCGCACGTGTGGTCGTATATCTCGGACTGGAGTATCTTCCCCTACGCCCCCAACGCATTTATTTATGTTTAGGAGCCATTCATTCCATCGGTCGGAGGCCCTTGCCTTTGCTCCAGACTCGACAGGCCTCTCGTATGTCGAGCCGGATTCTCGTTTTCCGCGCGGCAATCGCATCTCGTCGTTGCGGCTCCTTCTCGCTTACAGTGATAGCAGCGTAACACCTTAGGTCGCCTACAATCGCGGAACAGATGTCCTCGTTTATCGCAGTTCCAACAGTGGAAGTCTGCTTGCCGCTCCCTCGGTCTCGAGCCGACATTATTGCGACCCCCACGGGGCGAGGAACGCCTATCAGCGCGCACCTCAGTTTCGACACCCGAGGTGTTATTGGCCGGGGTATCTCGACGAGCGCGGGTTTCAAGCGGTGCTTCACCCACTTGAGTCCCTAGACTGCGTGTTGAGCGGCGCTCAGGCCTACGTTCGGGTTCCCGCGTCTGTGGTTGTTCAACCGCGGCATTATGGTACCGGCTATCGTATTTCTTTTTATGAAAATAGGCTGTTTCATGCACCAAAGCCGTACCGGGCGGTGGAGGCGGTCTAAAACTCTTTCGTTCGCGTAGGTATGACTCATAGTCTTCAGCCCGGTCTATTAATTCCGAAAGTGAGGTAAAATCGCTCCGTCGTACCATGATCTTATATTCGGGCCTCATGTTTGTGTAAAGAAGATCTAATTTTGATTGTTCGGAAAAATTGCCACTCCTTCTCATCAGAGTGGTCACAGCGGTCACAAAGTCGCGGAATTGCTCGAATTCTCCCTGGGTCCTTTTCCGTATTTCCTCATCAATATTGCGATGATAGGCGGGCGGGAAAAACTGTTTTTCAAACGCTCGCTTAAACTCAGCAAACGAGTGCCATGATTCTCTGTTGTTTCGGTACCATAGCAAAGCTGAACTTTGTAATAATTCCGGTAACGCCTTCAATATATCATCAAATCGCACTGAGTAAGCTCCGATGAGCTCCTCAAGTCTTTCTAAAAACGAGACAGGATCTTTGCGACCGTCAAACCGCAGGTTCCATTTGCGAACTATATTGCAGAGTCCGGCTACGTCACCGTATTTGTAAGCTGTTTTATCAACGGCTTGACTAGAAGTGTACAACATCCCACGTGGTTCACTCGGCTGAAACGCAATGACAGGACGCGCGCCTAAGTTCAGCTGCGAATAAGTCACCCTCGTGTTATCGGGGGTTTCGCCGCGTCTCAAAAAATCATAATCAAGTCCTCGGCTGTCCGGGTTAGGCACCCCGCTGACGTTTCCGCGTACTAGCTCGGAGAGCTTACGTCTGACTGTCGCGGAATCCGCTTCTGGGGAAAGTCCTAAAATCTCCCGATAACTCGCCAACTCGTCTCCTGAACTAGCAAAGACTCTATCTTGTACCTGCTTCTGAGGGGTAACGCTAAACAAATCGGGCCCTGTCAAGGGTAGGGTATTCGGACGCGCTGCGACGCTAAGTGTGGCCGTAGGCGCCGAGGTCACGAGGTGGTATGCCGAGTTATCAAAATTGCGCCAAAAATCAACGAATCTCTGCCTAAGCTCGTGGGAAGTCCCCGAGATTCTAAGTCCGTACTTAGTCATTTCTGTTTTTAAATCGCTCTTACTCAAGTCGTAAATCCAACCTACTCTCGGGTCGGTAAGGGGTGTTCTCTCCCCTTTCAACGCGGTAGTCGTGGTCGGCACGCTCAAAGTCGCCGGGGCCGTGCTAACTATCGAGGCGCTGGTTGTAACACCCGCCGCGGATGTTGGACACACCGCCTGGCTATAAAGAGTGGTGGTTACGTTTGTTCCCTGAGTGGTTGTCGTCACCACTTGCTGTACGACGTCAGTCTTTTTAGCTTCACCTTTACGGCCCTTCGACTCATCAGGGTCGACAATATAGAAAAATCCCAAAAGCCGATACCAGATCCTGAAAAATAGTTTTAAAATATCCATCGTAGATGCAAACACCGAGTATAGTCGAATTTATCAAATAAATCAAATAAACGAAGAACCTAATCCAATGATTGACAATCAAGCTTGAAAGCAAAATAGTTTGTTGCTATTCTCGGCTAAATAGAGCAAAACACAACAATGCCAGTACTTTGGTATTTAGGCATATATTCGAGGAAAATCCCGGAAGGTGATAACAAAGGCCTCAACAACAATGCGATTTTTATCAACCGCTCGGTCTAGGTTTATCACCAGTAAACTACCTAATTATGCGAGCATTCAATTTACACAATTTCAAGGTAGTTTTTCAGTCACAACTATTTTTTTTAATAGTGTTTCGTGTGAATAAAACGTAAAATGACACGCTACGTGTCCCTGTTCACGGGCGCCATTTACTGTGACGTACTTTACATGGAGGTGATTCGTTTCAATATTAAATATATCAGCAAGCCACAGTAAAAATATAATTTTGCCTGGACACTCAGTATTTGAGCGGGGTTTATTTCCAGGGGTCGTAATATCACCTCAATCGATTTTAGTTCTATTTTACCCGTTGGTTTTCCACCCACTGTAGCCTAAATCTTTTTTCTTTGGTATTTTGGTTTTACACCCACGTAAATTAACAAAATATGGGGCGTGATCGTTAATTAACTTAAATGCCGACTAGTCTTACTTAGACGCAACTAATAATATATCAACTGTCAAAATATCGGACTAAAATGAGTAAAAATAAAATTCATACCTCGACAGATCACCCCACTTCAACGCGGTATATTGTCGTTGTTTAGGGTTAACTCACACCCCTTCGTAATATTTCGACTATTTTTGCCTGCCCCGGGAGCTACGCTGTTTCCACCACAGCGCTGACAGATCGACTGCCGGAGCGGCTGGGGCCTCGGCGGTCACCGACTGACCAGCCTCCCCTACTTCCCCTCCAGAGTGGGGAGAGTCCGTGCCGGGTGCAGCGGCGAGCACGACTGTCTGCCGCGCCCACAAAATGTAGGCGTTACACCTAAGTTTTTAAGGTAACTTGGGTGGTATAATACTAAATTTCAGGACCTATTCTATCACCTACGTGTACGTAATGTTGGCACACTTCCGTATTTATTTTATTTTTCATGTCATACTTTGACAAATCGCTGTCCGCACATCTCAATGCGACTACTTTAATCAGCCATATTTCCAAAACCTAAGTTTTTACGGTAACTTGGGTGGTATAATACAGAAGTTCTGGTCCTATTTCATCACCCTACGTGTACGTCATGCTGACACACTGCCGTATTTATTTTATATTTCATGTCAAACTTAGGTGGATCACTGTCCACATATCCAAAGCGACTATTTTAATCACCCGTATTTCCAAAACCTAAGTTTTTAAGGTAACTTGGGTGGTATAGTACTAAAGTTCTGGAACTATTCTATCATCCTATGTGTACGTCATGTTGGCACACCTCCGTATTTTTTTTTATATTTCGTGTCAAACTTCGACAAATCTCTGTCCGCACATCTCAATGCGACTACTTTAATCAGCCATATTTCCAAAACCTAAGTTTTTACGGTAACTTGGGTGGTATAATACAGAAGTTCTGGTCCTATTCTATCACCCTACGTGTACTTAATGTTGGCACACCTCCGTATTTATTATTATATTTCATGTCATACTTAGACAAATCGTTGTCCGCACATCGCATAGCGACTAATTTAATCACCCATATTTCCAAAACCTAAGTTTTTAAGGTAACTTGGGTGGTATAATACTAAATTTCAGGACCTATTCTATCACCTACGTGTACGTAATGTTGGCACACTTCCGTATTTATTTTATTTTTCATGTCATACTTTGACAAATCGCTGTCCGCACATCTCAATGCGACTACTTTAATCAGCCATATTTCCAAAACCTAAGTTTTTACGGTAACTTGGGTGGTATAATACAGAAGTTCTGGTCCTATTTCATCACCCTACGTGTACGTCATGCTGACACACTGCCGTATTTATTTTATATTTCATGTCAAACTTAGGTGGATCACTGTCCACATATCCAAAGCGACTATTTTAATCACCCGTATTTCCAAAACCTAAGTTTTTAAGGTAACTTGGGTGGTATAGTACTAAAGTTCTGGAACTATTCTATCATCCTATGTGTACGTCATGTTGGCACACCTCCGTATTTTTTTTATATTTCGTGTCAAACTTCGACAAATCTCTGTCCGCACATCTCAATGCGACTACTTTAATCAGCCATATTTCCAAAACCTAAGTTTTTACGGTAACTTGGGTGGTATAATACAGAAGTTCTGGTCCTATTCTATCACCCTACGTGTACTTAATGTTGGCACACCTCCGTATTTATTATTATATTTCATGTCATACTTAGACAAATCGTTGTCCGCACATCGCATAGCGACTAATTTAATCACCCATATTTCCAAAACCTAAGTTTTTACGGTAACTTGGGTGGTATAATACAGAAGTTCTGGTCCTATTCTATCACCCTATGTGTACGTCATGTATCCACAATTCCGTATTTATTTTTATATTTCATGTCAAACTTAGACAAATCGTTGTCCGCACATCGCATAGCGACTAATTTAATCACCCATATTTCCAAAACCTAAGTTTTTACGGTAACTTGGGTGGTATAGTACTAAAGTTCTGGTCCTATTCTATCACCCTACGTGTACGTAATGTTGGCACACTTCCGTATTTATTTTATTTTTCATGTCATACTTTGACAAATCGCTGTCCGCACATCTCAATGCGACTACTTTAATCAGCCATATTTCCAAAATCTAAGTTTTTACGGTAACTTGGGTGGTATAATACAGAAGTTCTGGTCCTATTCTATCACCCTATGTTTACGTCATGTATCCAATAATTCCGTATTTATTTTTATATTTCATGTCAAACTTAGAAAAATCGTTGTCCGCACATCGCATAGCGACTAATTTAATCACCCATATTTCCAAAACCTAAGTTTTTAAGGTAACTTGGGTGGTATAATACAGAAGTTCTGGTCCTATTCTTTCATCCTACGTGTACGTCATGCTGACACACTGCCGTATTTATTTTATTTTTCATGTCATACTTAGACAAATCGCTGTCCGCACATCTCAATGCGACTACTTTAATCAGCCATATTTCCAAAACCTAAGTTTTTAAGGTAACTTGGGTGGTATAGTACTAAAGTTCTGGACCTATTCTATCATCCTCTGTGTACGTCATGTTGGCACACCTCCGTATTTTTTTTATATTTCGTGTCAAACTTCGACAAATCTCTGTCCGCACATCTCAATGCGACTACTTTAATCAGCCATATTTCCAAAACCTAAGTTTTTACGGTAACTTGGGTGGTATAATACAGAAGTTCTGGTCCTATTCTATCACCCTATGTGTACGTCATGTATCCACAATTCCGTATTTATTTTTGTATTTCATGTCAAACTTAGACGAATCGTTGTCCGCACATCGCATAGCGACTAATTTAGTCACCCATATTTCCAAAACCTAAGTTTTTAAGGTAACTTGGGTGGTATAATACTAAATTTCAGGACCTATTCTATCATCCTATGTGTACGTCATGTTGGCACACTTCCGTATTTATTTTATTTTTCATGTCATACTTTGACAAATCGCTGTCCGCACATCTCAATGCGACTAATTTAATCAGCCATATTTCCAAAACCTAAGTTTTTACGGTAACTTGGGTAGTATAATACAGAAGTTCTGGTCCTATTTCATCACCCTACGTGTACGTCATGCTGACACACTGCCGTATTTATTTTATATTTTATGTCAAACTTAGGTGGATCACTGTCCACACATCCAAAGCGACTATTTTAATCACCCGTATTTCCAAAACCTAAGTTTTTAAGGTAACTTGGGTGGTATAGTACTAAAGTTCTGGTCCTATTCTTTCATCCTATGTGTACGTCATGTATCCACAATTCCGTATTTATTTTTATATTTCATGTCATACTTTGACAAATCGCTGTCCGCACATCTCAATGCGACTATTTTAATCACCCATATTTCCAAAACCTAAGTTTTGACGGTAACCTGAGTGGTATAAAAATATAGTTCTAATCCTATTCTATCACCCAATGTGTACGTCATGTATCCAAAATTCCGTATTAATTTTTATATTTCATGTCAAACTTAGACAAATCGTTGTCGGCACATCTCAATGCGACTACTTTAATCAGCCATATTTCCAAAACCTAAGTTTTTACGGTAACTTGGGTGGTATAGTACTAAAGTTCTGGACCTATTCTATCACCCTACGTATACGTAATGTTGGCACACCTCCGTATTTATTATTATATTTCATGTCATACTTAGACATCGTTGTCCGCACATCGCATAGCGACTAATTTATTCACCCATATTTCCAAAACCCAAGTTTTTAAGGTAACTTGGGTGGTATAGTACTAAAGTTCTGGTCCTATTCTTTCATCCTATGTGTACGTCATGTATCCACAATTCCGTATTTATTTTCATATTTCATGTCAAACTTAGACAAATCGTTGTCCGCACATCGCATAGCGACTAATTTAATCACCCATATTTCCAAAACCTAAGTATTTAAGGTAACTTGGGTGGTATAGTACTAAAGTTCTGGACCTATTCTATCATCCTATGTGTACGTCATGTTGGCACACCTCCGTATTTTTTTTATATTTCGTGTCAAACTTCGACAAATCGCTGTCCGCACATCTCAATGCGACTAATTTAATCACCCATATTTCCAAAACTTAAGTTTTTAAGGTAACTTGGGTGGTATAGTACTAAAGTTCTGGTCCTATTCTTTCATCCTACGTGTACGTCATGCTGACACACTGCCGTATTTATTTTATATTTTATGTCAAACTTAGGTGGATCGCTGTCCACACATCCAAAGCGACTATTTTAATCACCCGTATTTCCAAAACCTAAGTTTTGACGGTAACCTGAGTGGTATAATAATATAGTTCTAATCCTATTCTATCACCCAATGTGTACGTCATGTATCCAAAATTCCGTATTTATTTTTTTTTTCATGTCAAACTTAGACAAATCTTTGTCCGCACATCGCATAGCGACTAATTTAATCACCCATTTTTCCAAAACCTAAGTTTTTACGGTAACTTGGGTGGTATAATACAGAAGTTCTGGTCCTATTCTATCACCCTATGTGTACGTCATGTATCCACAATTCCGTATTTATTTTTATATTTCATGTCAAACTTAGACAAATTGTTGTCCGCACATCGCATAGCGACTAATTTAATCACCTATATTTCCAAAACCTAAGTTTTTAAGGTAACTTGGGTGGTATAATACTAAATTTCAGGACCTATTCTATCACCTACGTGTACGTAATGTTGGCACACTTCCGTATTTATTTTATTTTTCATGTCATACTTTGACAAATCGCTGTCCGCACATCTCAATGCGACTACTTTAATCAGCCATATTTCCAAAACCTAAGTTTTTACGGTAACTTGGGTGGTATAATACAGAAGTTCTGGTCCTATTTCATCACCCTACGTGTACGTCATGCTGACACACTGCCGTATTTATTTTATATTTCATGTCAAACTTAGGTGGATCACTGTCCACATATCCAAAGCGACTATTTTAATCACCCGTATTTCCAAAACCTAAGTTTTTAAGGTAACTTGGGTGGTATAGTACTAAAGTTCTGGAACTATTCTATCATCCTATGTGTACGTCATGTTGGCACACCTCCGTATTTTTTTTTATATTTCGTGTCAAACTTCGACAAATCTCTGTCCGCACATCTCAATGCGACTACTTTAATCAGCCATATTTCCAAAACCTAAGTTTTTACGGTAACTTGGGTGGTATAATACAGAAGTTCTGGTCCTATTCTATCACCCTACGTGTACTTAATGTTGGCACACCTCCGTATTTATTATTATATTTCATGTCATACTTAGACAAATCGTTGTCCGCACATCGCATAGCGACTAATTTAATCACCCATATTTCCAAAACCTAAGTTTTTACGGTAACTTGGGTGGTATAATACAGAAGTTCTGGTCCTATTCTATCACCCTATGTGTACGTCATGTATCCACAATTCCGTATTTATTTTTACATTTCATGTCAAACTTAGACAAATCGTTGTCCGCACATCGCATAGCGACTAATTTAATCACCCATATTTCCAAAACCTAAGTTTTTACGGTAACTTGGGTGGTATAATACAGAAGTTCTGGTCCTATTCTATCACCCTATGTGTACGTCATGTATCCACAATTCCGTATTTATTTTTATATTTCATGTCAAACTTAGACAAATCGTTGTCCGCACATCGCATAGCGACTAATTTAATCACCCATATTTCCAAAACCTAAGTTTTTACGGTAACTTGGGTGGTATAGTACTAAAGTTCTGGTCCTATTCTATCACCCTACGTGTACGTAATGTTGGCACACTTCCGTATTTATTTTATTTTTCATGTCATACTTTGACAAATCGCTGTCCGCACATCTCAATGCGACTACTTTAATCAGCCATATTTCCAAAATCTAAGTTTTTACGGTAACTTGGGTGGTATAATACAGAAGTTCTGGTCCTATTCTATCACCCTATGTTTACGTCATGTATCCAATAATTCCGTATTTATTTTTATATTTCATGTCAAACTTAGAAAAATCGTTGTCCGCACATCGCATAGCGACTAATTTAATCACCCATATTTCCAAAACCTAAGTTTTTAAGGTAACTTGGGTGGTATAATACAGAAGTTCTGGTCCTATTCTTTCATCCTACGTGTACGTCATGCTGACACACTGCCGTATTTATTTTATTTTTCATGTCATACTTAGACAAATCGCTGTCCGCACATCTCAATGCGACTACTTTAATCAGCCATATTTCCAAAACCTAAGTTTTTAAGGTAACTTGGGTGGTATAGTACTAAAGTTCTGGACCTATTCTATCATCCTCTGTGTACGTCATGTTGGCACACCTCCGTATTTTTTTTATATTTCGTGTCAAACTTCGACAAATCTCTGTCCGCACATCTCAATGCGACTACTTTAATCAGCCATATTTCCAAAACCTAAGTTTTTACGGTAACTTGGGTGGTATAATACAGAAGTTCTGGTCCTATTCTATCACCCTATGTGTACGTCATGTATCCACAATTCCGTATTTATTTTTGTATTTCATGTCAAACTTAGACGAATCGTTGTCCGCACATCGCATAGCGACTAATTTAGTCACCCATATTTCCAAAACCTAAGTTTTTAAGGTAACTTGGGTGGTATAATACTAAATTTCAGGACCTATTCTATCATCCTATGTGTACGTCATGTTGGCACACTTCCGTATTTATTTTATTTTTCATGTCATACTTTGACAAATCGCTGTCCGCACATCTCAATGCGACTACTTTAATCAGCCATATTTCCAAAACCTAAGTTTTTACGGTAACTTGGGTAGTATAATACAGAAGTTCTGGTCCTATTTCATCACCCTACGTGTACGTCATGCTGACACACTGCCGTATTTATTTTATATTTTATGTCAAACTTAGGTGGATCACTGTCCACACATCCAAAGCGACTATTTTAATCACCCGTATTTCCAAAACCTAAGTTTTTAAGGTAACTTGGGTGGTATAGTACTAAAGTTCTGGTCCTATTCTTTCATCCTATGTGTACGTCATGTATCCACAATTCCGTATTTATTTTTATATTTCATGTCATACTTTGACAAATCGCTGTCCGCACATCTCAATGCGACTATTTTAATCACCCATATTTCCAAAACCTAAGTTTTGACGGTAACCTGAGTGGTATAAAAATATAGTTCTAATCCTATTCTATCACCCAATGTGTACGTCATGTATCCAAAATTCCGTATTAATTTTTATATTTCATGTCAAACTTAGACAAATCGTTGTCCGCACATCTCAATGCGACTACTTTAATCAGCCATATTTCCAAAACCTAAGTTTTTACGGTAACTTGGGTGGTATAGTACTAAAGTTCTGGACCTATTCTATCACCCTACGTATACGTAATGTTGGCACACCTCCGTATTTATTATTATATTTCATGTCATACTTAGACATCGTTGTCCGCACATCGCATAGCGACTAATTTATTCACCCATATTTCCAAAACCCAAGTTTTTAAGGTAACTTGGGTGGTATAGTACTAAAGTTCTGGTCCTATTCTTTCATCCTATGTGTACGTCATGTATCCACAATTCCGTATTTATTTTCATATTTCATGTCAAACTTAGACAAATCGTTGTCCGCACATCGCATAGCGACTAATTTAATCACCCATATTTCCAAAACCTAAGTATTTAAGGTAACTTGGGTGGTATAGTACTAAAGTTCTGGACCTATTCTATCATCCTATGTGTACGTCATGTTGGCACACCTCCGTATTTTTTTTATATTTCGTGTCAAACTTCGACAAATCTCTGTCCGCACATCTCAATGCGACTACTTTAATCAGCCATATTTCCAAAACCTAAGTTTTTACGGTAACTTGGGTGGTATAATACAGAAGTTCTGGTCCTATTCTATCACCCTACGTGTACGTAATTTTGGCACACCTCCGTATTTATTATTATATTTCATGTCATACTTAGACAAATCGTTGTCCGCACATCGCATAGCGACTAATTTAATCACCCATATTTCCAAAACCTAAGTTTTTAAGGTAACTTGGGTGGTATAGTACTAAAGTTCTGGTCCTATTCTTTCATCCTACGTGTACGTCATGCTGACACACTGCCGTATTTATTTTATATTTTATGTCAAACTTAGGTGGATCGCTGTCCACACATCCAAAGCGACTATTTTAATCACCCGTATTTCCAAAACCTAAGTTTTGACGGTAACCTGAGTGGTATAATAATATAGTTCTAATCCTATTCTATCACCCAATGTGTACGTCATGTATCCAAAATTCCGTATTTATTTTTTTTTTCATGTCAAACTTAGATAAATCGTTGTCCGCACATCGCATAGCGACTAATTTAATCACCCATATTTCCAAAACCTAAGTTTTTACGGTAACTTGGGTGGTATAATACAGAAGTTCTGGTCCTATTCTATCACCCTATGTGTACGTCATGTATCCACAATTCCGTATTTATTTTTATATTTCATGTCAAACTTAGACAAATTGTTGTCCGCACATCGCATAGCGACTAATTTAATCGACCATATTTCCAAAACCTAAGTTTTTTAAGGTAACTTGGGTGGTATAATACTAAATTTCAGGACCTATTCTATCACCTACGTGTACGTAATGTTGGCACACTTCCGTATTTATTTTATTTTTCATGTCATACTTTGACAAATCGCTGTCCGCACATCTCAATGCGACTACTTTAATCAGCCATATTTCCAAAACCTAAGTTTTTACGGTAACTTGGGTGGTATAATACAGACGTTCTGGTCCTATTTCATCACCCTACGTGTACGTCATGCTGACACACTGCCGTATTTATTTTATATTTCATGTCAAACTTAGGTGGATCACTGTCCACATATCCAAAGCGACTATTTTAATCACCCGTATTTCCAAAACCTAAGTTTTTAAGGTAACTTGGGTGGTATAGTACTAAAGTTCTGGACCTATTCTATCATCCTATGTGTACGTCATGTTGGCACACCTCCGTATTTTTTTTTTATATTTCGTGTCAAACTTCGACAAATCTCTGTCCGCACATCTCAATGCGACTACTTTAATCAGCCATATTTCCAAAACCTAAGTTTTACGGTAACTTGGGTGGTATAATACAGAAGTTCTGGTCCTATTCTATCACCCTACGTGTACTTAATGTTGGCACACCTCCGTATTTATTATTATATTTCATGTCATACTTAGACAAATCGTTGTCCGCACATCGCATAGCGACTAATTTAATCACCCATATTTCCAAAACCTAAGTTTTTACGGTAACTTGGGTGGTATAATACAGAAGTTCTGGTCCTATTCTATCACCCTATGTATACGTCATGTATCCACAATTCCGTATTTATTTTTATATTTCATGTCAAACTTAGACAAATCGTTGTCCGCACATCGCATAGCGACTAATTTAATCACCCATATTTCCAAAACCTAAGTTTTTACGGTAACTTGGGTGGTATAGTACTAAAGTTCTGGTCCTATTCTATCACCCTACGTGTACGTAATGTTGGCACAATTCCGTATTTATTTTATTTTTCATGTCATACTTTGACAAATCGCTGGCCGCACATCTCAATGCGACTACTTTAATCAGCCATATTTCCAAAACCTAAGTTTTTACGGTAACTTGGGTGGTATAATACAGAAGTTCTGGTCCTATTCTATCACCCTACGTGTACGTAATTTTGGCACACCTCCGTATTTATTATTATATTTCATGTCATACTTAGACAAATCATTGTCCGCACATCGCATAGCGACTAATTTAATCACCCATATTTCCAAAACTTAAGTTTTTAAGGTAACTTGGGTGGTATAGTACTAAAGTTCTGGTCCTATTCTTTCATCCTACGTGTACGTCATGCTGACACACTGCCGTATTTATTTTATATTTTATGTCAAACTTAGGTGGATCGCTGTCCACACATCCAAAGCGACTATTTTAATCACCCGTATTTCCAAAACCTAAGTTTTGACGGTAACCTGAGTGGTATAATAATATAGTTCTAATCCTATTCTATCACCCAATGTGTACGTCATGTATCCAAAATTCCGTATTTATTTTTTTTTCATGTCAAACTTAGACAAATCTTTGTCCGCACATCGCATAGCGACTAATTTAATCACCCATTTTTCCAAAACCTAAGTTTTTACGGTAACTTGGGTGGTATAATACAGAAGTTCTGGTCCTATTCTATCACCCTATGTGTACGTCATGTATCCACAATTCCGTATTTATTTTTATATTTCATGTCAAACTTAGACAAATTGTTGTCCGCACATCGCATAGCGACTAATTTAATCACCTATATTTCCAAAACCTAAGTTTTTAAGGTAACTTGGGTGGTATAATACTAAATTTCAGGACCTATTCTATCACCTACGTGTACGTAATGTTGGCACACTTCCGTATTTATTTTATTTTTCATGTCATACTTTGACAAATCGCTGTCCGCACATCTCAATGCGACTACTTTAATCAGCCATATTTCCAAAACCTAAGTTTTTACGGTAACTTGGGTGGTATAATACAGAAGTTCTGGTCCTATTTCATCACCCTACGTGTACGTCATGCTGACACACTGCCGTATTTATTTTATATTTCATGTCAAACTTAGGTGGATCACTGTCCACATATCCAAAGCGACTATTTTAATCACCCGTATTTCCAAAACCTAAGTTTTTAAGGTAACTTGGGTGGTATAGTACTAAAGTTCTGGAACTATTCTATCATCCTATGTGTACGTCATGTTGGCACACCTCCGTATTTTTTTTATATTTCGTGTCAAACTTCGACAAATCTCTGTCCGCACATCTCAATGCGACTACTTTAATCAGCCATATTTCCAAAACCTAAGTTTTTACGGTAACTTGGGTGGTATAATACAGAAGTTCTGGTCCTATTCTATCACCCTACGTGTACTTAATGTTGGCACACCTCCGTATTTATTATTATATTTCATGTCATACTTAGACAAATCGTTGTCCGCACATCGCATAGCGACTAATTTAATCACCCATATTTCCAAAACCTAAGTTTTTACGGTAACTTGGGTGGTATAATACAGAAGTTCTGGTCCTATTCTATCACCCTATGTATACGTCATGTATCCACAATTCCGTATTTATTTTTATATTTCATGTCAAACTTAGACAAATCGTTGTCCGCACATCGCATAGCGACTAATTTAATCACCCATATTTCCAAAACCTAAGTTTTTACGGTAACTTGGGTTGTATAGTACTAAAGTTCTGGTCCTATTCTATCACCCTACGTGTACGTAATGTTGGCACACTTCCGTATTTATTTTATTTTTCATGTCATACTTTGACAAATCGCTGTCCGCACATCTCAATGCGACTACTTTAATCAGCCATATTTCCAAAACCTAAGTTTTTACGGTAACTTGGGTGGTATAATACAGAAGTTCTGGTCCTATTCTATCACCCTATGTTTACGTCATGTATCCAATAATTCCGTATTTATTTTTATATTTCATGTCAAACTTAGACAAATCGTTGTCCGCACATCGCATAGTGACTAATTTAATCACCCATATTTCCAAAACCTAAGTTTTTAAGGTAACTTGGGTGGTATAATACAGAAGTTCTGGTCCTATTCTATCACCCTACGTGTACGTAATTTTGGCACACCTCCGTATTTATTATTATATTTCATGTCATACTTAGACAAATCATTGTCCGCACATCGCATAGCGACTAATTTAATCACCCATATTTCCAAAACTTAAGTTTTTAAGGTAACTTGGGTGGTATAGTACTAAAGTTCTGGTCCTATTCTTTCATCCTACGTGTACGTCATGCTGACAAACTGCCGTATTTATTTTATATTTTATGTCAAACTTAGACAAATCGTTGTCCGCACATCGCATAGCGACTAATTTAATCACCCATATTTCCAAAACCTAAGTTTTTACGGTAACTTGGGTGGTATAGTACTAAAGTTCTGGTCCTATTCTATCACCCTATGTTTACGTCATGTATCCAATAATTCCGTATTTATTTTTATATTTCATGTCAAACTTAGAAAAATCGTTGTCCGCACATCGCATAGCGACTAATTTAATCACCCATATTCCAAAACCTAAGTTTTTAAGGTAACTTGGGTGGTATAATACAGAAGTTCTGGTCCTATTCTTTCATCCTACGTGTACGTCATGCTGACACACTGCCGTATTTATTTTATTTTTTCATGTCATACTTAGACAAATCGCTGTCCGCACATCTCAATGCGACTACTTTAATCAGCCATATTTCCAAAACCTAAGTTTTTAAGGTAACTTGGGTGTATAGTACTAAAGTTCTGGACCTATTCTATCATCCTCTGTGTACGTCATGTTGGCACACCTCCGTATTTTTTTTATATTTCGTGTCAAACTTCGACAAATCTCTGTCCGCACATCTCAATGCGACTACTTTAATCAGCCATATTTCCAAAACCTAAGTTTTACGGTAACTTGGGTGGTATAATACAGAAGTTCTGGTCCTATTCTATCACCCTATGTGTACGTCATGTATCCACAATTCCGTATTTATTTTTGTATTTCATGTCAAACTTAGACGAATCGTTGTCCGCACATCGCATAGCGACTAATTTAGTCACCCATATTTCCAAAACCTAAGTTTTTAAGGTAACTTGGGTGGTATAATACTAAATTTCAGGACCTATTCTATCATCCTATGTGTACGTCATGTTGGCACACTTCCGTATTTATTTTATTTTTCATGTCATACTTTGACAAATCGCTGTCCGCACATCTCAATGCGACTACTTTAATCAGCCATATTTCCAAAACCTAAGTTTTTACGGTAACTTGGGGTAGTATAATACAGAAGTTCTGGTCCTATTTCATCACCCTACGTGTACGTCATGCTGACACACTGCCGTATTTATTTTATATTTTATGTCAAACTTAGGTGGATCACTGTCCACACATCCAAAGCGACTATTTTAATCACCCGTATTTCCAAAACCTAAGTTTTTAAGGTAACTTGGGTGGTATAGTACTAAAGTTCTGGTCCTATTCTTTCATCCTATGTGTACGTCATGTATCCACAATTCCGTATTTATTTTTATATTTCATGTCATACTTTGACAAATCGCTGTCCGCACATCTCAATGCGACTATTTTAATCACCCATATTTCCAAACCTAAGTTTTGACGGTAACCTGAGTGGTATAAAAATATAGTTCTAATCCTATTCTATCACCCAATGTGTACGTCCATGTATCCAAAATTCCGTATTAATTTTTATATTTCATGTCAAACTTAGACAAATCGTTGTCCGCACATCTCAATGCGACTACTTTAATCAGCCATATTTCCAAAACCTAAGTTTTTACGGTAACTTGGGTGGTATACGTACTAAAGTTCTGGACCTATTCTATCACCCTACGATACGTAATGTTGGCACACCTCCGTATTTATTATTATATTTCATGTCATACTTAGACATCGTTGTCCGCACATCGCATAGCGACTAATTTATTCACCCATATTTCCAAAACCCAAGTTTTTAAGGTAACTTGGGTGGTATAGTACTAAAGTTCTGGTCCTATTCTTTCATCCTATGTGTACGTCATGTATCCACAATTCCGTATTTATTTTCATATTTCATGTCAAACTTAGACAAATCGTTGTCCGCACATCGCATAGCGACTAATTTAATCACCCATATTTCCAAAACCTAAGTTTTTACGGGTAACTTGGGTGGTATAATACAGAAGTTCTGGTCCTATTCTATCACCCTATGTGTACGTCATGTATCCACAATTCCGTATTTATTTTTACATTTCATGTCAAACTTAGACAAATCGTTGTCCGCACATCGCATAGCGACTAATTTAATCACCATATTTCCAAAACCTAAGTTTTTACGGTAACTTGGGTGGTATAATACAGAAGTTCTGGTCCTATTCTATCACCCTATGTGTACGTCATGTATCCACAATTCCGTATTTATCTTTATATTTCATGTCAAACTTAGACAAATCGTTGTCCGCACATCGCATAGCGACTAATTTAATCACCCATATTCCAAAACCTAAGTTTTTACGGTAACTTGGGTGGTATAGTACTAAATTTCTGGTCCTATTCTATCACCCTACGTGTACGTAATGTTGGCACACTTCCGTATTTATTTTATTTTTCATGTCATACTTTGACAAATCGCTGTCCGCACATCTCAATGCGACTACTTTAATCAGCCATATTTCCAAAACCTAAATTTTTACGGTAACTTGGGTGGTATAATACAGAAGTTCTGGTCCTATTCTATCACCCTATGTGTACGTCATGTACCAATAATTCCGTATTTATTTTTATATTTCATGTCAACACTTAGACAAATCGTTGTCCGCACATCGCATAGCGACTAATTTAATCACCCATATTTCCAAAACCTAAGTTTTTAAGGTAACTTGGGTGGTATAATACTAAATTTCAGGACCTATTCTATCATC